>ML796786.1:299730-319884 GCA_009831015.1 Picea engelmannii | reverse complement strand
ATAAAACTTTACATTAAATCATCACCATCAACCAATCATCACATAGAACCTGATAATGCTTTCTAAGACTTCTTCAATTTCTGCAATTATTCAATTCTTGGAGTACTCTGATCCTGTAGATAATTTTACTCAATGTATTCTCTAAAACTCCTCTAATTTTCACTCCTTGAATGCTCCCCAAAAAGAGTTTATAGAAAGAATGGTAGACTTTATTCAATTCTGGTCTGTTCAGAAGACCCAACTTGTACAGCATGCCCCGCGCTCAATATTTAACATATGATTCTAAAAATAACACAAAAGAAACTACAGTCCGTACTCTTTTCAATGGAAGTAGTCCCACTTCATTTGGAGTCTGTATGAAAAAGTTATGACTGTTTTACCCAGAACACCTGTTTATTGACTAGTTTCAGGACTGGTCACAAACCCTATATTACACAGAGTGTATCTCCATACTTATAGCGAATCAAGAGCTGAAATTTTTACTAGAGGTACCTTGATATGTCTTCTCAATACCATAGCGATTTCACCATCTGAATCGTTCTAGAAAAAAAGTTATAGAAAAAATGGTAAGATAACCTGAAAATAACATACCTTAGAACACATCACCAAAAGACTTCATCCTCCCTTGAAATCCGACCTTCTTTTACTTCTTCTTACCTCTGAAATTTGACTTGTATAAAATGAATGTATAATGATATTTTCTTATACCATTTATGTCACTTCCTTTTAAAATTAGGGCCGACCTGACACTTTCTTATTTTGTAATTATTTTCTTTAATTATTTTCAGGGCCTACATGTACTTCCTTTTTCAATTCACTTTGTCATCTTCAAAAAATCATTTCTCCTCAACCATGAGGATCCATGTGACGTGCCACACACCACTAGAAACGACATGATGTATACTATCCATTCATGGGTGTTGTATATGCATGTGCATTTTACTTCATGTCCAAATACCTTTATCAATCTTGCTGTCCAAAACCCATGACTAGGGTTGACATCAATGACAACAATTAATCTTCAAACAATAATATCACCTACATAACAACAATTGTGATTTGAACATGTTCTATAATCTTATCAATGAGGCAAGCATACCTATGTTCATGATGATAATCATGTTAATTACAATATAAAACCATAACATGTGTAACATGATAGATTTGAATTCGGGTCATAATACCTCTATGAAATAAATGTTACTTATGGTTTAAATATGTGATGAATGGGTGTTTCCTTGATGAGGGACCAAAATTATTATAATAAAAAAATCCCACTAGAAATGTGCTTTGAACATGTTGATAGTTAACCATTGATAATCCTATGTTTATGGCTCAAAAATAATAAAAAATAGTCATATTACATGTTCATTGGTATTCAACTAGATCTAGCTATGGTCATGATGACTACAAATTCTCCACAATGTGGTAATGAGATGTGTTCGAGCATGGGAAAATACATTAGGTTATAAATCAATATTGGAAATATCTTCCAAATATGAGCTCACCCACTAATTATTATGATTGTTACCAAGGTATTGAGTGTGAACCCACATGGTGTGAATAAATGTGTTTGAATATTTCATTGTGGGCATCACTATTAGGAGATGCAGTCACAGTTACAATTCTTTTTGAAGGATTACCAAATCCATTTTTTGTTGGCATATTCTCTTCCAAGGTACATCCATTCATTGTATTTGTGGTGGTTTTTATTTCCATATCACTATGATAAAAAAGTGTATTTTCTTTCTTGTATCTGATTATAGTTACAATTAGTGAAGGCAGTGAATAAAAGAAATGAATTGGACTTTTCCATACTTGTTGAATGATTTCCTAAGTTCACTAATTCTACATCCAGAAAGGTTTAAAATTTAAAGGAATCAACCCGTAAACCTCTATAATTGTATATAAAGGGAAATTGGTTTGTGAGGATGTGGATGAGATGATGTATATCCAAGAGGAAATAACTTTGAATAACAAAGTTTTCTAGCTTCTTTGAAATGTTCCCAGACCATAGTATTTGGTTATTCCATGTATATTTCCTTCACTTTGGCTTGGGGTTTAAGAGGTCCCAATTCCCTATTAATTCATCCACATATTTCCTAGAGTGGTATCTTGTGTAATCTTTAATATAGGAAAGGTAAAGAATTTGATTCTGTAATGCACAAGTGAAACATCTTTCTCCTAATGGTAAAAAATCACTTACATAATTTGGTGATGACAAATACATTTTAAGGAAAATATCAAAGATCGCATCTTTTAAAAAAAACTAGTAAGTGCACATCAAAGTTAGCAGAATTAGAATTAGATTGAATTGGATGAGACATTCATCCTTGAGTTGTTTATTCAATATATATAAAAGACACTATATTTATAAAAAAATTTCCAAGGATAGGCCTGACACTATTTCATTGTGTCATAGGTGACCGCTAGAGTTTTGTTGTCAATGTGGTGGGTGCAGGGTTTGGTTGTGTTTGTGACACAAAAAGCACTAATGGAGACACAAGAAGGGAAATAGTGCATTCCTATGTTTTACTCTAACATTGTCATAAGGATATTCCCAAGCTCCACACCTAGCTACTAAGACAATATGCGCAAGAGAAATAGGTACAAATAGGGATGCAAATGAAGTGTGAGAGTTGATGCATGTGTGCAAGTGTAGGCTCGATTTAAGGCCAAGATGACTTGGTTTGGTGAACCCATGGATGTTGAGAGAATTTTTTAAGGGGTTTTCGAAAGGGGTTTCTTTGGAGATTTATTCTGCAAGAGGGTTTCTCCAGTTAAAGAGCTTTGCATTTGCTGAGAAGAATTTTCCATGTTTTTCCAGTCCCTAGAGTTACAAATGTTCAAATTGGCCTCAAGCTAGATGTTCAGATTGGTAGGAAAAAATAAATTCACACAAAAGCAAATGTAGGACAAAGGATAATTCAAGTTTATTCCCAATTTGAATTCAAGTGTGTAGAGGTACTCACCATCCTTTCCCTAGTATCCCTCAGTCTCAGCGTCACCTGATCAAAATCACAGATGTCCCTCGACGGTCTCGTGCATAGGTGCAACTATTTAACTCCCCTCGATCTCATAATTTCTTGATCCTAACGGTCTTGTGCGCAGGTGAAACTATTTCCCTCCCCTCGATCTCGAAATTTTCTGATCTCGACGGTCTCGCCCGTAGGTACATGTATCAAAGTTAATAGTAGAGTGTGAATGGGACCGCGTTCTCGGTTTGGTTTTTTTGTGTATAGTTATAATATAACATATACCACATGTATGTTACATATATGTTATAACATACATGTGATATATGTTATACATAAGAGGTACTAGTTTAAAGGTTATAGTGTTTAATAATTTTAATGATTCGAGGTTATAGTTTTTACAAGGGTTAGGGGTTAGGTATTAAGTATTATAAGGGTTTAATGTTATAGGGGTCAAGGGTTACAAACATTAGGGATTAGGCATTAAATTCAAGAATCATTATAAGTGTTAGGATTTATATAATTATAAGTGTTTGAGAGTTAGAATCTAGAGTTTATGAGGGTTACAGGCTATACATGTTAGGGTTTGGGTAGGAGTTAGGCGTTAAGAATTATACCTATTATAGGTTACAGGTTATAAGAGTTATAAGGGATAATTATTAGGGGTTGGAGTTTATGTTAGTTTATTCGGTTGTAGAAGTTATATCTTAAGTGTTATATGGGTCAAAGGTTAAATACTTAGCGTTATAGGGGTTGGGGATGTTAGGGATAATAGGGATAAAGGTATATAAGTTTTGTAGGTTTTAGGATTTGTACAATTATATGGGTTTGAGGTTGTAAGATGTAATTAGTGATTATACTAGTTAGTTGTGATATGAGCCATATGCGATAAAAATTATAGTGATTTAGAGTAAATTAGAGGTTATAAAGGATAATGGTTTCATGTGATAAATGTTATAAGAATCAAGGGTTATGAAGATATATAAATTAGATTTTAATGATTAGAATTTCTGGAGGTTATATGGGTTAGGATTTATAGGGGATAGTGGTTATAAGTGTTAAGGGGAATGATTCTATAGAGATCTTAAGAATGCTAAGAGTTGGTGGTTTTAAGGTTAAAGGTTTTAAGAATTTCGTTTTGTTTGTTTTATTGTTTTATTAAATATATATATATATATATATATATATATATATATATATATATATATATATATATATATATATATATATATATNGGTATTTTCTCTCTATGTAAATTTTGTGTCTCACATTATAGGTGAATTATATGTAAGCCCACACAAGGAATCATAATGAAAATGAGGTAGGGAATCCAAACGCAATGCAATGCGAGTTGGCAAGAGGGGCAACCACATGAGGAATCGTAACCAAAACAAAGCAGGGTGCCCAAAGGTAAGGCAAAGCGAGCTGGCAAGAGGGACATGCTCAACAAGAGGAATTGTAACAAAAATGAGGTAGAGTGCCCAAACAAAATGCAAGGCGATTTGGAAAGAGGTGTGCCCACCCACATAAAAAGGAACAAAAATGACCACACAAGGGAGCACTAGGAAAGAAGACAATCAAGATGTCAGATAAGGAACAATTTTGTATTCGACTTAAAATTTTCAAGACAGCCTAGGCAAGGATAGGTTCCCAAACACAACACAAGGTGATTTTGCAAGAGGGGCACCCTCATGACGAATTGTAATTAAAACAAGGCAGGTTGCCCAAAGGAAAGGGAAGGAGAGTTGGAAAGAGGGGCGTCCACAAGAGGAAACGTAAAAAAAAATGAGGCAGAGCACCCAAATGAAATGCAAGGCGAGTTGAAAAAATGTGCACCCACCCATATGAAAGGAACTAAAATAGCCACACAAGGGAGCACTGGGAAAGAAGACAAGTCAAATGCCGGGTAAAGAGCAATTTTGGCTTCGACTTAACTTTTTCAAGACAACCTAGGAAAGGATGGGCTCCCAAATGCAATGCGAGGTGAGGTTGCAAGAGGGGTGCCCACATGAGGAATCATAACGAAAACAAGGAGGGGTGCCCAAAGGCAAGGCAAGGCGAGTTGGAAAGACGGTCACCCACAAGGGGAATCATAACAAAAAGGAGGCAGAGTGCCCAAATGCAACGCAAGGTGAGTTGGAAAGAGGTGTTCCCACCCACATGAAAGGAACAAAAACAACCACACAAGGGAGCACTAGGAAAAAAGATGAGTCAAATGCTGGATAAGGAGAAATTTTGTCTTTGACTTAACTTTTTCAAGATGGCCTAGGCAAGGCTGAGTGCCCAAATGAAACATAAGGTGAATTTTCAAGAGGGGTTCCCGCATGAGGAATCGTAAATAAAAAAGGCAGGGTGCCCAAAGGCAAGGCAAGGCGAGTTGGAAAGAGGGGCACCCACAAGAGGAAACGTAACAAAAAGGAGGTAGAGTGCCCAAATGCAACACAAGGAATGTTGGCAAGAGTTTCACCCACCCACATGAAAGGAATGAAAAGGGCCACATAATGGAGCACTAGGCAATAAGACGAGTTGTATGCCAGATAAGGAGAAATTTTGGCTTCGACTTAACTTTTTCAAGATGGCCTGGGCAAGGCTGGGTGACCAAATGCACCACAAGGTGAGTTTGCAAGAGGGGCACCCACATGAGGAATTGTAACGAAAACAAGGAAGGGGGCCCAAAGGCAAGGCAAGGCAAGTTGGAAAGTTGGGCACCCACAAGAGGAATCAAAACAAAAATGAGGAAGAACGCCCAAACACAACACAAGGAGAGTTAAAAAGAGGTGCACCCACCCATATGAAAGGCAAAAAAACGACCACACAAGGGAGCACTAAGAAAGAAGACGAGTTGGTTGTGGGATAAGGAGGATTTTTGGCTTCGAATTAACTTTTTCAAGATGGTATGCGCAAGGTTGGGTTCTCAAATTCAACGCAAGGTGATTTTGCAAGAGGGGTAGACACATGAGGAATCGTAATGAAAACAAGGCAGGGTGCCCAAAGGAAAGGAAAGGTGAGTTGGAAAGAGCGGTGCCCACAAGAGGAAACATAACAAAAATGAGGCAGAGCACCCAAATGCAATGCAAGGTGAGTTGGAAAGAGGTGAACACACCCACATGAAATTCACAAAAAAGGAAACACAAGGGATAAATAGGTAAGAAGACGAGCTAGATGTTGTATAAGGAGAAATTTTGGCTTCGACTTGAATTTTTCAAGATGGCCTGGGAAAGGATGGGCACCTAAATGCAACATAAGGTGAGTTTTCAAGAGGGATTCCCACATGAGGAATCATAAGGGACTCCAGAACCAATTCTACTAGTATGAAAGGAAATGTATTACCAACACAACTAGAGCATCAACATCATCTAGGCATCCATGACTACATCATTAATAGTCTCATCAAATGCAGTCAAAATCCCTAGGACATCCAAAGATCAACTTGTAAGCCTACCTTTGTAATGAAAACCAAAATATTAGTGAAAAAATACTAGTGTATGCCTCATGCAAAATGAGGGGTAACACTAGCAACAAAAACTGGATAATTTTGAACATAATCATAATTTCATTCCTCTTGGCAATGCTAATTTCTAGTAGGTTTGATTCTTAGCTTGCAACCCCAATGGATGAACCATCAATAAATTGACTTCATTAACTCAAGTATATCTATTTTTTCTTCTCTTGGTTAAAGTATATTTAACCACTTTGTTTGATTATTGAATTGCCAAGTCGATTTGATGTGGCAGAAGCTTCAATTCACCCACCGCAAATTTCATGCACCGACCCTGCATAGTGAGCAGTGAATGGGGACAACATTGAAATTTCTTCAATATGTGCCTGTATGCATCAAAATTTGACATGGTTATACTAGACACATTCCTTGATGGTATGTGATTGTTTCAAGACTCAAGGATGTATGATGTCCCCACATAATATTTGAGATCGTCCACATTTGAATCAACATTCATCATGAACCTCTCATTTTCATCATTAACCATTCCCTTCTAGAGAATATTTGTCAAAACTATCTTGAAATTTGACATGGAAGTTCCAATACACCCATCACAAATTTCTTCCACCGAACCTGCACAGTGAGCAGTGAATGGGGCCAACATTGAAATTTTTTCAATCTGTTCTCGTATGCGTTGAAATTTGACATGGTTAGACTAGATAGTTGCCTTTATGGTATGGGAGGGTTTCAAGAATCAAGGATGTTTGATGTCCTTGCTTAATATTTTCGATCATCCATGTTTGCATCAATGTTCAATATAATGGATGCCTCATTGTCATCATTTGTTATTTCCATCTATATAATCTTTGTCGAAACTCTCTTGAAATGTCATGGAACTTCCAATACACCCATCACCAATGTCATCTTGCATCGACCTCACATAGTGATCAGTGAATGGGGCCAATGTTGAAATTTCTTAAAACTTTGCATGTATCCATCGAAATTCAACATGGTCAGACTAGAAACATGCCTTAAAGGTATGGGAGGGTTTCAAGACTCAAGGATTTCTGATGTCCCCACATAATATTTGAGATCATCCATGTTTTCATTAACGTTCATAATGGATGTATCATTGTCATCATTCGTCATTTCCATATGTATAATCTTTGTTGGAACTCTCCTAAAATGTAACAAAACTTTCAATTCACCCACCACAAATGTCATGCACTGACCCCAAATATTGAGTAGTGAATGAGGCCAATGTTGAAATTTCTTCAATATGTTCTTATATGCATCAAAATGTGACATGGTTATACTAGACACATGCCTTGACAGTATGGGAGGTTTCAATACTCAAGTATGTATGATGTCCCCACATCATATTTGAGTTCATCCACATTTGCATGAACGTTCACCATGCACGTCTCATTTCCAATGTTTTTCATTCCCTTCTATAGAATTGTTGTTGGAAATATCTTGAAATTTGACATGGAAATTCAAATACACCCATCACAAATTTCTTCCACCAACCCCACACAGTGAGCAGTGAATGGGGCCAACATTGAAATGTTTTCAATCTGTGACCGTATGCATCTAAATTTGACATGGTTAGAATAGATAGTTGCCTTGAAGGTATGGGAGGGTTTCGATACTTAAGGATGTTTGATGTCCCTGCATACTATTTTATATCATCCATGTTTGCAACAATGTTAAATATAATGGATGTCTCATTGTCATCATTCATCATTTCCATCTATAGAATATTTTTCAGAACTCTCTTGAAATTTCATGGCACTTCCAATACACCCATCATAAATTTCATCTTGCATCGACCTCACACAGTGAGTAGTGAATGGGTCCAACGTTGAAATTTCTTCAAAATGTGCATGTATTTATCGAAATTCAACATGGTTAGACTAGACACATGCCTTGACGATATGGGAGGGTTTCAAGACTCAAGGATGTCTGATGTCCCCACATAATCTTTGAGACCATCCATGTTTGCAACAACGTTCATAATGGACGTCTCATTGTCAGCATTCATTGTTTCCATATGTAGAATATTTGTTGAAAATCTCTTTAAATGTCACGGAACTTCCAATTCACCCACCACAAATTTCATGCACCAACCCCACATAGTGAGTATTGAATGGGACCGACGTTGAAATTTCTTCAATATGTTCATGTATGCGTCAAAATTTGACATGGTTAGACTAGACACATGCCTTGACAGTATGGGAGGGTTTCAACACTCAACGATGTATGATGTCCCCACATAATATTTGAGATCATCCACATTTGCATAAACGTTCATGATGCACATCTCATTGCCAATGTTTGTCATTCCCTTCTATAAAATTTTTGTCGGAACTATCTTGAAATTTTCCATGGAACTTCAAATACACCTATCATAAATGTCTTCCAACGACCCCACACAATGAGAAGTGAATGGGGAAAACATTGAAATATTTTCAATCTGTGCCCGTATGCATCGAAATTTTACATGATTAGACTAGATAGTTTCCTTGAAGGTATGGGAGGGTTTCGATACTTAAGGATGTTTGATGTCCCTGCATAATATTTGAGATCATCCATGTTTACATCAACGCTCAATATAATGGATGTCTCATTTTCATAATTCATCATTGCCATCTATAGAATCTTTTTAGGAACTCTCTTGAAATTTCATGGCACTTCCAATACACCCATCACAAATTTCATCTTTCATTGACCTTGCACAGTGAGGAGTGAATGGGGCCAACGTTGAAAGTTCTTCAAATTTTCCATGTATGCATCGAAATTAAACATGGTTATACTACACTAGAAAATTTGGGTCATTTTACGACGGCTATTTTGACGCTCTTGCAATGTTATGTTTTGGAATTTGAGATGAATATAAAATATCTTAAACTTTGTTTTGTGTCACGTGGAAATTGCGACAAAATTGATTAAATGTCGCAAGAGCGATGCCCGTAGGGAAATTATCACAATTGCGACAAAAAAGAAATATTGTCACCAATACGACAATTTAGGTAAAAATGTGAAACCAACATTTCGTCTCAATTGCGACGACCTTTGCAACGACAAATTTCATTGTTTACATAACAAAACTGTCGCAGCTATTTAAATTGTCGTCGCACTTGCGACGAAAACTTTTTGTTGTTTAAATTGCAAAATTGTCGCAACTATTTAAGGTGTCGTCGCAATGGCAACGACAACTTTTCGTTGTTTACATATCAAAACTGTCGTAGCTATTTAAGTTGTCATCACACTTGCGACGACAAATTTTTGTTGTTTACATAGAAAAACTGTCACAGTTATTTAAGTTGTCGTCTCACCTGTGACACCCACTTTTGTTGTTTATATTGCAAAACTGTCGCAGCTATTTAAGTTGTCGTCGCACTTGCAACTACAACTTTTGTTGTTTATATTGCAAAACTATCACAACTATTTAAGTTGTATTCACACTTGCAATGACAACTTATGTTTTTTATATTGCAAAACTGTCACAACTATTTAAGTTGTCGTCGCACTTGTGACGAAAAAGATTTATTTAAAAAAAAAAAATTATTTTATTTAATATTACCATTTTAATATTAATATTATTACAGGATGAAAATGAAGAGCTTAATGATCTTATTAGAATATTTTATCAGATAATTAAGGTGCAACAGACCAAAGAACAAGTGAATGAGAGATTCCAAGAATATCAAAATAAGATAAAAATTATTTTTGATAAAAGAGCTAAAGAGAGATTTTACTCTTTTACTCCATGAGATTTGGTGTCACAACAATGTTACAAAGGAATAAGATGGTAAAGTCAACGATATTAATGGAATAAGGCATCAAGGAACAATTATGCGACAATATATTGTCAAATATTTAAGGAATCAAAGGAAAGGAAGCTATCAAAGAATGACACTGAAAATAACTAAATATGTATGGATGAATAATATTGTATGAGAGCATAAATATAAGTAACTCGATTACTTGGTTTCATCACATGCAAAAGATTTAGCCACAAATCTTTTAGGATAGTTTTTCGAATGGGGGTACTTATGTTATGACCCAATGGGGGGTATATATGGGGTTGAATGTATATGTAATTGGATTGAGTGAATATGTAATGGTGTTAAATGTATATTAAATAGGGGGAAATCTAATAGAGGGGCCACATGTGCAATGAGTGATAATATGTATATATAGAGATCAATATAGTCATTATCAAGAAACATTTGAACATATGATTTGGATATATGGATGCACTTGGGTTATTTGGAGGAATTTGTTCCTAACTATAAGGAAGTTGTGCTCCACACTCACATTTGGCGTACACTGTGTATATTGATTGAGCGTGTTATTTTGAGTATTTGGACAATAAATCTTACTTACCCCATGGATTTTCCTTCTAGATATATACTAAGGGCAATTGGTTTACATGGTGTAATCAACAAAAACTGAAATCAATTCTATAATTGTCAAGTTTCTTGTTAGTTCAAACAATGTTTTTCTTGACAAGCATTATCTTATTAAAGTGTTGCCATCCTCTTTATTTGCTCATCTTGAAGTCATTGTGCATTTTTCTCTAAAAAAAGGTTTCATTTTTAATAAATCTTATTCTGATTATAATATGAATGATCTTTGCTTAATAGCCAAGATTGTATGGATATGATTCATTCATTTTGGAGAGTGGTAGTTTATGTTCCTAATATTTCGTTATCCCTAGGACCAATATATGGCATGCCCATTATATTGTTTCCATGCTTTGATTATAATGCACACCAACCACCCAACTTAAAATCACATCAAACCAAGGTTGTGAAACTTGGGATTGACGAAAAGTCAATGAGTTTGGGATATGGAAAAACTTGGCAACTCGGAAAAAATCAGTTGAAAACACTTCAAATAGAAACAACACTCAGAATACATAAAATTTTGTGTAGAAAAAATATTAATGACATTTCCATCCTTAAAATCTATAAAATGATAGGTTTTCCATCAATTCATCTCATCAAATATGATAACAAAAAATCTGTCACTTAGAATTAGCCTCAAAAAATTAAACATAAATCAAATAGCTTGCATGTGACTATGACATCTTTGCAATGGATTCATTCTAGGTGTTGTTTCAGGTTGTTTGTGCCCCCCCTTTCATACTGTGGTTATAGTGTTTGCACTTGAGCTTCTTGTCATCATTCAATTCAAGTTTGAAGGCATGTTCTCATGCTTGATCAAACCACATTTTTGACTTAGGAGCCATGGTTAGTCAAGATTCAATACAATAAAGAGAAGAGTATATCACTGTAGGTTGATCCCTAAATTAAAAATGAAGATGAAATATCCAAAATCAATTTTGCTGAAAATCATAATACTTTCTTCAAAATCGGTATGCATTTGAGACTGAATATCTAAAATGTAGATATATTGTCTCTCCACCTCCTATTCAGTCTCCAACCCACAAATAAAAGTGTTCTCAAGACTCCAACTGAACCCCAAACAAGAATAACACAACCTGCTGAAAAAAGTTTCAGTGTTCACAGTGCAACTGAAAACTCAAATCAATGAAGATAAAATGACAAAATGAGTGAAATGCAACTTGTTTTTGGGTTATATGACTTTAGGGTTTCCTTTGATGTGTTCCTGCTCATATTTCTCCCTTCAAAAAACACATTTTGGCCTTTTCTCCAAGTCAATTCTATGTGGGATCCACCTTTGCTTAATGGGCGAGTTTTGTCAGGTTTCAACAAGTCTAACATGTTTGAGTCGGGTTCAACAGGTTTTGGCAAGTTTCATTTATAGGAAAGTTTCACAACAAGTTTTGACTGGTTATTCATTTCATTGTTGACCCAACAAACTCACAGACCTTTGACATGTCTCACAACATTGCTTCAAACCAAGGTTGTGAGACTCAGACTCAACAAAAACTTGGCTAACTTGGGACTGGGCAAAAATTAACGGCTCAACAAGACTTGACAAAACTCTAAATTGAAAGTTAAAATCAAATTTAATTAAAAAAAACTCTCAAAATACAAGAAATTTTATGCAAAAAAAATAATATGACATTTCCGTCCATAAATCTATAAAATAACCATTTATCTGTCAATTCATCTCATAAAATATGATAATATAAAATTTGGCACTTGAAATGTGTTCAAAAACTGAACCATAAATCCAAATTTCAAATAGCTTGGAATCCATCAAATAATAACAAGTTCAACAATTCAACTATTGTACTACATAAATCATGACATAATCATAAACTCAAAATAGACAATGTCTCCAATCTCGAGTATCATTTATTTTGTTTCCTTCATTTGATCTTAAAGCATGAGAGTTTGAATGTATTTTAGGAGATATCAAACCATGAGATTGAAGGTATTATAGCAAACCCTACTAAAACAAGTTTCCTTGTTCACAATCACACTATAGATTGAAACACAGTCACTCAAGAATAAATGAGAAAATGAGTTATATGACTTTAGGGTTTCATTAGAGGAGTTCAAGGTCTTTTTTTCCCTCCAAAACCCTGTCTAAGCCCTTTCTCCAAGTGCTTTGCATGTGGGGTCTGTGTTTACCTATTAGGGGTCAAAATCACGAGCTCTATGCAAGTTCTAGCAAGTTTCCATGGGTTCCAACAAGTTTCATGTGATTTTATAGTCTCTACAAGTTTTTTCCACTAACATACAATGAGTAGCTTCAAATCCAAGGGATGAGAAAGAATATAGATTACCTTGCTTTTAAACACATCCTCACATTGGCCATACAATTGTGGCATGCAAAGAATAGCACACCAACCCCATTTAGTTTGTGAACTTTCAAAAGCTCCTGACAATGTTTCTTGAATTTACTAGAACAACTTCAATAATTAGGATTCTTTATCAAGAGTATGATACTATATGGCATAGTTATCATACCTAAATATGGTTCTCACATGATATCCATGACTTTCTTTTGYAGAGGTTTTTATGGAGACATGATATATACCCTATTGCTCGTAGATGATGACATCCTCCTAGTCTCCTTACAAGAACAATGAAATATGATTGTTATTACATTTTTGGGCAAGGCTAGGCAATTTGAGTTCAACCTTGGTAAGACAATGTCATGATTTTTAACACCGCCAATGAAGCACTACTGAAATAACATTTAACTTTTTCCTTCAAAAAATTTCAAGGCCAAGACAAAGTTTATGCCCAATAAATAAATATTAGTGTTCTTAAAGGTTGTGCAATGTTTATGCATATAGGTAAGTATATATGTATACACGGGTATGAGCACATAAACAAACAAGTGCCATGAAATAGCCCTCCACTTATTCACTTCTATTATATAGTCAATTGACAACAATTTAGGTAATAAAACATAGAATGTTTCGTTATATGCACTTTATGTTAGATTTGGTAGCTCCGAGGTACTTTCGCATAGGCGACGCCCAACATGCAAAAGTGACCAAGCACATTTCTCCCTAGTGACTTTATAAAGCAATTTTATAAATTTAAGTTGAGATTTTATTTTTTAATGTGTAAAAGTGACTTTATGAGGTTGTCAATCACTTTAGTGACTTAAGTGACCTCAACGAATGATTAAGTCGTGACCGTTGATCTCATGAGGGAAAGATTATATCTTGACCATCAATCTCATTGGGAGACCAAGTGTTAAAGGAGTTACACATTGGAAATTGCATAAAGGCAACACTTGAGGGAGAGAGGGCACACACTTTGAGGAGAGCTTGAGTAGGAAGGTGAAGAGTCACTTTTCTCAAGAAAGAGATTGAGCTCATGGAGAAGTGAGAGTAACAACAAGATGATGGCACAGTCTCCAAGGGAAAGAGGGAGGTTCATACAACTAGAGGAGGGGCAGGATTTCCAAGGAAGGAGAGGGTTCGTACAACTGAAGGAGGGCATGATTTTCAAGAGGAGAAGAGGGCACATTTTTCCAGAAATTACAACATTAAATGTTGAGTTGACAGCCGTGAAAAGGGAGGTTGTACATCACTGTTTAGATTTTGTACAACAACATGGAGGCACACAAATCGAGGAAAGAGGATGTAACAATTTTCTAAGTGTTTGGATTTACGAAATTAGTGCAGAACAATATTGCTAATGTGCACATATATCAAGTTTTTATTTGTTGTTAAAAGGACTGTACATTGCAGAAAATGGGGATTGTTTTGTGTGGTTTTTAGCACACAAATCGAGGAGGTTTGTTGGCACATTTTTCAAGATTTTTTGTTGTTGATTACTTGTTGTTGTAAACTCTAATATGAAATTTCTCTGAGATCAATAATACAACTCTCCTTGAACAGGTTTTCCCAAGTTGGGTTTTTTCCAGGGGCATTGCCCATAAATTACTAATGTTATATGGAGTGATTTCTTTGTTGTTCATTATTATTTTCATTGCTATTTTAGTTTCATATCTCTGTCATATATTAGTTTTGATTTATTGTTGAAGCTTTATAGGAGGTTGAAATATGTTTATGACTTAGTATATATCTGAGCCAAAATTTCTACATGGTATAAGAACTGGTGCTCTGAGGTTCAACAGACAAGAGAGTTGGCACTTGATTTGCAGCGCGTTGCAAAGGGGTTTTGCCCGGAAGAAGGGAAGGGAAGAAAGTAAATGAATATATGCAACATGATCCAAGGAATACTATTAATCATGAAGATATGCAACATAACATGTTGTTTATAGGGAATCATGAACCTTTGAGTGAGATATGGGTATTGTTATAATATTTTGTGTATCAAAGATGGCTATGAAGGATTTAACCATGGTTGGGGGATAAATCCAAAGAATTAGGCCTTGAAAAAATATTATTGGGTTAATAGGCCATGATTAAAGCCATGAATTACAACATGAGGCATTTAAAGGGGATCTTTTGCATATGGGTTGGATGAAGTTTCCATTAGGATTTTTTGTGTAGTAGGGATTTATGTTGGGGCCTTGACCATTATTAGGTGATGAAAATAGGGTCCTTAATCCATAAAGTATGATCAAGGCCTTTAACTACAACATCATCCATTTAAAGGGGATATTTTTCATATGAATGAGAAAGGGTTTCCATTAGGATTTTTTGTGTAGCCGGGATGGGTCTTTGGGCCCTGAACATGATTAGGGGATGAAAATAAGGTCCTTAATCCATAAATGAGTGTAACTGGTCTTATGGTACATGGAATATTCTTCAAACAACTAAAAAAAACTTTTAGAAATTAACTTTGTCCTTGAGCACGATATTGGTACTTTTAGGAGGCTTTACATAAAAGATATGGATCTCACAGATTTGACTGTAAATGAAGATTCTAGGGCCCTATTCCATGAAAAAAGACTCAAACCATCGTAAAAACTCAAATCATTGGCCTCTTGGTGGGATATAGGCATCATTAAGAGAATTTTCATACCAGGCATGGGTCTCAAGGCTTTGACCATGGTCAATGAAGGAAAACAAGGGTTGTATGATCTAAATTAGTATTTTAGGGATTATAATATTTAACATATGAATGAGATTTGGGAAATATTAGAAAAATTTAGATGCATTGGATGGATTTGGAGACTGTGAACATGGTCATGCAAGAAAATAAAGGGTCTTAAGATCTAAATGAAACTTTTAATTCTCATGAACCATTCACATGTCCTTGAACCACTACAAAGTTTCTTTCAAGGGGATATTTGGCCTCCAATTGGGATATGTGTGACGTTAGGTGGTTTCATGCACCAATGATAGATCTAGGGGTCATAACCATGACAAGGAGATAAAATAAAGGGACTCAAGTCATATATAAATATTTTAAGGATATTGTCCATGAACATGGACTCAAATGACCACATAGGACCTCTAAAAAGGATATTTGATCTCAAAATGGGATATGGGTGCCTATAGTACTTTTTTCATACCAAGGATGGATATTGGTGTCTTGACAATGGTAAAGTAGTGAAAATAAGAGACATATCAACTAAATTAATATTTGAGGGCTCATGGGATAAAATGGGGTCTTAAACCATTACATGCATCCTTCAAAGGGGATATTTAGCCACCAATTACATACATTCTCAATCAAGGTATTTAACATGTTTATGCATGGAAACAAGTCTTCTTTGTATCCCGCCTTGTGGAACCACAAGACCTTAACATTGAAATCCTTGGGTTCCTGTCCTTGGCTTATTTTTCTTCTTGCAATGATTTGTGGAAGGTTCAACATCATTGTACATATCATAGAGGAATGAATAAGTAGGCTTTGATGCAATGTTGAGTAGCAACACCATGTCCATGACACAATGAAAAGAATTGTAATGCTATTTGTCATAAAGTGTATAACAAAATTACATTCATAGATATATACAAGCCATAGAAATAGCCTTGTGTATATTATAAGCTATATAATTTGCATCTAACTGTCTTATAAAATTATTACATGACATCATGAATTTCTTTTAGTCTTCTTTTTTGCTTTTCAGTTCTTAAGAAAATCATCCATGTCCATGTCTTTGTTTACTGGGTGCTCATCAGCAAATGATGTTGTTTCAGTCCTTTCATGCCAAGTACATCTGGTCTCATACCCATGGCGTGGATGTTGTTGTGAGGGGCCATCACCTAAAAAAATAAAAAATATTAAATTTATATGGCCAATTTTTAAATATCATTGAAGTAGTTCATTAATATTAAAAAAAAAACTCTACAATGTAATTATTTACCTGGTCCTCTAGTCGACACCATTGGAATGGCTTCCGTCTTGTTCACCTGATCATCAGGTTGAGGATGGTCATCTATGACATTCTCTGCCATTGAAATGCCAAATATTATAAGTACAAAATTATTAAGTATATGATTAATATATAGACATTTTACCGTCGTGGGCCTCAGTCACAGGAACATCTTGGGGATGCACCTCATTGGGATGGGGTTTCTAGGGAGCACCATGATCTTCTGGAGGTGTTTCACTATCAACACTATGTTTTTCAATACTAATGGTTTCGTTGATAATGTTTCTCCCCTGATTAAAACAAAGCACGACATTAAATTATGGACGATATCAAACATTTACGTATTTTATAAGTAACGAAAGGTTAATGTGGACTGATTTTTATTTACCTTATCTCACAAATTGGAGCTTGGGGTATGCCCCATGCTTTTCCTATGATCAACCACGGCTTTATAACCATACTTGTAACCAAGTTGGAGGTCTTCCTCCATGGTTTCTGTTCCAAAGTCATCACCCTGCATTGCATAAGGGTATGGTTTTTTAATGTTTTTTTCTGCAATTACCTTAAAGTTGTAAGGTGATACAATTAATATTCTTAAGATGTTTGAGTACTTACGATTCGTGACTATAACCTTGAGTAGATGCCTTGGCCTAGCTTGTGTTGGCCATGTTTGAAAATCCTTTCTTTGGTTGCCTTCGAAGTGTCAGGCAACCTATCATCAAAATATTCAAGTATGTTATATATAACCACACTTTTATTTAGATCTAAAGAAAAATAAATCTAGTATTGAATTCAAAATTTGTAATTTACCTTGGTGTACCAGTTATTTGTTCTCCTGATTTTTTCAAAATATTCTCTTTTGCACCATCAATGATCTCCTTCCACTCCCTCTATGGAATTGAGGGAGGATGCTCATACCTATTCTTGCCAAGCTTTGTCTATAAACATCCAGGGTATATTTTAAATATTCACCCACTGCAGATGTGACCACTTTTGTATTGAATGTGTCTACACCAAAGAGGTCTTCAAGATAATCCATAAGTTCCTTTTTGAGGTTGGAATTCTGGCAATTCCACCTCATGCGTAAGGTTTCCCCCAAAATAGACAAGGCCTTGCTCTCTACGTGCCTATAAAAAAGGTCGTTTCCTACAAACAAAAAGATATGATCATTAATTTAAAATTAATAATCTAGATGATTTCTGTATGAGGACAACATTAAATGATTAAAATATGAATTAAAAATACCTAGGAGTCTTGATTGTTTTAATGGAATTCCATTATCATCGACCAAAAATGTGCCCAAAGGGGTCCCCATGCTGTCACATGTCTAGCTCCAGGAAATGCAACCATCTCAACCACATCACTATGATCCTCATCTCTGCAACCATCTCTAGACTCTGATCGAGGTGTGGATGCTTGTCCGTCTGTGTCATGGCTCCCGTCTAAATGAGGTGTGGAAGATGGAGAAGTAAATAGTTCTCTAGAAGTTGTATGACCGCCCGCATCAACACTCTGTGCGTCTCTGTAGCACCACTACTACCAGCCCCGGGATGAACAGGCTCCAAATATTCCTTTACAAAAAAGAAAATGTTTTTTCGTGAGATAATGTAAAAGTTAAAGAACAAAGTATCATAATTCAACATATGAGTGCATTAAAAAAAATAAAACAAAATTATGGTTATTACCTTATATGTGTTAAGTTGTGACATAAGGAGCTTGATCCTTTCTTTGACGTCCGAAGTTTGTTCTGGACAATCTAAGAAGCTAAATAGTTCCTTGTTAGCTTTAATGATCGTTTTTTTTAATGAGAGCATCGGATCAATGTAATAATAAAATCCCTCCTCATTGGCAGAATCATGATCCACATGGCCTGCTCACTACATATAATTTCGACAAAAACAATGTTATTTCAATATAATTATATAAGCAAATAATAAAAGCAACGTAAAATGAAAGTGAAAATTAATAATCATTTACATGTTCTGCGGCTGGCCCTTTTCCACGATCATCCTGCCACATTATAATATAATTAGAACCCCCAAATATTTAAAAAATTGTTAATGATAACAAAAAAACAATGTTAAAGATAATATTTACAACAATGTTAAAGATAATAAAAAAATATAATGCAATAAGTAGAGGTTTCTTAAAGAGGTGTTGCATAAGAACATGTACACTATTAGTCAATGTTTCTATTCGATTCAAATGGTAATCCACTAATAAATCTTCCCCAGGAGCTATCTTTTTTATTGTGCACAGGACTACCCGATTCTCTTCACATCCCTCAAATATGCAATTTGGTTGTTTTTTTGTTGTCTCGGGTCGTGTAGTGTTTATAAACCCTGTGATATTACTGGAAGCTTTAGGCCTTCCATCAATATATATAATCTCTCCCTTATTTTATCCTTGTTTATTAGTTGTACAAAATTTGCGGCGAGTGCATATCTCTGCATACTTCGCATGTACCGACCCAACCGCATCCAATCATTATAATTGTAACACGGTCCGACATAGTCCATCAATTCAGTTACTGTATTATATTTTATAATTATTCCATCCATGGAAAATAGCCCCAAGCCATGTAGGGAGGATGGTGCGATGTGATATGTCCTATTGTTGACAATGAAGTCAACATCTATAGGAGGTAGTTCCTTAGGTACCCATTGCTTCACCAGATGCTTATACCTGAGTGGAACATCTATGTCTCCTATTCTCTCATCATCATAAGAGCACGATCCTCCTTTGGCAAGAAAGAATTTCATGCGTCTACAAAATTTTATTCTGACTTTTTCACCTCTGGTCCTTGTTTTTTTATCATATCTACTAGATGCAGTCACATTTCCGACCTCTATTTGTCCTAATCTTTCCTCACTCGACGAAGAAATATTTGACAGGTACTTGTTTGGTTGTACCTTCAGTTGCATGTGCATGTTTTGTTAGTTAGTAGTCCATCATCATATTCACATTTCTAAATAAAAATTTTATATCTTTAGTTTTGGATGCACAATTAGACTAGGGTGAAATTACCAATATTAGTGGTCA
>ML796786.1:273655-296983 GCA_009831015.1 Picea engelmannii | reverse complement strand
GAGTTGTTATGAGAGAGAGTCCAAGATCTCAAAATCCCAATATAATGACACATGGAATAATCATGTACGTACAAGGGGATTAAAGAAAATAAGATTGAGAGAACACCAAGTGACCACATTAATACAACCACATCCACTCTCATTTTTATCCATGGTAGGATGCATCAAGTCCACAAAGGTACGAGTCTATGATAGTTGGATATGATGTGGACTAATGATTAAATGTCATGTGGCAGTGGGGCCCACCATTAAAATAATTATACATTGTAGTATTATTTTACAAAATGTTTGATTCATATTGAGGTAAATAATAAGTAGAGGGTTGAGTCTCCTCAAAGGTGAATAAAATATACAATTTATTTTAAGCATGGATTGGAGGGCCCTAGAGCCTTCGAATGACTGTAATATTTTAGACAAGATCTGCTATGAGGAAACTTTTCTCTGAGTTTTTCCTCTTTTTGGTTGGAAGAAATATGAGAGGTATGGCTCTAGAAATATAGTTAGGACATGATGTATATTCTGATTTCAATTTTGAAATATTGAATATAATGTTTTTTTCATGGAAAAAAATTGGTGTGGATATGCCTCAAAATTTTAAACTGGATAGAAAATATTATATTTTCCTCAGGCTTGCTGATAAGAAACATCTTCTTGAACTCATGGATCTATTGTACATATTGCTAATAGCTTGGCAAAGAAAAACATTGTTGGTTGCTTACATCTTGTCTGGTGATCTAATTATAAAAAAATAAGGATTTAGCGATGTTATATTTGTACGGAAATTAACAACCCTGTCCATCATAAAGCACCATAGAATGTATTGTATTTGAAGTTCCTCTATAGCACTGCAAGGGGAATATGGTGATGTCACATGTTTTGAGACAACAAATGCCTGCCAAAAGTCCCATGTGCCACTATCTCAATGACTTCAAAGAAGTCAGTTGATAGAAGCATATGTTCAGTGGCTTTCCAAATTATATTGTCATTCTTCACCAACTTGATGGGCAAGGTAATATACATGTTTGTAAACATTAATTTTGAAAATTTGCATGGATGGAAAAAATTCTTTTATGAAATCGAATAGAAAATAATATAGAAAGATAATCCACTATGGGAGACACGGTAGAAGGTTATTTAGGTCTTTTTGAGATTTTATTTTCTGTCCTCAAAAAATGTTTCACAGCTTGATTCAAGCTATTGGGATCAAAATATACACAGACACCAACATGGGAATTATTTTCTAATATAGATGATGGCTTCAATAATGAAAAAGAATTTAACGTCACCATGAAGGACCTAATAGAAATGGATCAAAGAATATTGTACAAATAGTTGGTTCAAGGGACCCAACAGGGCAACCTACAACAAAAATGTATGAAAGAAGAGATGACACTGGATTAACTTCTTAGTATGATAGGTAGTTGTGGATGACGAGGATTTGAACTTGATGAGAGTAGAACCTAGGTGGCAATGATTTGTTACAACAAATTATGAACTTGTAATGCTAGGTAGTGATAGAGTTATTAGTGATCTAGAATGAGATGATGGCCTGATGACTTTGGCATTACTTATGATTAACATGGATCGGTAAGTCTTGGTGTAGTGATTCATAATGATGTAGCTAACTTCGATATTGAAGTGAGGGTGGTTGGGAGATTAGTATTTATAGTTCTAAGAAAGATAAATATGATCAGTCAAGGAGCACTCATTAAATGCTAGAAAAAAAGATAATGACGACTGGTAGATGAGAATAAGGACCTCCTAACATGATGGAGTAAACATTCTTGGCAAAATCAAAAGAAATTATGGGGCTGGACAGAGAATCTCTGAAGATCAAGAAATTGTCAAATATCTTGTCAAAATAAGGGGTATGGGGCATAGTTGTGTTGATTGAGGGGTTCTCTTTTCTGTGTCCTTTTATTAGTAATAATAATAATAATAATAATCTATTTTTAAGGTCACAACCAAGACAAACACAAAATTGGTGTATGAGACCCCCTCCACCCAACGATTTTACTGGTAAAGTCTATGGAAGTATACATACCCTACTGCCCCCCTTTGGATTTGAACATATGATCTCTTAGAAGAAAACTACAACTCCTGGTCTACCAAGGGGATTTACTAAGGCAGAATATGTTCTACTTGTGGGATCAAAGGTATAATCTAATCTACCAAAGGGAATACTACAGCTTCTGAGGATACAAATGACAATGACAATGACACTATTGGATCCCGATGATGTTTTGGAATCATGGAGGTGCAAGATTAACAATTGTTGCACCTAGAATAAGATTAAGGGACTATTGAAACATTGATATTTATCAGTTGACATAAAATAAATTCTCACTATCTCAAGGAGATAACTACCCTTTTCAAATTTTGAACTACTCTTTGAGCATAATTCTTATTTTTTCCAAACTAACATCCACAACCAAACTAACCAATAAAAGAAGAAAATTTGAACATATTTTAAATCAGCAAATGGATTATAATGCGTCACTATTGTTAACGATTTTCCTAGTATACAGTATAGGACTTGACAAAAAAATTGATTTTGCAGTTCTCTGGACATGACAATTGGATGAGTATGGCCAATCTTCTCCATATTAACCTAATTTTGTGAAAAAAAGTTTGCAATGTATACACATACTTCGAGACTTCCTCGAGGCTCTCCCATAACAAGTTTCATTTTGTTCAAACAAACATCAAAAGCTATTGCCTTCAACAGATACAATTTACAAAAATATGGGAGATCTATGATATTTTTGGTTAAAGAATTATTTAACAAGCCGATCCAAAGGTCACCAATTCAAACTCACATTAACCAAGTTTGACTCAGTCAACACAAGTCAAACTCGTGATTTTGGCATGGATCGCAAGTCAAGGGCAGATTGTGCCAGTTGGCCTATCGAAGCAATTTTCTGTGGGTTTTCTCTAATTTTTTCTCCTTGTTTGAACTAGTTTCTTCTCACCAGTCAACTAAAAGTGGAAAACATAGCTACAGGAGGTTGAAGTAATCCATTGAAGTAATCACCTACATCCTTGCAACAAGACCCACTTCTACCAAATGATTTGGGCATTAGAAAGTATCTCTATGGTCAAACAAGGTCCACTGGAGGCATAACACATCCTAAAATTGGTGATCACATCCTAAAATTGTAGGATTTGGTGGCAATATCGACGAAAATCCTGCCCTATTTAAAAAAATGATGAAACTAGTGGAAGCGTGGAAAATTTTCGTGGAATAATCCGCCCATATGTAGTAGTGCCCCATACAAAGTCCATGTTTGTTGGTTTAAGTACTTGTTCAAGGATCTTGATCTCAATAATATTCGATAATATCCTAAGACACTTATTTTCAATCTTTGATTATGGTTAGGGAACCACAAACCATCCATGTTCACATGTTATGGTTTGAGGATGTGTTTATCACATTTCAACCTAAGAAGAAAGGTTTATGTATATAATATATTATTTCCCTCTCCCTATTATTAGAATGTACTAGAGACCTATCCATGATGCCCAATAAAACTCCCATGTAATCCATTGGGTCCACTCCCCTTGCATGAACATTGTCATAACCAAAGCTTGCCCAAGTCAACTCCATTCCTCTATGCAAGCATCAAAGATACCACACATTTTCTAGGTTTCAACACGCTCCTACCGAATGCCAAATTTTCATCCAAAGAAGGGCGTTCTCCAAGCAAGAAACCTCCTCCATGTGGAAAATGTGTAGAATGCCACCAATTGGTTTGACTATCTCAAATTCCCTAAGGAATATTGTCATGAAAGCACTCAATTGAGTTCAAGCAACCACATAAAAAATATGCTCACTACATGGAAAATATGGCAACTACATGGAAAATATTCTCACATGCTTCAAGGGGTAATTTAAACTATTGAAAGAATGAACAATGGCACTTGCAGGTGTGCAACCCTTAAACTTGTGAAGAAGCTTGTTAGAATGTTTCACTCCCAAATAACGTTTTCTCTCAACCCTATGTAGTGTTGAATTGGAAAAAGGCATACCAACAATAAGAGGAGCATGAATTAGAAGAATAAAGAATCATTTAGGGGAAAGGAAGACCATGGAGTAGACAACATGTCCAACTAAGGAAATCATTTTTTCATTTGTTGAAGGCCACTTATAGGGGATTTATAGGGATATAATCGTGAATATCTTGAGTCACTACGTCAAATGAAGATATGTTTTTTCCCTTTTGAATTTCAATTTTAGGATCCTTTCAGGGACAAAGTCCTTGAAAACTACGAAGGACATATTGATCAAACACTATGGCACAATTGAGATCCATAAGTTTTAATGTGTGTATATCATAGTGATTATGTGTTCTTTGCAAGGAACCACATGCTTCGGGTGAGGATGGTGAAAATCACCTACTAGCTAAAGTTGGTCAAAGGCATGGGGGGTTAGTTTTTTTCGATGGAAATGGGAACTTGTAAAATGGGTTTTTGGAGTAATTATGGAAATAATATATGTGAGAAAGGTTGGATTAGTTATGGACCATGAACCATGTGAGCCTTTTCCATTACCGAATAATATATATCTAGAGATATTTGCTTCATATAAAACTAAGGTTTCTTGTTTTCTAATCCTTTTTTGTCTATATCTTTTACACAACCAAAAATTTTGTATATCTTTTCACCCTTTCTATATATTTGCACCAATAAATTATTATGTTAATCTAGAAATTTAGTAAATATGTAGTTTTGAGTATCACACCCTCTAAGATGCCCAACATTCCATGATCTGCACCCAATAAAATAAATCAAAAACCATTTGCACCAACAATTTTCTAGTGATCTACCTCCACAACAATTACTTACATCATGATGAGAGGCTTATGGAAAAAAAATTTGCGCATCATGAAGTTTCAAACATGCAAGAGTATAAGGAGGGGTTTTAATACACAAAGACTACATTTGAGGAATTTTGATATCCATTTACAAGGATCAGAGCCATTACCATTTTTAGAGTTTGGACGGATGGGGATCCTCTGCCTCCGTCGATGTCCAAATGGAAATTGCAACTTGGCCCTGAATATCTCCACTCCTGCACGGTTTTGGGCACTGGATAGGGTATGTTTCTTTTCCTCTGTGAATGTCTCCACTCCTACATGCTGGATTTCCCCGGCTATGGCTGCTCTTGTGCACCTAGGGTTATTGTCTCCACTCCTACACAGGGTTTAATGGTTTCTCTTTGTGTTTGCTTACGTGAATGGACGTGAATGGAATGGGTGTGGGGTTTAATGGATGCTCTCTGTGGTCGCTGGCGTGAATGTGCATGAACGGAGTGGGTGCGGGCATGTATGGGCATGAATGGAATGGGTGTGGGATTTAATGGCTTCTCTCTGCGGTTGCTGGCATGAATGGGCGTGAATGGAATGGGTGCGGGGTACTTTGGCTTCTCTCTATGGTTTTTTCAGTCGTGAATGGAATGGGCACGAGGTAAATGGAATGGGCACGGGGGTGAATGGAATGGGCTATGTGTTTTGAAATTTGTTTTGTTTTTTTCATAATGTTTTTTTATTTGTTTTTGATTTATTTAATATATAATAAATATATATTATATAATATATAATAAATATATATTATATAATATATATTGTTTTTTTTTTGTATTTTTTTTTTATGTTTTGTTATTATTTGTTTTTAATTAAATTAATATATATTATATAATATAAATTATTACCCCAAGCCTATATAATATAATTTTTTTATCCCATGCCCATTAATGAGGTATTAAACCATCACACATATTCCCTATGAAGGGGGCCTTTGGCCTTTGAGTAGGTTATGGGTGTCATTTGTGAGGTTTTGTGATCTAGGGATGGGTTTGAGGGCCTTAACCATGGTTGGGAGAGGAAATAGAAGGCCTTAATTAGGAACTTAAGTGAATATTTTAGGGCTTTGCGCCATGAATGATACCTTGAACCACCACATAGGCCCTCTAAAGGGAATATATGGCCTCTAATAGTGATATGCACACCCTTAAGATTCTTTCCAAACTAGGGATGGGTCTTAGGGCCTTGATCATCATCTGAGGAGGAAAACAAGGTTCTTAATCCCTGAGTGAATCTTGTAGGGCTCAGGGGCTGTGAATAGGCCTCAAATCACCGCATGATTCCTCTAATGGAGATCTTTGGACTCATTAGGATATTGGCATCATTAAAGATCATTTACACCCACGATATGGGTCTAGGGGCCTTGACCACGGTGAATAAAGGAAAACAAATACCTTAGCATATAAATGAAACTTCCACATCTCAGGGGCCATAAAAAAGGCCCCAAACCACGACATAGGCCCTTTAGAGGTGATATTTGGCGTCAAAGTGGCATATGGAGTACACCACTATGAGATTTTGTGCACTGAGGATGGGTCTGATGGATTTGACCATGTTCATGGGAAAAAAATAAGTTCCTTAGTCCTCAATGAATCTTATAGGATTTGAGGGTCGTGAGAAAGTCCTTAAACCACCACAAAGGGAATCTATGAGGAATAGTTTCCCTTTGAGTAATATATTATAGCCATTAATTGCAAAACAAGGGTGGGTCTTAAGGCAATGAATGTTCAAGTGAGGAAATTTAAAGATTTAGACCATAAATGAAACTTATTTGGCTCATGGGCCATGAACAAGGCCTGAAACCATGAGAAAATTCCTCTAAATGATATCCTTGGCCTTCAAGTGGAATATGGGAGTCAAACTATACAAATATTAGTTTTGTTCAATGCATCTATACATATCGTTTGAGCCCCATGTTCATCCAATTGGTAGCTGGGTTAGCTGTAAGTCGCCCTGGTAGTTCATCCCATCATATGGATAGTCCTTGATATGTATCATGAGATGATCCAATGTGTGAAAAAATCAAGGTGAAACACATTCCATTAAACCCTACCTCCCCATCATCTTAACAACTGACCCCACCATTACATACTTAGCACCTTAGGACCTCCATCTCAGATATTGACATGTGGTTGAAGCATGGGTATGTTCTTGAAATAAAACACATATAAGTACTATACCATAACCCATAATTCATAATTCATATTACTAACACCTAACCCTTAATCCATAAACCCACTAACCCCTTTAACTCCTAATCCATAAACTCACTAACCCCTTTAACCCCTAATATCTAATCCTTATAACCCATAACCCTTTAAACCTTAAAATATATAAACCTATGATAAATCCTCTAACTTCTACATACCCAAACCCCTTTAACCTCTATCCCCAATAATCTCTTATTCTTAAATTATATAATTCTTAACACTCATAATATCTAACCTCAAACTCTTGTAACCCCAAATCCCTTATACAATCCCTAACCATTATAATTAGTGTGACTCACATACTTCACTGTAAACCTCTATAAAACTTAATCCACAACCCCTATATCCATTAACAATTATAACCCTTATCAAATAATAACTAATATAAATTAACCCATGGAACCCTAAACATATAACACTTTTAATCCATAATGTCCAAGAAAAACCCTTATAACCCTAATCTCTAACGCATATAATTCTAATTTTGAAACCTATTACCTATAACTACTCCAACCCCTATATCCCTCTAACCCCTAAGCACTAAAATGTATGACCACTAACCCTTATAATGGTATCCCATAAGTCCATTAACCCCTTACCCATAACCCCCATAACCATTAGCAACTAACCCTTATAACCCATAATCTCTATGAACCCACATACCACAATGACCTTAATCCCTAACCCTTATATGCCTTAACAAATATTAGCCTTGTCAACTAATAACTATATAAACTTATCCATGAATCCATAAACCCATAACCCTTATAACCTAAAACACATTTAGTTTCTAATGTCCAAACCATGACATTATAAACTCAAATCCCTAACCCCTATAACTCTAATTTCTAAACATATTACCCTAACCATTATATACCCTCTATCCCCTAAACTCTATGAGACCCAAACCCATAAAATTCATTATCCCTAACACCTATAATGAATATAATCCCTTTCTCATATCTTGTATAATCTATAACCACTATAAATTCTACAAACAATAACCCATACTACCAAGCCCTAATTTTTAAACTTTGTAACCTTGAACCCTTATATTCCCTATTATACTAACATCTTTTAGTCTTAATCCTTAAATTTGATTAAGTATAATTAGTAATGTATATAATATATAAGCCCTATAACACCTAACCCCCGACCAATACAATTATTTAAAACCTAAACTCTAACCTATAATCCCTAAAGAGATAATCCCTCTACCCTTTAACTACTAATCATGATAAACGATAAATCTATAACCACTTTATTCAATTCTCATCAAAACTCTTTTCATACCTAAGACTTATTTTACCCCTATAACCTCTATACCCACTAACCCCTCCAATATCTCTCACCCTAATTCCTATAAACCCAATCCCTACATGCATCATCAATTCACCAGATATCCTATGGGGTGCATGAGTCATTAATACCCCTAACTTCCATCACCCAAACCCTTAGTCAACTAAAACCCCTAACTTCCAGCACCAATATTCATCCTCATATTATCCATAGGGGAATCGAAAACCACAAACCCCTCTAATATATTTCACACCTAATTCCTATAGCCCAATCCCATAATCTTTATAATGCTTGAACATTATATCATAACCAATTTAATTGTCATTCTCTATCAAGAAAGTACCCTAACCCTTGTCCCCAATAACCCTTAATCCCTAAATTATATAACTCCTAACCCTTGTAATATCTAACCTAGAACTCTTATAACCCCTTATCCCTAGCACATGTAATTGATATGATCCATAACCATTATAAGTTGTGTCGCATGTTTCATCCTTAACCTTTATAAAAAAAAATCCCTAACCCTTATATTCCATAAAAATTATAATGATTACCAACTAATAACTATATACACTAATGTATGGAACCCTAAACTCATAACCTTTATAACCCTCAACCCTTTTCATCCCTAATGTCTAACTGATATCACTTATAATATGTAACCCCTGTAACTATAATTTGTAAGCCTATTACCTACAACCATTATTACCCCAATAACCCTCTAACCCCTATAAACACAAACCCCTAAAAATATATGGCCACTAACCCTTATAATCACTATAACTTGTTTCCCCAAATACATATGACCGACAACCCCTATAATTTTTAGAATCCCCAATCCCTAAACCATTGAAAATTTAACCCTAATATTTAAACCTTATAACCTTGAACGTGTACATTAGCTATAACATCTATCCATTATTAGTACTAGTCTATTACCTCTATTAACCCTAATCACTAACCTCTATGATGTAAACCCCAAACAAATAAATCCTAACTTATTATCCCTAAGCACCTAATCCATATATCTCATAAACATTAATCCTTATAAGCCTCAAACCATATAACCACTTTACTCCATAACACTATAAGACTTATCATCCCTAACAATACTTAACCCTTAATTCTATCCATACCTAACCCCTATAAACACCAATCTTAAACCCTATAGAGCACAATTCTAAACCAATATAGCCCAAATAACCTTGATCTGACCTCTAAATCCTAATAATCTTAACTACAAAAACCCTAACCCATATAACCATTAACCTTTAACTCTTATAACCTTTATAATGGATAAACCCTATTCTCAAACCCCTACAAAACCTCACCCATATTACATTAATTAGTATAATCCTTATAATACATAAATTGAAATAAATGTGACCTCTCGTCCTAAAACTATAATCTATGATAACTCATGAACCCCAATCCCTAACAAAAAAGACTGTAGTCAATATAATCATTCTAACCCTTTATTTGTAATGATTATAGCCCTTGATCACTATTATTTATACTACCCCCAAACTGGAAATTCTAAGACCCATAGCCCATTAATTAACCTTTGTAACTCTAACTCATATAAACCATATCAATCCTAACCTGTAAACTATGTTACCATTGATCCCAATCATTCTCACTACTGGCCCTTATAACCAATATAATCGAATTGCGACGAATTAGCTATACTATCGACAGACTTTTTTCGTCGATAGTATAGAAAATTCGTCGCAAGATTATTTACATTCGTCTCACTTGCGACGATATCAAATGATGCTTGGATTCATTTCGTATTTGGTTTATCAACTTGAAATCTCAATTTGATACTTTGCAAGCTAGCTGGACCTTCAGTCAAATACAAATATGAAACTTGGAATCATTAACATATCTACTAGAACATATGAAAAATAGGGTTTATGGTTTCCGTGATGAATTGATGATGAAATAAAGTGGGTGTGTCAGTCAAATTTGAGTCCAGAAACCCTCCCATATCATTAAGGCATGCGAATAGTCTATCCAAGTCAAATTTCAATGCATACACATATAGTTTGAAAACATTTCGACGTTGGCCCCATTCACATGTTACTATTGCCCGCCTCTAGTATCTTGATGGTGTTGATTAAGAAATCAACGAAATAGAGGGATTTTTCATCACAATGATGATGCAGAGACATTGTATATACATTAATGTAGAACTTGAAAGCAAAATGAAGAAAGACCGACAAAATCCTAAAACTTGCGTCAACCAAATTGGGTACTCTGAAAGAAAATTGGGGTTTATGGTTTACATGATGAATTGATGATGGAAGAAAGTGGGTGTTTCACTCAAATTTGAGTCCAGAAACCCTCCCATATCATTAAGGCGTGCCAATATTCTATCCATGACAAATTTCAGTGCATACAGAAACTGCTTGAAAACATTTCAATGTTGGCCCAATTCGCAGGTCCCTGTTGCCGGTGTGTAGTCCTCGTGCAATTTTTGTTCCTCGTTCATTGTTCATAATTCCTCATTCCTTTACCATGTTTTAGTCCCCAAGATCCATTATTTTTGTACAAAATTGCATACTAATGTCATAAAATGTCCCACACAAAGACCAAATTAATATCCGCTACATAAGTCTTTTGTCTTTTTTCAACGACTATGTAACGGATCTCAATTCTAAGAAGATTCAAATAGGACCTAAGAAACTTAAGTTATTTCCTTAACCATAGGTGGCATAACACTATCATTCAATAGTAAAATTGTTACATTTCATTGTTTGGCATCATGTGTACTGAGGGCTTGAGCCACCATATCCACAAAGGAAACATACCAAGAATATTTGTCTTATGAACAAGATATGGTACTATCCATTTTGAGGTTTGGAATAGATATTGTTCTTATAGAATGCACTACATTGCACCATAACATAAACCCTACTCTCCTTGAAAACCATGTAACACCATTCAAATTAGACACAATATTCTTTCGACGAATTAGCTATACTATCGACGAATGTTTTTCGTCGATAGTATAGAAAATTCGTCGCAAGATTATTTACATTCGTCTCTCTTGCGAAGATATCAAATGATGCTTGGATTCATTTCATATTTGGTTTATCAACTTGAAATATCAATTTGATACTTTTCAAGCTAGATGGACCTTTAGTCAAATACAAATATGAAACTTGGAATCATTAACATATCTATTAGAACATATGAAAAATAGGGTTTATGGTTTCCATGATGAATTGATGATGGAAGAAAGTGTGTGTGTCAGTCAAATTTGAGTCCAGAAACCCTCCCATATCGTTAAGGCATGCGAATACTCTATCCATGTCAAATTTTAATGCATACAGATACAATTTGAAAACATTTCGATGTTGGCCCCATTCACATGTCACTATTGGTCGCCTCTAGTATCTTCATGAAGTTGATTAATCAATCAATGAAATAGAGGGATTTTTCATCACAAAGATGACGCAGATACATTGTATATAAACTAATGTAGAATGCTCGCCTGACCTTCCCCACTCCTCGGAGAACGATCACGATCACCAGGACCTTCTCTAACTTTGGCCCGAAGAGCGTTAATGCTCCTCTAATTCCCCGTCGGGAATTCTTCACCCACAACGCTCTCTAGTGACCTCCCTTAAAATCGGGAAATCAAAATTCACGATATCGCGAATTCTGTGATTGCGTGATTCTCACCTCACGATTCCCCGAAGTCCGATGTGAGTCAACATTGACTTTCCTTCGCTATCGGAACTTCTCTTCCTCGGGAAATCTCTATACGTGGTGTCAACAAATCGAAACTCCAACTCCCGAGTCCCGATATGCCGATCCTCCGATACAATGCCACCTGTACCCCACTAGCTTCCAGGGTCCCACGCCGCCACGTCACCTTCGAGATATCGCTAATCACGAATCCTTCCTACCAGACTTCTCCCTCGTCGAGAACCCCGATTCTCCGAACCCCGATATGATGGGATCCCTGGACACGCGTCCCCACGATCAACGGGTGTGATCCTCTCGGGACATCATGGATCGCGATATCGTAACTCCCGTTCCAACGACTTGGTGCTTCAACTCACGATATGCCGAAATGTGATGGAACGTGCAGATCTAACAGTTCCTACGAACCCAGATCGACGGTGCTACTTCCTCCTGAGATTTGAACCTCAAACTACGCGCACTGTAATCTCTGTGCACCTTTGAAAGATCGGATTGTCATCGGTTTCTCGTGGAATCTCTCCAAGAGATTTCAACTGTCTATCCTTCCTTTGATAATTCTTGCAAGATGAATCAAACGCTTCCTCCTGAAGACTAGTTCCAACTCTCGCCAACCTGTGGAGCTTCTCTCCGGTGTTCCACAGCACTCCTGCAATTCTCCTCCAGTGAACGGTAGGCCTATTCCTCTTGAGCTTTGTCTTCACTTCACGAGTCTCTATGAAGACGTGTTTCACGCATTCCTTGCGGCAGATCTTCAAACACGACCAAGTGTTGAAGCTTCCTCGACCCTGCGCACTCACCTGCAGCAACAGTCTTAATTCCCCTTTTCTCAGAATCACAACTCTGAGTCCTCGTCCAGCCTGCGCACGCCTTACATGGCTCTGGTGCTAAATCTGCACTTCTGAGATGAATGGAAACAAAATCTAACCCTAAGTAAACCCTGCATTCATGCACTCCTTGCGGACAAATTCAACTGCACTCCTTGCAGGAATTCTCTGGCTCACTTAGAGAAACAATTGAAAACTCATTCACTCATTCTTTCAGATTTCAATTCAACTCTGAAATCGCATACACAACATATAAAAGAAATTGCATAACCAGAAGCAAATACTCATAAGCGTAATATCCATCAACACACAAAGAATAACACAGCCATGGAATTGAATCAAAACTCTTCTTATTAATTCAATATCTATACATGGTGGTTCTGCACACAATTTCTCTGCTTGCTCCTCTCTTCTGAATGCTTCCTTTGATGATAATACTATGATACAAAGGAGGGTGCCTATATCCCGTTTCCCTCTTGAATTCTAAAGCTATCAAATCTACAATTAATTTCTATCTACCAGTATTTAAATCTATTAAATGCCTTCCTATCTACTAAGGATGAGAGATTAAAGGCTCAAGGTCCCCTTTACAATACAAGTGCACTTATTTATGAATGACTTCATTAAAGAGCGGCGCGACAACTTTCAATTATTTCAAAATTGCATGCTGGCGCTATCTAGTTGTTTCTTCTCAATGTGTTGGCTTGCTTGATGTGTTGTGGATGCTCCTGCATCATACTCCCTCGCTTGAAAACTTTCATGGGCTCCTGTCCATGAGCTCCTACACAGTCTGTCCATGTTTTTGGATAACTGCTTCTGTCTCCCAGCTAGCATCCTCCATTGGGTGGTTCTTCCACTTCACCAGGTATTCAAAGTACTGCTTTCGTCTGGTCTTTTTACCTGTTCGCTTGTCCAGTATACACTCCATATGCGGCTTCTCTGCGATTGGTAATTGCTTCTACCACTAGACCACTGGTTCCTCATCTTCAGCATCTGCTTCTCCATCCCTGTATGGGTATAAATCCGAAACGTTAAATATCGGAGATATCCCGATGCCCTCCGGCAACTCAATTTCATAAGCATTCTCACCAAACTTCTTCAGGACTCTGCATGGCCCAATTTTCTTCATCTTGAGATTATTGTATGTTCCCCTTGGGAACCTTTCTTTCCTCAAATGTGCCAGAACAAGATCCCCAACTTCAAACTGAAGTTGTCTCCGATGCTGATCTGCTCTACGCTTATACTCTTGATTTGAATCAATCAATCGCTGCTTCACCCGACTGTGAAGTTCCTGCATCGCTTCAGTGAATTTTTCGGCACTAGCACTGCTAGTCGTAGTCTGTTCTGACTCTCTGAGTTCAGAAACTCCCCTCGGTTGTGTTCCATACACAATCTGAAATGGACTTCTTCCTGTACTCCAATTCACAGAATCATTGTACGCGAACTCTGCCTGTGGCAATATGTTGTCCCAGTTGCTATGGTGTTCTGTAACCAAGCTCCTCAGTAAGTCTTCAAGACTCCTATTCACCACCTCGGTCTGTCCGTCTGTCTGCAGATGATAAGCTGAACTAAAATCCAAGTTAGTTCTGAGATTCTTCCATAGCGTCCTCCAAAAATGACCTATGAATTTCGTATCCCTGTCCGAGACTATGCTTCTCGGTAATCCATGCAATCTGACGATCTCTTTGAAAAACAAGTTTGCGATGTGCGTCGCATCACTGGTCTTCTGACATGGTATGAAATGTGCCATTTTTGAAAACCTGTCAACCATTACAAAGATGGAATCAACCCCTCTTTGCGTCCTTGGAAATCCTAACACAAAATCCATTCTTATCGCTTCCCATGGCCTCTCAGGTATGGGTAATGGCTGATAAAACCTGACATTCTACTTCCCGCCCTTCGAATGTTGACAAATTCGACACTTGTCAACAAAAATCTTGACATCTGCTCGCATGCCCGACCAAAAATACGATTCGCTCAGCTTTGTGAATGTTTTATCGTGACCAAAGTGCCCTGCTAATCCACCGCTATGTTTCTCCTTCACCAAGTTCTCCCTCATGGAGAAAATTGGTATACACAACTGATTGCCTCTGAACAACAATCCTTCCTGGATCATGTAGTCTATCCACGGGCTCCGATCTCTGAGAACTGGATTCTCAGCTTCCTCGTATGCTTCTCTGAAGTCTGCATCTTCTGCATACATATCTTTCAGATTTTCAAAACCTAAGGTTTTGACTCGAAACTCCTGCAGCAACAAACATTTCCTGCTCAAAGCATCAACCACTTTGTTAGCAATCCCTAAAATGTGTTTAATCACAAATGTGAAATTTTGCATGTACTCTACCCATTTTGCATGTTTCTGGTTCAACTTATCTTGTTGACTCACAAACTGCAATGCATGATTATCGCTGTACAATACAAATTCTTTTGGGATTAAGTAATGCCTCCACTTTTTTAGTGCCTGTATGATAGCGTAAAACTCTTTATCGTATGTGGAGTATTTCAACTTTGTTTCATCCAACTTCTCGCTGAAATATGCAACTGGCCTATCATCCTGACTTAAGACCGCTCCTATAGCATATCCGCTAGCATCACACTTCACTTGAAATGTCTTCTGGAAATCAGGCAATACCAGGATTGGTTGCTCTGTGATCTTCCGCTTCAACATATTGAAGCTCTTCTCAACCTCTGTTGTCCAATGAAAAAATTTATGTCATTTTTTCACTGTGTCCATCATTGCAGCGCTAATCCCACTGAAATTCCTAATGAATTTTCTGTAGAAACTAGCCAGTCCATGGAAAATCCTCACCTCAAAAACATTTCTCGGTGATGGCCAATTCTTGATCACGTCCACCTTCTCAGGATCCATTTTCAACTCATTTGCTGAGATAACAAAACCCAAATAAATGAGTTATGTCTGCATGAACGAACATTTCTTCATGTTGACCAACAACTTCTCCTGTTGTAGTCTTCTCATCACAATGCCCAAATGTTTCAAATGTTCAGCCTTGGTCTTATTGTAGATCAATATATCATCCAGATATACGACTACAATTTTTTCGATGAATTCCCTCAGGACTTCATTCATCAGTCTCATGAATGTGCTTGGCGCATTTGTTAAGCCAAACGGCATGACCAACCATTCATACAAACCCTCATTTGTCTTGAATGTCGTCTTCCATTCGTCACCTTCCCTCATGTGAATCTGATGATATCCTCTCTTTAGATCAATCTTTGAAAAATAATTTGCCCCACTCAGGCAATCCATCAGATCATCCATTCTCGGCAGTGGAAATTTGTACCTGATGGTAATTTTGTTAATCGCTCTGGAGTCTGTACACATCCTCTAGCCTCCATCCTTGTTTGGAATTAGTACTGTCGGAATAACACACAGACTTAGACTCTCCCTGACCAGTCCTTTATCCAACAAGTCCTGGACCTGGCTCTTGACCTCCTCATTCTCCTGAGGCATCAACCTATACGCAGCCTTGTTTGGAAAACTGCTTCCTGGTATGAGATCAATGTGATGACTCACACTCCTCATCGGTGGCAACGAACGAGGTAGTTCGTCTACGATGATATCAACGAACTCTCCCAGTAGTTCCTGAATCTCTTCTGGTAAGTCATCCACTCTCGTACTAGTCAGTACAATCCTTAGTTTCCTGACCACAAAGAATTGTGGATCTTCGTTCTTTTCTATCTCTGTGAGAAGCTCCTTCCCACTCATGAGAAGTATGGTATTGTTTACTTCCGGCTTCACTTCTTTATCTTTTATCGGAAGTAACTTATGGATTCTCCCATTCTTCTCCAATGTATATGTGTTCATCTTCCTATCATGAATCAAATTTCTGTCATATTGCCATGGTCTACCCAGCAATATGTGACATACATCCATGGGAATAACATCACACATAATCTGATCATTATAATTCCCAATTTTAAATTCAACTAAACACTGTTTAGTGACACTTACCCGGTGTCCTTTCTATAACCACGAGACTTTATATGGACTCGAGTGCTTAGTCATTTTTAGCTCCAACTTCTCCACCATCTCGGTTGAAACGAGATTATCGGTGCTTCCACTGTCCACAATAACTTTGCATTTCCTGTCCTTGGCTGTGCAAGCTGTCCTAAACAGTCTGCTCCTCTGCACTGAACTTTCCATCTCTTTCTCAGGTGCTAAAAGGACTTTATGCATCCCAAGCGACCTTCCGCTGTCTGCATCTTCTGTCTCAGCATCACGCCTCTGTGCCTCTGTGATGTGAGTTTCCCCAGCATCCTTCTTCTTCTCTGGACACTCGAATGACTTGTGCCCATTTTTCCCACATGTGATAACTCCTCCTCTTCCTCTACCTCGACCTCTAGTATGAGGAAGTGTGTTCGCATCAGCATAATCTCCCCACTGATCCATTTGATGTCCTCTTGGCTCAACATATGCCTGCCTCTGTGAGGTTCCGCCTCTTTCAAATTTACCCTGAGGTCTCTTCCATTCCTCCTTGGGCTTCTGGAATCTTTCCTGGGCAATGGATTTTCCCCTGGGCTGACTTCTGCCTCGCCCTCGCTGACCTTGCTTACGGCTCAGCTTCTCCTCGGCTTTCAGAGCCATCTGGTACGCATCCTCAACTGTTCTAATGGTTACCATGCTTAGCTCATACTGAATGTTGTATCTTAGACCATTAAGATATCTCGCCACCTTCTCATCATCGCTCTCTCGATGACCTGCTCTGATATTGAGCTTGTAAAACTATTTGGTGTATTCCTTCACCGTCATCAACTTCTGTTTCAAGTTCTGCATTCGCCTGAACATAGTGATTTGATAATCCCTGGGGATGAACTTCGCTTTCAACTTGGCAATCATCCTATCCCAACTTTTAATCTTCTGTTTTCCTTTGGAATAACTCGTCCCACCATAAGGCTGCATGTCCTTTCAACTTGGTAACAACATGCCTTACCTTCTTATTTTCTTCGATATCTTCATAGTCGAAGTAGGTGTCAAGAGCCCTGATCCAGTCCAACAAATCTTCTGCATCCAAGCTTCCTTCATAGACTGGAATGTCCATTTTGGTTTTGGAACTCATCCTGGAAATGGCTTTGATCAACCATTATGTTGATGCATCTTCTGCTGTGACCTCTTCGGCATGTCCAGCTTCCTCTTCAAACTTGGAATCGCTAAGATCCCCTGCACCAGCTCCACGTCTTTGTGCAGTCTCCATCTCCTCAAGCCTTGCTCAGAGATCTCTCATCTGGCGCTCCATTTCTGGATTTCGTGTCGGCCTGCCTCTTCTTCTCACCTCCCTGTCCTCTCGGTCTGGTGATTGTCTCTCCCTTCTTGGCGGCATGACGAAATCTTCTTTCTCTCTCTGTCACAGAAAACAAAGAGCCTTCCCCACTCTGATACCACTCTGATCGCCTGACCTTCCCCACTCCTCGGAGAACAATCACGATCACCAAGACCTTCTCTAACTTTGGCCCGAAGAGCGTTAATGCTCCTCTAATTCCCCGTCGAGAATTCTTCACCCACAACACTCTCTGGTGACCTCCCTTAAAATCGGGAAATCGAAATTCGCGATATCGCAAATTCTGTGATTGCGTGATTCTCACCTCATGATTCCCTGAAGTCCGATGTGAGTCAACGTTGACTTTCCTCCGCTATCGGAACTTCTCTTCCTCAGGAAATCGCTATACGTGGTCTCAACAAATAGAAACTCCAACTCCCGTGTCCCGATATGCCAATCCTCCGATACAATGCCACCTGTACCCCACTAGCTTCCGGGGTCCCACGCTGCTATGTCACCTTCGGGATATCGCTAATCGCGAATCCTTCCTACCATATTTCTCCCTCGTCGAGAACCTCGATTCTCCGAACCCCGATATGATGGGATCCCTGGACATGCATCCCCATGATCAACGAGTGTGATCCTCTCGGGACATTGCGGATCGCGATATCGTAACTCTCATTCCAACGGCTTGGTGCTTCAACTCATGATATGCCGAAATGCGATGGCACGTGCAGATCTAACAGTTCCTATGAACCCATATCGACGGTGCTACTTCCTCCTGAGCTTTGAACTTCAAACTACGCACACTGTAATCTCTGTGCACCTTTGCAAGATCAGACTGTCCTCGGTTTCTCATGGAATCTCTCCAAGAGATTTCAACTGTCTATCCTTCCTTTGATAATTCTTGCGAGATGAATCAAACGCTTCCTCCTGAAGACTAGTTCCAACTCTCGCCAACCTGTGGAGCTTCTCTCCGGCATTCCACAACACTCCTGCAATTCTCCTCCAGTGAACGGTAGGCCTATTCCTCCTGAGCTTTGTCTTCGCTTCACGAGTCTCTATGAATACTTGTTGCACGCATTCCTTGTGGAAGATATTCGAACACGACCAAGTGTTGAAGCTTCCTCAACCCTGCGCACTCACCTGCAGCAACAGTCTTAATTCCCCTTTTCTCAGAATCGCAACTCTGAGTCCTCGTCCAGCCTGCGCACGCCTTTCATGGCTCTGGTGCTAAATCTTCACTTCTGAGATGAATGGAAACAAAAGCTAACCCTAAGTAAACCCTGTAGTCATGCACTCCTTGCGGACAAATTCAGCTGCACTCCTTGCAGGAATTCTCTAGCTCACTTAGAGAAACAATTGAAAACTCATTCACTCATTCTTTCAGATTTCAATTCAACTCTGAAATCGCATACACAGCATATAAAAGAAATTGCATAACAAGAAGCAAATACTCATAAGCGTAATATCCATCAACACACAAAGAATAACACAGCCATGGAATTGAATCAAAACTCTTCTTACTAATTCAATATCTATACATGGTGGTTCTGCACACAATTTCTCTGCTTGCTCCTCTCTTCTGAATGCTGCCTTTGATGATAATACTATGATACAAAGGAGGGTGTCTATATCCCATTTCCCTCTTGGATTCTAAAGCTATCAAATCTACAATTAATTTCTATCTACCAGTATTTAAATCTATTAAATGCCTTCCTATATACTAAGGACGAGAGCTTAAAGGCTCAAGGTCCCCTTTACAATACGAGTGCGCTTCTTTATGAATGACTTCATTAAAGAGCGGCGCAACAACTTTCAATTATTTCAAAATTGCGTGCTAGCGCTATCCATCTATTTCTTCTCAATGTGATGGCTCACTTGATGTGTTGTGGATGCTCTTGCATCATAGAACTTGAAAGCAAAATGAAGAAATACTGACGAAATCCTAAAACTTGCATCAACCAAATTGGGTACTCTGAAAGAAAATTAGGGTTTATGGTTTACATGATGAATTGATGATGGAATAAAGTGCATGTGTCTCTCAAATTTGAGTCCAAAAAACCTCCCATATCGTTAAGGAATGTCAATAGTCTATCCACGAAAAATTTCATTGCATACAGAAACTGTTTGAAAAAATTTCAATGTTGGCCCCATTCGCAGGTCCCTGTTGCCGGTGTCTAGTCCTCGTGCAATTTTCATTTGTCGTTCATCATTCCTTGTTCCTCGTTCCACGGTCCTCATTCCGCATTCCTCATTCCTAGACCATGGTTTAGTCCCCAAGATCCATTATTTTTGTACAAAATTACATACTAATGGCATAAAATGTCTCACACAAAGACCAAATTAATATCTACTACATAAGTCTTTTGTATTTTTCAACGACTATGTAATGGATCTCAATTCTAAGAAGATTCAAATAGGACCTAAGAACCTTAATTTATTTCCTTAACCATGGGTGACATAACACTATCATTCAATAGTAAAATTGTTACATTTCATTGTTTGGCATCATGTGTACTGAGGGCTTGAGCCACCATATCCACAAAGGAAACATACCAAGAATATTTGTCTTATGAACAAGATATGGTACTATCCATTTTGAGGTTTGGCATAGAGATTTTTATTATAGACTACACTAAATTGCACCATAATATAATACCTACACTCCTAGAAAACCATGTAACACCATTCAAATTAGACACAATATTCTTGCGACGAATTAGCTATACTATCAACGGACCTTTTCGTCGATAGTATAGGAAATTCGTCGCAAGGTTATTTACATTCATTTCTCTTGTGAATATATCAAATGATTCTTGGATTCATTTCATATTTGGTTTATCAACTTGAAATCTCAATTTGATACTTTGCAATCTAGCTGGACCTTCAGTCAAATACAAATATGAAACTTGGAATCATTAACATATCGACTAGAACATATGAAAAATAGGGTTTATGGTTTCCATGATGAATTGATGATGGAATAAAGTGGTTGTGTCAGTCAAATTTGAGTCCAAAAACCCTCCCATATCGTTAAGGCATGAGAATAGTCTATCCAGGTCAAATTTCAATGCATACAGATACAGTTTGAAAGTATTTCGACGTTGGTCGCATTCACATGTCACTGTTGCCTGCCTCTAGTATCTTGATGGTGTTGATTAAGAAATCAATGAAATAGAGGGATTTTTCATCACAACGATGATGTAGATACATTGTATATACATTAATGTAGAACCTAAAAGAAAAATGAAGAAAGACTGACGAAATCCTAAAACTTGCTTCAACCAAATTGGGTACTTTGAAAGAAAATTAGGGTTTATGGTTTACATGATGAATTGATGATGGAAGAAAGTGGGTGTGTCACTCAAATTTGAGTCCATAAACCATCCCATATAGTTAAGGCATGCCAATATTCTATCCATGACAAATTTCAGTGCATACAAAAACTGTTTGAAAAAATTTCAACGTTAGCCCCATTCACAGGTCCCTGTTATCGGTGTCTGGTCCTCGTGCAATTTTTTTTCCTCATTCATCATTCCTCATTCCTCATTCCTCATTCCTTGACCATGGTGTAGTCCTAAAGATCCATTATTTTTGTACAAAATTACATACTAATGGAACAAAATGTCCCACACAAAGACCAAATTAATATCCGCTACATAAGTCTTTTGTCTGTTTTCAACGACTATGTAACGGATCTCAATTCTAAGAAGATTCAAATAGGACCTAAGAACCTTAAGTTATTTCCTTAACCATGGGTGAAATAACACTATCATTCAATAGTAAAATTATTACATTTCATTGTTTGGCATCATGTGTACTGAGGGCTTGAGCCACCATATCCACAAAGGAAACATACCAAGAATATTTGTCTTATGAACAAGATATGGTACTATCCATTTTGAGGTTTGGCATAGAGATTGTTATTATAGACTACACTACATTTCACCATAATATAATCCCTACACTCCTTGAAAACCATGTAACACCATTCAAATTAGACACAATATTCTTGCGACGAATTAGCTATACTATCGACAAACGCTTTTCGACGAACTTTCAACGTTGGCCCCATTCACAGGTCCCTGCTGTTGGACGTGTCTAGTCCTTGTGCAATTTTTGTTCCTCATTCCTCGTTCCTTGAACATGGTGTAGCCCCCAATATCCATTATTTTTGTACAAAATTACATGCTAATGGCATAAAATTATCAACGAATATTTTTTGTCGATAGTATAGCAAATTCATTGCAAGATTATTTACATTTGTATCTCTTGCGAAGATATCAAATGATTCAGCTTGGATTCATTTCATATTTTGTTTATCAACTTGAAATATCAATTTGATACTTTGCAAGCTATCTATACCTTCAGTCAAATACAAATATGAAACTTGGAATCATTAACATATCTACTATAACATATGAAAAATAGTTGGGGTTATGGTAATTTCCATGATGAATTGATGATGGAAGAAAGTGGGTGTGTCAGTCAAATTTGAGTCCATAAACCCTCCCATATCGTTAAGGCATGTGAATAGTCCTTGCCCATGGTGTAGTCCCCAAGATCCATTATTTTTGTACAAAATTACATATTAATGGCATAAAATTATCGACGAACTTTTTTCGACGATAATATAGCAAATTCGTCACAAGATTATTTACATTAGTCTCTCTTGCGACGATATCAAATGATGCTTGGATTCATTTTATATTTGGTTTATCAACTTGAAATCTAAATTTGATACTTTGCATGATAGTTGGACCTTCAGTCAAATACAAATATGAAACTTGGAATCATTAACATATCTACTAGAACATATGAAAAATAGGGTTTATTGTAATTCTAAGAAGATTCAAATAGGTAACAATATTGATGAAATCTTATACGATCATGATGGTATAAAAATGAAAGAGATTCTCTTGGTTTCAAGAATAATTTATCCTCTACTTAACAAGGCCAACCACGTGAAGGTGGAAGCTCACATGGCCCCTCCCTTCCCCCTCACATCACTCTCAATTGATCCTGAAAACCCAATCTATAAAATATAAAATAATCGAAAGCAATGTCCTATTAAGATTCATGCATAGAAACTACAAAAACAAAAATTAATGAAGGTACATGAAATTATGTGTTTCTAAAT
>ML796786.1:257399-269820 GCA_009831015.1 Picea engelmannii | reverse complement strand
TTGATAATCCATTCCAATGTCTTTCATAATGGCATGCAAACCTCGATATGTGCGAGGTAAAATATTTGACGATGGTAACAAAAATTCACCTAACAATCTACAACATAACAAACAACTAGTTAATGTAAGAATATTAATCGTAAGAATTCCATTCTTATTTTACACATTAATTAACACTAAAAACAAATAAAAAAAAATCAACATTTATGTATAGTATGAGATGAAGCATATTACATACCTTAGTATCTGTGTCATACAAGTGTTCGACAAATTATTCATAATCTCTAAGTTCACTAGCATCAATGTAGCGGAGAGAAGATTTTATCTTGATCCTTCATAAATTCATTTATTTTCCTTTTCTAATAAAGGTTCATCATAAATACCATCATTTTCCCCATCCTCATCCGGCTGTGAAAAAATATCTTGGATCATTTGATTTGTCCCATCATATTCTTCCATGGGATCATTAACTTGATTTGTCCCGTCATCTTCTTCCATGAGATCCTCATTTTCTTGGTCATGATGATGTTCCTCAGCTTGTACAACATCATTTCTACTAATACTTGGTGAAATATTCCACAGAAAGTTAGAGGGAAACTCTAACTTTATAATTACAAACAATCATGCAAAATTAGTGTATACTATAACAAACATTCAAACAATATATATACATATATATAATTTTATATAAAATTGAAAAAATAAAAAAAGATAATGAATATATAGCTAATTACCACGGGACGATATTCATTCGATCTGCCATCAATGTGACCATATTTCCTACAATGTTTTGTAGCTGTTGCTATTAAAATTCTTACGGGATGTTTGAGGAAACATTTTTTACAAGGGAAATAACATCTACCATCACCCTTTTCACCCGCTTTACTTTTTTCCCCACCTCTAATAACATTCTGCAACATTCTTCCGCACAAAAATACCCTTTCGGAACCGTCATTATTATAGCAAGATTGTCACAACATCTTTGGATCGTCAAATATTTATAGTGCAATTTTAGGTCACTGTCGTCGCTATTGCGACGATAGTGACCTAAAAATATTTTTTTTTTACCTATTTTTTTTAGGTCATTTTTAACGGTCAATTTTAAGTTTAAGTCATATTTGGTCAAACTATTGTCGTCGCTCTTGCAATGAACATTGACCATAATAATTTGGTCAAACTACCTATGTCGAGATTGCGACGAATACGGGGTGGATTTAAAAAACTTGAACTTTCTCTCTTGCATGTTGCGACGAAAGAGTACTTTCGTCGCAAGTGGTCGTTGCAAAATTTTCAATATTTAGTAGTGCTAGAAACATGCCTTGATGGTATGGGAGGGTTTCAAGACTCAAGGATGTTTGATGTCTTCACACAATATTTGATATCATCCATGTTTTCAACAACGTTAATAATGGGTGTCTCATTTTCATCACTCGTTGTTTCAATCTGTAGAATATTTGTTGGAACTCTCTTAAAATGTCATGGAACTTCCAATTCACCCACCACAAATGTCATGCATCGACCCCGCATAGTGAGCAGTGAATGGGGCCAACATTGAAATTTCTTCAATATGTGGCTGTATGCATCGAAATTTGACATGGTTAGACTAGACACTTGCCTTGACAGTATGTGAGGGTTTCAAGACTCACAAATGTATGATCTCCACACATAATATTTGAGATCGTACACATTTTCATCAATGTTCATCATGTTGCACCTCTCATTGTCATCATTCATCATTCCATTCTATATAATCATTGTCGAAACTATATTAAAATTTGACATGGAACTTCCAATACATCCATCACAAATCTCTTCCACCGAACCCACACAATGAGTAGTGAATGGGGCCAACATTGAAATTTTTTCAATTTGTTCCTGTATGCGTTGAATTTGACATGCTTAGAATAGATAGTTTCATTTATGGTATGGGAGGGTTTCAATACTTAAGGATGTTTGATTTCCCCGCATAATGTTTGAGATCGTCCATGTTTTCATCAACATTCAATATAATAGATGTCTTATTGTCATCATTTGTTATTTCCATCTATATAATATTTTTCGGAACTCTATTGAAATGTCATGGCACTTCCAATACACCCATCACCAATGTCATCTTGCATTGACCTCACACAGTGAGCAGTGAATGGGGCCAATGTTGAAATTTCTTCAAACTATACATGTATGCATCGAAATTTGACATGGTTAGACTAGAAACATGCCTTGATAGTATGGGAGGGTTTCAAGAGTCAAGGATGTTTGATGTCCCCACATAATCTTTGAGATCATCCATGTTTGCATCAACATTCATAATGGATGTCTCACTATCATCATTAGTAATTTCCATATGTATAATCTTAGTTATAACTCTCTTGAAATGTGATGTAACTTCCAATTCACCCACCACAAATGTCATGCACCGACCCCACATAGTGAGTAGTGAATGGGGACACCATTGAAATTTATTCAATATGTTCCTATATGCATCAAAATTTGACATGATTAGACTAGACACTTGCCTTGACAGTATGGGAGGGTTTCAAGACTCAAGGATGTATGATGTCCCTACATAATATTTGATATCATCCACATTTGCATCAACGTTCATCATGCATGTCTCATTGTGAATGTTTGTCATTCCCTTCTATATAAATGTTGGAACTATATTGAAATTCGAGATGGAACAAACTATCCATGTCAAATTTCGGTGCATGCCAAATGTGAACAGAGTATCCATGTCAAATTTTGGTGAATACAAAAACATTTTAAAAACATTTCAACGTTGTCCCCATTCACAGGTCATTGTTTCCCATCATGTACTCTAGCAATAGTACAATGTCTTTTAATAGTTGTTTCCTTTAAAATTCAACCGAAAAAATTAAAATGAAATGAGGATGAGATGAGATGGTATATAGAGTGGGTCTGTGAGTGATCTTTGAGTATAAAGATGAATGAATGAATTTCTCTTGGTTTCAAGAATAATTTATTCTCTACTAAACAAGGCCAACCACGTGAAGGTGGAAGCTCATATGGCCCCTCCCCCCCTCACATCACTCTCAATTCCCCAATACCAAATCTATAAAATAGAAAATAAACAAAAGCAACATAGTAATCATGCATAAAAACTACCAATTTTTTTTTTAAATAAAACTTAAAAACATGTAATTAACCCACATAAAAAATTATTTAAAGAGAATAATTCATACAAATTAAAATATCTAGTTACATACCTCATCGACCAATGCAACATTTGTATCATCCTTCTTATGTATCTTCTTCTTGATCATCCAACTCGACATTTGTATCAGGATCTAGTTCAGAAACAATGTTGAAAGGATTGATGATATCATCATCATCATCAATGTCATTTTCGAGCATATCTTCATCGATATCATCATCAAGAATTGGCGCATTGTCTCCTACGTCCGGTTCATCTTCTCCGTCTTCTTCATCTGTCGACCCATATTCTTCCTTCTCTAGATATACATCATCTTCTTCTTCAATATCATCTTCTTCATCTACATTATACTTTATTGGCCTTCGTCTTGGATCATATCTAACAACAAATGATCAATCCCTCTTACTTAGAACCTTTGAGTAAAAGACTTGTTCACATTGACTTGGAAAAACATAGAGATCATTTGTTTTTTCAAAACCTTTTGTTTTAATCATCAGAACTCCATTGGCATGTTGAATAATGGTTCTTTCCTCATCATGTTCATGCATTTGTAACCTATACCATTTGACATCGAACAAAACTAATTTGAAGGAATTAATGTGACACTCAATTATATCATTCAAAAACCCATAGTATCTATTTTCAGATTATCGAGGATGTCTGTCACTCCTAGAGGAAACATTAGTGACCTGGAATACTGCAGTTATCCCACTATCAAAAAAAATTCTGGTTTCATCCAACTGTTTGATGAGAAATTTACGACCATTGCACCACATAGCCTTGTGGTGTTTCAACTGCAATATGCCAGACATGTAAAAGATGCATTGTCAATTAATAATAAACAAATTTATATAACTTGGAAAGTATAATATGAAAATAACACACCTACAATCACATTAATATAATATAAAATAACTGAATAAAATGGGTGAATTTGCTTTCCTTTCCATCTTTCAAACAATATGCTAAATCTATTTCCCTCTGCATAACATCAGAATATCCATTACGTCGAGATTCTCTAACAAATTTAGACAGTTCTTTCCATGATAACCTACCGCCATGATTTTATTTACATCTATCAATCCATACCTTCATCCAGTCAATATTGTTTGCAATGTATAAATGTAGTGCATCCCAATCTTGAGCAATTGACCCATCAAAAAATCACAATTCACTAATATTAAATATTAGTTATAACCATGGTAAATATTAACAAATGATGAAAGAATAAATATTAAATGACTATGATCATATAGAAAAAAAATGTAAATTTATATTTATTAAAAATATCCACAATTTAATTACCTCTCACTTTCTTCATTGTACCTTTCCCCAATATCTTCTCCCTTTCTATTTTTTTGATGGAGTTCACATCCCCAATGCAATCCACTGCATGCATATCTTGCGCTAATAATTTAGGAAGATACTGACTAATATACACCATGGATTCAGATACCATATATCCCTCCACCATAGAACCCTCAAGACGTGCTCTTTGTCTAACCAAAGTCTTCAATGATTTCAAGTGCCTCTCCACCATCCACATTGACCTTGTGTGTACAGGTCCACAAATTTCATTCTCCTCAACTTGGTGTATGAGGTAGTATTATTGTGCATTGAAAAATGTTGGAGGTAGATACTTTTTCATTTCACACATTAGCTAAGGAATTTCTCTGTTCCAATAATTTATATCATCTTCATGGATTTCTTTCAATGACAACCATCTATAGATCATGACGCAAGAAAATAACATGTTTCAACAAAACATAATATATATTACATTACAAGTAAAACACATGTCATTAAGTACAACATTTTTTTTTTTTTTGCATATATATTGCATCTACTTACCTCATCTATTTTCCAAGATCATATATAATGTGTTTGACTTTGTTGTCAAGGTCATTTGGGAGAGATAGAGGTAGAACATACTGTAACAATAAAAATTAATCGTTACTTGTTCAAAACTAGACAAAAAAAATAAAAAATATCAAAAAATATATACGACCAATATATAAATATGAATACTAAAATGATTAATTACCTTAATGAAGGTATGCCAATCATGTGTTTTTACCCCACCAAATTCACCTTTCTTCGTTAAGATATTCTTTATGTTTGAACAAAAACCCATGGGAAATTTAATTTTTTGAATGACCTATTTTATACCATTGCTCTGCTTCTCTGTTAACAACCATGGAAGGTTATTTTGGTCTCCATTTTTATTTGATCAGATCACACTTTGCATTTCATGACTGGCTTCCTGAATGTCATTACAAATTTTGACAATTTTTTCTTTATCCCTCTTGCCATCTATGATTCACCATAATGTTTTTGTCACATTCTTCCCGATATGCATTGTATCAAATAAATGAAATATTTTTAGGTCTTGATAGTAGGAAAACTTCATGAATTGAGTGGGATAAAATTTCATTCATCGTGGAAGCCCATTATTACTACCTTCACGATGATGACATTGATGAAGCATACACAAAATCATAACACTATTTATCAAATGCGGTAAAATAAATTGAATAATTAAAATAAAATTTCAAAACATGATTCCATTTACGATACATAAAAAAAATGCGTACCCTCGAGGACTAATTTTATCATATGCCAACTTCCATAGGCAAGGTGTCATTCTTTCTGGTTTTATTCCAGTCTCTTGTTTCCCATTGAAAAGTTATTTTTCAATAGTACGATACTTATGGTTCTTAGAGAGGAAGTGTCTATAATCATCAGACACCTCCTTTCCTAAACTTTTTGACCAACGAGATTTCATCTTAGGACCATAAACTAGACATGCAAATTTACCCTTTGTTTGAAGACCTACAACATATGGATTAATGTGAATTATTAATATAAGAAATGATTATTTAAACAACATGCATGATAAATTCAATTAATTATATACCATTCAAGCATGCAATATGGAACGTTACATACCACAAAAATGTGTTAGTCCTAGGGCATCATGAATTGTCCATAAAAGTGTTCCACGACATTGAAATCTCGTCTTCCTAGTTGGTTTACAAATGTCATACATAGTGATTCCCTCCCATAATTTTAGTAGCTCGTCGATAAGAGGATCGATATACACATTAATATATTCAACTTGGTACTTACCTAATTGTTTGAAATTACACAAAATTACTACCATAGTATGTATATATAAGTAAATAAATAAATAAAATATGTTATGCAAAAAAAGAGAAAAATGAAAAATTTACATTCGAAAAATTAATGTAAACAAATACCTGGAATAATCATTGTCAAAATTATGTGCTCCCTCTTTATTTACATCCAAGGAGGAATGTTATTTTTGATAACAAAAATAGGCCACAGTGAGTAAACAGACTGAAGTTCTCCAAATGGATTAACACCGCCAGTTGCCAATGAAATCCTAACATTACGAGGTTCATTTGTAAATTGTGGCCATTTTGCAACAATTTCCTTAAATGAATAACCATCTGTAGGCATTCGAAGAATGCCATATTCAATTCTGTTTCATGCATGGTAACCCATAAAATGTGTTATTCTTTGGCACCTGAACAGTCGCTGCAAACATGGAATTATGGAAATATTCCAAAGAACCTTTCGAGGGACCATTTTTGTTACTTGATCGGTTCAATATCTACTGATACCACATACCAGGTATTTTGTTTTCGACGCATGTTGTCCATAATATATAGTATGATCATCAACAAATGCATATATACTTTGATATTCCATTCCAATATCTTTCATAATGGCATGTAAATCTCGATATGTGCAAGGTAAAATATTTGATGAGGGTAACATAAATTCACCTAACAATATAAAACATAAAAAATATATAGTTAATGTAAATAATAGTAATTGTAAATATTGCATTTTTATTTTACACATTGATTAACACTAAAAAAAATGGGGAAAAGTCAACCTTTATGTAGATGTGATGAAACATGTTACATACCTTAGGATTTGTGTCATACAAGTGTTTGACAAATGATTCATAACCTTTAATTTCACCAACAACAATGTAGTGGAGAGAAGATTTTCTCTTGACCCTTTATAAAGTCGTCTATTTTCCTTTTCAATCAGAGGTTCATCATAAATACCATCACTACTGTCCCCATTGTTGGACACATTGTCATTGATATGTTGTAATGCCCCTAAACTGATAAATGATTAAAGATAATTAAGCAAGATTTAATTAAGGAAGAATTACAGTTAATAAAATAACATTGATTGCAGACTGCATTCAATGATCTAATAAACCAATTTAAAAGACAGTCAGTAAGAATGGATATAAGAACATAGTTACGTATGCACAGGGTTGCGTATGCAGGGTGCGGGAGCCCATAAATCCCGAGGCAATAAAATTTATTGGGGGAGGTAGGTCGGAGGACACGTGGAGGGGGTTGGTGGTAGAGTTACTGCGTGAGGCGGTAGGGAGGAATAAGGGACGGGAAGAGGGGGATGTGCAGGCCATTCGGCGTGGATGGTTGCTGCGGGGCTGTGAGCTCAGGACCACTGTAATTGTCGGAAGCAGAGAGATTCTGCGTACTGTGATATTTGGCTGCGAACTATCGTGTTGGGTGAGAAGAGGGCCTCTGGACTCTGTGTCTTCTGATGAACTATTGTATTCTGTGGTGAGCAGAGATTCTGCACCACGGTATCCACTGTGAGTAGCAACTTTCTGTACACTACTGTATTGGCTGTGAGCCTGTGGTATTTTGTGAACTGTTGGCTTGCTGTAAGCAAGGAACAAAGTGTTCTAAATTGTGGCTTGATCTAGGGAGACACCGAGTTGCTGAAGGTTTTGGGCACGGAGGGCCAGGATATCCGTAGATATCCTGGAGCTAGGTAGTTTTCCTAGTTGGCAGGGAGGACAGTAGTTTTGGGCAGTTATTTGCTTTTTTGTGGCAGGGTTAATCTATGTATCAGCAGGAGTAGAGGCAGCAAGGCAGCAGAAATTAGCATCAGTATCAGGTATTGGTCAAGTTATGCATTTATCTCATTTTTACCAGAAAGTTATTACCCTGTGATAAATCTAAATTACCGAAATTGCTGTTGAGAAAATAAATATATGTTGTGAAATCGTTATCTCCGTTTAGAAAATGAATTGTTATGAAATTAAATTAATGCCTAGAATGATATGGGCATTACATATGGTATCAGAGCGTCTTAGTTCGAAATATGGGGCCTAAGGGCCGAAACCTGGAGTGTTAACTCTAGCCACGCTTAACCTGTAAGAGATACACGTTCAGTGGACTAAATGTGACCAATACATGATACAGTATGGTATTCAAGCTATTGGGCACGGAAAAGAGAAGTCATAACTTAATTTTTATTGAGCAATGTTGTTAATGAAGTTTCGAGTAGAATAGATACCTGGAACCAATAAAAATGTCAAGGGAAATTTAGTAGACTTGTATCACACAGGAACAGTGTAAACTAGTTGCCTATGTTAGCCTCGACGATTGTAATAATGTAAAAACTTCAAAGAACTATAAACCCATATAAATTCAACCGTGCCAAGAAAGAAATTTGTACACTGCATGGAGTTTCATGCAATTGATCATTATCCCAAAGGGAACTGTCTATTACATGGGAGAACAGATCTGCGCCGTCAGATCTCGGGCGAAATCCTGTCAGCCGATAGATCTAGAAAAGTTGCACGGGGTTTAAGCCCTAGCTTGCACAGGAGGAGTCATCGGGAAAATTTGAATCATCGAAGTTTTGGAAAGTCAGAGAATCGAGACCTTGTTGTTCTCGAAATCCTGAGAATGGATCTTGGCCGTTGATCTCGGCAGGACACTTGTCGGTGTTTTGGGAGGCATCGGGATTTTACCATCGCGGATTTCAGGAGTGTAGAACCCTTGTGTTTAGAAATCGCGATTCACGATTTTCCGATAGAATCATAGCCGTCCAAACAGCAGGGACACGTGGCTGAAGATCCCGAGGAGTCGGAGATTGGGATATCGGGGTTCTCAAAGACAAGGAAACCGTGTCGCTGGGAATCGCGATTAGCGATATCCCGATAGTGACGTAAGCAGAGTAGGGACCACCAGGGTTAAAGTGGTGGACAGGTGTTCATCATCCGAGAAGGGTCGGGAAATACGTAGAGAAAATCCGACACAATCACAACCGTCCATCTGTGGGATAGGTGGCAGCCATCGAGAACCATCGACGTTTGGCCCCATCGGGAAATCGGGGTTTCCGAGGACAAAAGACTCGAGCATGTTGAAATCGCGATACGCGATTTCCCAATGGGATCTGGACCGTCCATTGGGTGAGGACACATGGTGGTGATCAGCACCATCGGCGTTGGTGCATCGGGAAATCGGCGTTTCCGTGGACAAGAGATCGGGAAATATCGGTTGAAAATCTCGATGTGATCTGAGCCATCCATCACACCAGACAGGTGTCCGGGATCGGGCGAAAGTCGCAGATCAGGATATCGGAGTTTTCGAGGGTAAAGAAATGGTGCAACAGGAAATCGCGATCCGCGATTTCCCGATGAGATTCGAGCCGTTCATCTTGTGGATGCGTGTCAGAGGATCCCTAGGAGTCGAGGTTCGGCATATCGGAGTTTTCAGAGTCGTGAAACTCATGCATAGTGAAATCACGATTCGCGATTTCCCGACACGGTCGGAGCCGTTCGATTGGAGGGACGCGTGTCGGTGGATCTGAAAGCATCGGGATTTCGGGGTTTTGCATACAATGGAATTGTTGTGTTGGAAATCTCGATTTCGTGATACCCGATAGAGCCCACATGTACCATCTAGTATCGAGATATCGGAGGTCTCGGGAGCGAGAGTTTTATACCTTGCAGAATCATGAAACATGATTTTCTGATGAGTTAAGGGACAAGGGGGCCCACAGTAGGGTAAACATAAGACAGGTGGCAGATTGAATCGCGCATCGGGATATCGCGAGTTTCGTGGACAAGGAGTCCATGCACTACGAAATCATGAACCCCGAAAACCCGACGTAATTAACATAACTCTTAACCCTCATTAAATGAACTAATTAAGGAATATTTAATTAAGACTTAATTGTATCGGGGATCGCGGATCCCGTGGACGGAGGTACCAGGGTGTTGAAAACACTGAAATTCCGAAGGGAATAGGACTACGGTCATATAGGCACAAGACATATGGATTTCGGTACAACCGAAAGGGCTAATACGCAAGGAAGAGGTGTATCGGGTATCGGCATATCGGGAAATCGGGAATCCTGAGGACTTGCGCGTGTTGACGCCGCAAACGTCGAAATCTTGATAAGGTGACTAAGACCACGGTTTTGTGAGCGTGGTCATATAAACCAAGGTGTAGCCAATGGGGGGCTAGCCCATAGAAATGGAGCCATCGTGAATTGGGGATTGGAGAGGTAAGGGGATCGCGACAGCGAAAAGTCTGAAACTCCGAACTCCGATATAGGGTCGGGGATAAGTCACAGTGGGTGCAGAGGCCGTGACGAGCACGTGGAGCCTATGCATGCCCAAATCCTTGGGTGCTCGTTTAGTCATTTAATTTTAATTGTAAATTGTTAGAAATATTATAAAATAGATTAAATTATTTAACATAAATCAATTATATATATAGGAATGAGTTAGTATAAAGTTAAAATGGATTAGGTTAATGTAAATAATAATTTTAATTCAATTATGTTATTAAGGGTAAGGTTAGCCTACCTTAAGGTTTGATGTTGACCAAGCTTAGATGCTTAATCCTAACCCAAAACTGAGCCAATTCCCCTGATGGAGTAACATCTGTTTACAGACAAGTAAAGAAAACTACGCCTAAACCTATTTCTAAGTTTGAGTAGCACCAATTTGAAACATCCTGGAACTCACCCTGATAACTTTGGGTGATGCAGGTTAAGTCATACTAAATGGCCAGGACTCGAAGGGGTTGTGGTAGGGGAGCATCGTCACGAGCGCCATCAACCCCACCACCATCAATGCCGCCGACACCACCAGCACCACCACCACCATCGCCTGAACTAGCTCTCATACTACGCTCATTAGAAGCTATTAACGAGACTCTAAAGGGGCACCAACCAGCAGGGAATGAAAGGGAACACCCACCATCTGGAACGGGTAATCCAGAAGCATCAAGGAGTTCAGGGGGAGGACTTCCACCTGAAGACATCACACGAGAATTGCAGAATTGTCAGGGGTCGTGCCAGTGAACGTACGGAAGCAAGGTTGGAAGGCATGACCAGGTGTTTTGCCTTAAGGGACTATGCGTCCAATTCAAAGGCAAAGATTGCAATTTTTCAGTTAAGGGATAGCGCCTTGAACTAGTGGGGTAACCTGGAAAGACAACTGCACCTTACCCCAGACACGGTATCTTGGGAACTTTTCGAGGAAATTTTCCAAAGGAAGTATCTACCAGCATACTACGAGGAACAACAAGTAGGGGCATTTCATGCCTTAATACAAGGGAACAGAACTGTGGAAGAATACGAGATCAGGTTTATGGAACTGGTTAAATATGTTTCGTATTTGGACACTGACCAACGATAAGTAGAGCACTTCGTTTATGGATTGAACCCGAAGATAAGAGCTATGGTGCGAATGTGGAAACCATCTTCTGTGGCGGAGGCGGTAGAGAGTGCGCGTTACGCGGAAGAACACATAAACCTAACAGGGGGTACAAGATCGACATTTCCGCATCGCCCTGGATTCGTAGGAAAGACTTCGAGGACATTTTCTAGGGGAGGGGGATCAAGGCCACCACCTTATAGTAACAGAGACATGCCAAGGAAAGTAGCTGCAGGGGTTTCAATGGAAGCTAGTGCAACATCTCGTTCATCGCCAACGGTGCAGACAGGTCCACGACCATCTCAGGGAGCAACTAGTAGAGGCAGAGGTTCCAGGGGAAGGAACTCATTTCAAGGACAGACACATAGAAATGCACTGGTTCCACCTGGTGTCACCTGTTGGGGGTGTGGGGGACCCCATTACCAGCGTGACTGCCCAGAGTTTCAACCAAGGTTTGTACATAATGAAGGAAAGGCACCGATGGGGAAAGCAAGTAGCAGCCACCACATTTACACAGCGGTTGATAACCGCCAGGCTGAACATCAATCCACCGTAGTGGAGTCGTCAGGTAAGATTAATTATGATACTGTTAAGATTTTGTTTGATTCTGGTGCGACAGATAGTTTCATTTCACCATCTGCATTAGAAAAGAGTGGGCTGGCAGCCTATGAGCACGATGACTTTAAGCAAGTCGAGATGGCTTCGGG
>ML796786.1:198469-244064 GCA_009831015.1 Picea engelmannii | reverse complement strand
TCAAATAGTAAAACATCATGTCGTCTATCATAACGCATCATAATCAAGTATAAATGTTTTAACATCAGAAAAGTCCAGATCACTTGCGAGCAAGTGTCCTCAAATAATAAGTTTTCTCAGTGTGCCAGAGGGGGATGTTACATGCACCCCCTCTTGGTCTAAAATTCATCCCGAAGTTTCTCAGTATAATGCCGAAATAAAAGTACCACAGTATCATAAGTACCACAGTATCATATGTCTATCTATCAAACAAAAATGGAAACTGTTGGCGCATATCATATGTATCCTCCCAGGTTGTCGAGTGCAGACTATAACTATCCCACTGGACCTTGACCTGATCTACCATTCGACGTCGTAACTGTCGAACGCGATGATCTAAGATGCCGACCGGCTCAGCCGTGAGCGCTCCCTCGTCTGATACCTGCAAGGAACTCATGTCAATCACATGTGTAGGATCACTAATATAATGTCTCAAAACAGATACATGAAAAACATCATGCATACGCCTCAAAGAATCAGGCAAGGCTAGTCGATAGGCCACGGGCCCCTTTCTCTCCACAATCTCGAAAGGTCCCACGAACCTAGGAGATATTTTAACTCCCTTTCCAAACTTGATCGAACTCTTATGTGGTTTAACCTGCAAGAAGACTCGATCGCCGACCTCGTAACTACGGTCGACTCGGTGCGCATCGACATAACTCTTCTTTAGATCCTGCGCTTCTTTTATCCTTTGTCTTATGGTTTTCATTTTCTCTTCCATTTCTTGGATCGATTCTCGTCCCACCAGGACCCTATCCTCAAGCCGATCCCAACTCAAGGGCGTTCGATACGGTCTCCCATAAAGAAACTCGAAAGGCGCCATCTTAATGGTGCTCTGGTAGCTGTTTTTGTAAGCGAACTCTACTAGAGGCAAGAATTCCTCCCAATGTTTTTGTTGGTACATCACGTACATGCGCAACATGTCTTCCAAGGTTTGGTTCGTACATTCTGTCTGTCCGTTCATCTCTGGGTGATACGCAGTACTAAAATTAAGTTGGGTTCCCAAGGCCTCTTGGAAACTCGTCCAAAATCATCCAGTAAACACCGATCCTCGATCGGATATAATCTTCTTAGGCACACCATGCAGCCTCACAATCTCACTGACGAAAAATCTCGCTATGTCAGGTGCCTGATACATCGTACGCATAGGAATAAAGTGAGAACTCTTCGTCAGAGTGTCTACTACTACAAAAATCGCGTCGTGTCTTCTTGCCGTCAGTGGCAATCCAACGATAAAATCCATCGAAATAACTTCCCATTTCGATTCCGGAATGGCATGGGGTTGAAGTAAACCTGCCGGGTGTCTATACTCAGCCTTTACCTGCTGACACTCTAGACATCTAGCCACAAAGTCGACTATATCGGCCTTCATTCCCTTCCAGAAGAATAAGGGTTTAAGGTCTGCCCTCATCTTCGTGACTCCTGGGTGAGACATATAAACTGCTCTATGAGCCTCACTCAGGATCAACGTCCTCAACTCGTTGTTTGGCGGTACGTAAATCCAACCTCTAAACCTCAACAACCCGTCACTATCAAAAGAAAATCCCGCATATCGTGGTACCATCATTGTGTTTTGTCCGATAAAATCCTCGACTTCTTTGTACCAGTCATCGTCACGTTGTAAAGTGAGAATCTTCTCACGTAGATTCGTGTGAAGAGGCAACACCGAAAAGATGCATGGTCTCTGACTCAAAGCATCTGCCACTCGGTTCACTATTCCCTTTATGTAAGTAATCTCGAAGTCGTACTCGCTAAGTAATTCCAACCAACGCCGTTATCGCGCGTTCAGGTCGCTTGGCGTAAAAATGTGTTGTAGTCCACAATGATCAGTCTTTAATTCAAATTTTCATCCAACAAGGTAGTGTCTCCAAACCTTCAAGGCATATGCGATGGCTAATAACTCCAAATCATGCATCGCTTAGTTCTCCTCATGCCTTCTCAGCTTCCTCGAAATGTAAGCAATCACTCATCCATATTGCATCAAGACTCCGCCTAAACCTTCCTTGGATGCGTCAGTGCATACCAATAAGTCCGCGTCCATGTCAGGGACCTTTAGTATCGGCGCTATCGTCAACAACTCCTTAAGCCTCCGAAATGATTCCGCGCATTTATCGGTCCAAACAAACTTCTTTTTTTTCTTCTGCAACTCCATGATCGCATTTGCTATCTTTGAAAATCCCTCGACAAACCGTCGATAGTATCCTGCTAAACAAATAAAACTACGCACTTCTATGACATTCGTCGGCGCAGGCCATTCCATAATAGCCTCAACCTTGGTTGGATCCACGGCGATACCTTCGTCGGAGATGACATGCCCTAAGTAGTGAATCCTTGATTGATAAAAAGAGCATTTAGACAACTTCCCATACAATTTGTGCTCTTGAAGGCATTGCAGTACCAAGCGCAAGTGCTCATCATGCTCCTCCGTCGGCCAAGAGTAGATCAAGATGTCGTCAATGAATACTTGGGCGAACTTGTCCAAGTACTCGCGGAACACCCTGTTCATCAAAATCATGAATACCCCTAGGGCGTTTGTCAATCCAAACGTTAAAACAGTAAACTCGTAATGTCCAAATCTCATCTTAAAGGCGGTCTTAGGGACATCATCCTCCTTGATCCGTAACTGGTGATACCCTGATTGCAAATCGATCTTGGAGAACACCATCGCACCCTTCATTTGATCGAACAGATCATCAATTCTAGGTAAGGGATATTGATTATTGATCGTAGCCTTGTTCAGTTGACGATAGTCAATGCAGAGCCTCCACGATCCGTCCTTCTTTCGTATGAAAATAATCGGTGCACCCCATGGTGACACACTAGGGCGTATCAGTCTCAGGTCCAACAACTCATTTAGTTGCATTTTCAACTCTTGCAACTCCGGGGTCGACATCCGATAAGGCGTTCTTGCTATCGGTTCAGTCCCTGGTTTCAAGTCTATAGTAAACTCCAATTCTCTTTCCGACGACATCCCAGGTAACTCCTCTGGAAACACGTCCGCAAACTCCTTCACCACCGGAAGGTGTTCTAGAACTTCCGCTACTCCCTTTTCGTTTAGCATGAGGATTGCATGAAGCTTGAACCCCTTGCGCATACTCTTCCGTAATTATAAGGAAGAGACGAACCTCAGGGAAACTCCCTAGTTCCGTCCTACAATCACACGTCTCTGTCCTTCGTCATCAACCAAGCTCAACCATTTCGTCTTACAGTTGAGTATCGCCTCGTGCGATTCCAACCAATCCATACCAATCACGACATCATAAGATCCTAAGATCGTGACGTACAAGTTGACCCTAGTGACAAACTCTCCCAGGTTAAGGGCACAGCCCGTAACCTTTCCTCCAACCTTCTGTTTGGCTCCCGAAGCCATCTCCACGAAGATAAACTCATACTGTTCGACTACCTTTACCTTAATCCTTTTTAGCATTGCACCAGAAATGAAACTCTCAGTAGCACCTGGGTTTATAAAAATACTAAGGGTCTGGTCAGCGACAGTACCTGTCGTCTCGAGCACAGTCGACTGGTGCTCTGCCTGGCGGTTATTCACCGCTGCATGAATCCGATGGGCCTTGCCCATATCTCCCATGGTAGCGGGTCCGGCTGATCCGGATGCCCTGGTCCTCTCCACAGGACAGTCGCGCTGGTAGTGTGGCTCCCCACACGTCCAACACCCCTTCTTCGGCCCAGTAGTCCTGGTACTCGAAGTAGAAGATGATTTCCCACTGGCCTGAAACCCTGGTCTGTTCTGCTGAACAGGCCTAAACTGTTGCTGCTGTGGATGACGCTGGTGCTGGTGCTGTGGTCCTCGATCAGGTGTCTACTGCTGAGGCGGCGGTCGTCGGGGTGTAGAAAAAGTGGATCCCCTCTGGAAGCCACGATGTCCCAGCGTATGTCTCGCTGGTGTCTGATGCTGCGACGTACCAGATGAACCCTGCCCTGCGGGTCTCGCTGGAGTCCTGGTCTGACCCCCACTGATAAGCTCCTCCTCTGCTATGAGGGCCTTTTGGACAGCGTCATGCAAGGTTTGAGGCATCAAGATCCTAACCTTTGCACGCAGGCTTCCATTAAGGCAAAACACAAACCAGTTGACCTTGAGTTTCTCTATGTTAAGGTGCAGAGCATACCAGAGAAGCTCCATGAAACGTGCCTCGTACTCGAGCATCGTACGACCTCCCTGTCGTAATGCATTGAACTCATTGATCTGACGCTCAATGAATTCCTCTGAAAGGTACCTCTCTCGGAACCGTTCCTCGAATAGTTCCCATGACATGTCTTCAACGACCATGTTCAGCTGCGGCAGGAGCATCTTCAACCATAGAAGAGTGCTCCCCTTCAGTTGAAAGACCACCATGCGGACCTTCATGTTGGAGGTATAATCGTGAAGTGTGAAGCACATCGCCATATTCTCCAACCATGCCTCAGCGGCTGCGCCGTCCGGGGCACCAAAGAACTCGGGAAATTTTACCTTCTCGAGTTCAGGGTGAATTCTACCTGTAACGGTCGGTGCGCGCGGCGAAACCTCAGCGGGTGCCGGTGCCCTGGCCTCGTCTCTATCCAATCGGCTGATCAGAGCCTCGGACATGCGCTGAAAGGATCTCATCATCCCAATAACATCGCCAACCGCTATCTTCTCCTGTTCGAGAACCTGCTCGCCTCCCTAGGGGTTAGACCCCTCAGGTGTGGATGCCACTGGAGGCGTCACGCCTCCTCCCCTAGCACCCTGTCGCCTGCCTCCGCGACATCCTCTAACCATGATTACCTGCATGCACACAATAAACTCGATCAACAATAGTATAATACAATCAACTCATGTCAACGAAATCCGTAGAAAATCCCAAGTCATGGGTTGAACTTGGCTCTGATACCATATGTAACGACCTCCTCGTTACGACAATGACTCTTTAACAGGTGAATTTTTTTTTTTTCACTTTTTTTTGGTTTTTTGTGTTAAGGTGTGTGCGCGGGTGCAGAAGTAACAGACACACTTGACTCTACGTCGCCACCCGACAACCAACAAGACGCAACCATGATGTTCACCATAAGAAGACTAAAGGAACACAACGAGTAACTGCAAGCAATAAACGACCATAGACACAAGGCGCACAACGCAAACATTTAATGACATACTGGGTTATGCACAATATGAACAAAGAGGGAAGGATCCATAGTAGTAGATATTACTATTTCTGCACAGGAAAGAAGGGCGTTTAATCTTAGTTCTCTGCTCCGGAGAGAGAGAAGGTCAAATAGGCTCATGGCCGACTGCTCAGGCAAAAACTAGTAATCTCTGTCAGATGTGTCGCAAGAGTGGAAACCCTGCCTTGAAAGGGCCCGAGACTCTTGATACGACATTGGATTCTTTACACAAAAATAATCACACATACAAACTTATATACTAAGGCTACAAGGAGGCGTCTACATCTCGCCCGACACGACTGACCCCATACTCAAATGACTCAGCCAAGTACAACAATAAATAAATGCACGACTGCAACCTCTATGGAAGGTGCATTACAAAAGGACTCAACAATGGCCAACCATTATTACGACAAGGCCTTATCTCCGCTTCATTTAGCATTAAGTACCAACCCGTTATTCCCTTAATTTCCACTAGTCGAAGAGTTGCCAATTCTACCCTTAATAATGTAACATCAATTTATTGCAAGTTCCCATCACTAATGCAGTATAACTGATTGTATAGCATTAATAATTCACATACCATACTACTGATTTACCTACAATACATTCTAACATATTTAGCCATCAATAAGTCATGTCAAATTTACCTTCAAATCTTATTGAGTGGATAAGTATCATAATGGACAAAATTGACCTGAACTCCAATAACATAATATATGATAGATAAAAACGCATTAGAAGATAAATAGGAAGGGTCCCAACATTGAGATGGCATTGAATAATCTACCCTACTACCATTTCACATCGCCATATAGGTTAGCATCTTTACATTTATAATATAAGATCTTTGCATTTTAGTTGACTATTATCATAATAAAACTACAATGATATCACCTAGCAACTTACAAATTATCTAAATCCATTACTTAACATCTCCATTATACAAGTAACGTAGATATTAGCCTTCTCATAACAATAGCATTAAGATTAATCAATACATTATTTTAAACTTCACCATGAACGACAAAGGTAATTGAAATGAGCCTTATACTAAATATTGGTATCAATACCACATTCATTACATAAATGCTTAATTACACCATAACATCACTATTCGTTTAATCACACTCATCTGGCATCAATCGCCTTACATGTCATAGTATCATTGCAAAATAATTAATGATGACAGTACTTTTATGTGTTAACTAACACTACATTACTCTCGAATTTATGCAACCATATACTACAATGATACTACTCTTCCCTATTATGATGGAAATATAAAATTTCAGCAGCTACGCTTTTACACATAACTATACTAAATTCAATTCATCAATAACAATAAAATTTATGTATCCTCCCCAAAGAAGATAAGAATACCTATGCAACCATGAACAACAACAGAAATTTAACCTCTCCCTAAGCATTAGCATCAACGTTATCATTCAAAATTAAAGGTTAATTTCATAATAACAAGAATGCATTTAGATTTCCTCCAATCTTAAGGGTGGCCCTTCTGAGGTAATTCTAACCACTCTCCAATCACTCGCCAAACCTTGACACAAGGGTAACAGTCTATGATGGACGCTATATCAAAGGGAAGTAAATAATCGCGTTTTACAAAGAGCCAACTAGGCAGTTAATTTCATTTATACATTTAAAAATACAATTTAAACAACAAAAATAAGAAATTTATTAAAATTTACATCATCATATTCCAACCAAAATAAAAAATCAAATTCCAAAAAACAAAATAGAACGTTAATGGAACTCCTAAAATAACCATTACCGCGCTTACAGTTAAGGCATATCATAGTAAACCAGAGCAAAAGTTGAGAATTGAAAAATAACGAGGCGGCCGATAAGATTAGAATTGTCATATTTCAAGATTTTTTTAATGACACGTGCCGATAGGATTAGAATTCCATTCCTTTGTAGTGATATGTAATCATTTCTTATAACACCATCTCAGAGAGGATTGTGACTACGTATCAAAACCTACTTTAATCATTTTCATAGATCAACGATTTACTTTAGTCAATGCCATCCATCAAATCTGATTATTCATATACCTGGCACACTAAAGAAAGTGGTTTAAGTGGTTTAATATTTTATCAACGCTGTTGAAGTTGATTTTTTTTATCATTATTTGTTCTTCCTTCAATTTCTTTCCATTTCGAATTAAGTGGTTTAATTTCTCACCAACGTTGTTCAAGTTTGTTTTATCATTATTTGGTCTCCATTCACTTTAGTTTTTCTTCAATGTTGTTCAAGTTTATTTTAGGGCACAACAAACGAGCTACCTGTCAGTCGTTAAAAACGAAAACCTGGTGATGAAACAACAGTGAAGGGCGTTGAGGTCACGCCCTGGCAGAGGCGAATGTACATGAGTCATAACAGGATGTTGCAGAGCGAAGGGATGGTCGCAACAGTCAAGGAAAGATTCCAAAGCAGTAATAATTCATTTTTTCCACAGTCCCAAATTTAATCAACGACCATGAACTCTTAAGCTTCTGTCGTGGACAAAGATTTAAAGTATTCTGAAACGATTCTACTGTTCTTTGATCTTGTAAAGAATTTAAAGAATAAAGCAGCAAAAATAAAAAAATAAACCCTACAATTTGGGAACCAAATAAAACCCTGGCAAAATAAATTAAAAGTAAGAAGAAAAGCTATCATTATTTAAAAATACTAAAAACGCAACAGAAGACCGCCATTATTGCGACTGCCGCTGAAAAACACAGTTCAAAAGGGAAAATATTTTGATACTTAAATGTTTTAAAACGATTCGGCCATAAAATTAGGGCTCAATATCTCCACCTAAGAAATCCAAAACACCAGGCACTAAGCTAGCTGGAAAGCTTTCCACTGATGATCAGCGAAATCAACATATACAGTTAGGGTTAATCCAGCAAAACAATATCAAAAACTGCCGCGTGATTAGAGCTTCAACTAAAGGCAAATCCTGACAGAAAACAGTCACCTATGAAAAGCTTTAAAGAAGAGCAGATCCCACCAGGAAACTAGCGCCTGTTCAAAGCTTTAGATGAGGGAAAAACAAAGAAAAACATCGCCTATGTATAATACTTGAAAGAACGTCAAACGACAGCCGCTAGGAGATAAACAATAACCAGCGAAAAATAAATTGAAGCACACCATCCAAAATATTAAACAACTATTTACACAGTCCAGAATAAGAAACAAAACTATTTTACACAGCCCATTCATGAGTTTCACAATGCCATTACCATGCAGGCTAGCTATCACAGTGTTGGTCATTGACGGGAAGATTTTACAGCATCAAATTTACAGCGAAGAATCCAATCCGAGCATTCTACTCTACCAAATAACTCGCGTACCTTTTTCCTTGTCGACCGCCTCGATTGATGTCCGCGCCCCGTGCCACTCCCGCTCGTCGACCATAGAGACTACACCGGTACCTCCCAGCCAAACTCTAGGGGTACTCTGCTTCCCCCTTAGCCCCCCGAGCCGCAAAGGGGCCACACATGATCCAGAAGATAAGACTAGCTTCTCAGCTTGCCTCCACGGCTGAGCTACCACTCCAATACAACTGAGAAATTCCCAACTCCTCACAAGCAAACAGTCCAGTCTCAATTCGACAGCATCACGATCCCTAACCCTAACCCTCCTTTTCTTTTTTATAGTGTTTCGAGCCCCCTCTTGCTCTAATCACAATTAATTTAAGTTTTTAATGAAACCCTAAAAATTTCTCTGTTTTACAAGTGTCACCCATCCCCACGTTTCTCCATAAATTATTTTCTTTTTCTCAAAAGGCTGATTTCCCTATTTTTATTATTCCCTTTCTTTCTTTTTTTTAAAAAAAAAAACCTAAAAGGTAAATGCGCTAAATAAATCTTTTCATTTATTATTTTTTTATTTATTTAAATATCTTTTGTTCTTTCACAAGTTAGGAAATAATATAAATGCGCTAATTAATCTTTTCATTTATTATATATATATTTTTTATTTACTTATCTTTTGTTCTTTCACAAGTTAGGAAATAATATAAATGCGCTAATTAATCTTTTCATTTATTATATATATATATTTTATTTACTTATCTTTTGTTCTTTCACAAGTTAGGAAATAATATAAATGCGCTAATTAATCTTTTCACTTATTATTTATTTAATTATCTTTTGTTCTTTCACAAGTTAGGAAATGATTTCTTCTTTGCAAAAATTTTAAACCGTTAGTTTTAATTTAATTCTTACTCTCATTATTTACCCCCATAATTTTATGAAGACCTAACTATTACTCCAAGTGGTTCCACCGATGCCTCTGCATCCTCAAGATCCAAAACCCTTCACACTCAATATAACTGAGTCAATAACACCTGTCTACATCAAATAGTAAAACATCATGTCGTCTATCATAACGCATCATAATCAAGTATAAATGTTTTAACATCAGAAAAGTCCAGATCACTTGGGAGCAAGTGTCCTCAAATAATAAGTTTTCTCAGTGTGCCAGAGCGAGATGTTACACCCCCCTAGTGTCAAGTATCCATTTCAATAATTGGTATCAGAGCGTGTTACTTCACCCCAATTTAAACATTGAAGGTAGATTCAGAAGAATTGGGTGGATAGATTTCTATCTCCACAAATGAAGCTCTGTTATTGGATGGAACAAATTATTCATCATAGAGGGAAAATAGGAAAATATACATGAATTCAAGAGGATCTGGAGTTTGGTATTTAGTAGTAAGTAAGCCCTGGCACTCAACTACTTCAAAGAGAAAAACCAAAACTACAAAGGAGGCAAGGAGAAACAATTCAGTAGCCTTAAAAGTAATCCAGGATGGATTGTCAGACCAAGTCGAAGAAAAGATGAAGCACTACAAATATTCTAAAGAATTATGGCTTCAACTAGAAAACATTTATCATAATGAAACACAAGAAGAAGAGAAATCCTATCAAAGTGAGGAATAAGACTCAGATAAAGAAAAGGAAAATTGCAATCAAATTGAAGAACATTGTTGTGTCCTTTTCGTCACTCCAATGAGCAAAAGAAGGGAACCTGCAAGTCTAGTTGGGCCTTCTAGACATGAAATAGGTTAGTGTATGAATCAAATGACTCAATCACGTGAAATAAGAAAAAAACTAATCTAACAACAACTAAAGAAACAAAACTAAAATGCATAAGAAAATTAGAACCAAAATCAATCAAACAATTGACCAATATTCATGCTACCAATGGAGAAATTATATTAGTGGGAAAACACCAAAGAAAAAGGGGGACTTATGGATCCCCTCTTCCTCCAAGGGAGGGTTCTTGAGTCCCCTATGTGAGAGCTCTTCTTACAAATGGAAAACTAGAAAGTAAATGGTGAAGAAATCCAAGCTTATTCCCTCAAGAGGTGAGGTGAATAGCTTAATGAGATGATGCTAGTATGCTCCAAGAAGGAAAGAGGTTCCTTGTAGGAGAATATAGGTAGAATAACAATACAATAAGACTATTGAATTCATAGTGCACCCATGGCCTCTTTTTATAGAAAATCTTTGAGGCATTATCCAACCGGTCTTTAGTGTGAACAAAGGACCCTTTAGGGCACTCTTAGGTCTTTGACCAGCCCCCCACTTGGATTCAACTCGGATTTGAGGGTCAAATTGAATTTGGAGATGAACCAGAAGTGGGTGAGGGGCCGAAAAGAACCATAAATGCATCGTTCACAGGATTGCACATCTTTTATCGTACACATTCGCACATCAGACGCATGTGCGCTCTTTTGGCTTATTTTTCCTGCGCACATGCACGTGCTTCCTGTAGTGTTTCTATGCATGTCAATTTTATAACCAATTGTATAGTTTTATGCCCTTTGGAAATGTATTTTTTGGGCTATGGATGAACTAATAGGTCTTTGGAGATGCTGGATTCTTGTAACCATTTGTGAATGAAATTTCAGTGATAGAAAATATAATACAAAGAAAAAATATTTCTAATCAGAATGAAATGCAGGATTTGATCTCAATCAACAATGAGGAAGAAAACCTCATCAAGTAATTTAGGCATACCTCAGTAATCACTAAAGAAAAATTACATAATCGTAAGATTGATGTTACAGTTGCAATAGAAGATATTCATATGCAACCAAGAAATTATATGCATATTAAAGTTCTTGTGGATGTTATTGACCATCTTGAAAATACAATTATGTGCACTTTTGAAGAGTTGGAGAAATTTCAACAGTTAGATCAATCTAACCATGAAGAGTTTGAACAAAGAGTTCAACTATAAGACAAAGAAAAGGAGATCAAAAGATTGAAAACCGAGGTTACTAATCTAACAGAAGAGATGGAAGAATTAAAGACGCATGACAGTAAAAGAAAAGAAGTACTAAAAGAATCATAAGAATTAGTTAACAGTATAAACACTCAACTTGAGGAAATTAAAGAAAGTGAAGAAGACCTAAAGATCCAGTTAACAAGGAAAGAAAATTATTACCACATGTTGGAATTGGAAATCATCAATTTCAAAAAGATAAATGAAAGCACTAATGCAGATCTAATGACTCAAATTGAAGAAGCTAAGATAAAGGAATAAGCTCGAAAGATCCAAATAACTAGAAAGGAAGAATTATGTCAAATATTAAAGTTAGAAATTATCAATCTCAAATAGATGAATGAAAAGACAAATAAGATTGTCAATTTCTAGAATAGCTCAACTATCTTAGATAATATTTGGAAGAGCCAAAGATCAGTTGATGAAAAAACTAGTCTTGGATACAATAAGAAATAATACAATGACAAATGGGGCACCATTTACAAACATGAGAAAGTATCATCCTTCTCAAAAGTAAAAGGTGAAATTACAAAGCAATTACAAATCATGAACTTTGTTAAGGAAGGAAGATATAGAAGTAAAAAGGAAGAAGAAAATCAAATAAAAGATCTCTCAAGACAAAACAAAACCAAGACTGGAAACACCTTTAATGGTTATTGTTTTTCTTGTCATAGATTTGGCCATAAAGAAATGGACTGTAAGAAACTAGAGAAAGGATATACAAGAAAATCCAAAAACTCAATTAGATGTTGGAGAGGCAATTTTGTTGGGCACACAACAAAAGTTTTTCATACAATGAGATGTTACAACTGTGATAGGTTTGGGCAAAAATCCCAAAACTGCAAGAATACAAAAAATCAATATCTGAATAAATCATTTAAGTCAGTGACAAAACCTAATAAAATTTGGAAGAAGAAAGGAGATGAAAAATATCCAAAAACACAATTACACCTGACTTGAAAAATCAAGCCCAAGAAAAGGAAGTGCCTATAGAAGAATATGGGACAATATCAAATTCTTATGAAGTCATAATTTGTTATCTAAAGAAAGAAAATACAAAAATAAGTTTAAATTGAGTTCTACAAAATCAAAAGATTATGCCAAGAGTTTTTTAAATTAAAAGGAGAAGACAGCTTATCAGGAAGAGCTACCCTTTTAGAAAAAAAGGGGGAGAGTAGTCAGAGGCAAGGAAAGCATATTGACAGGGGGAGTCATTCAATTATGGTAGGCATAGCATGAATGTAGGGGGAGTTACCCAAGTTCATATTTTGGTTAACAAAATGCAGACAGACAGAGGTTGATCATAAGGGGAGAAACCCTTTTCCATTGATGTCAAAGGGGGAGAGTAACTTCATAGAGAAAAAACATCATCACAGGGGGTGTTTATGTATGAAGTTAGCGTGTTTCCCTCAATGACAAAGTGGGATATTGTTGGACATATTTTCATTGATATGTTGTCATTGATGTCAACAGTTGTTGTCATTGTGATGTGATGATAAGTTTTTATGATGGATTTTCATTATTGAGTTATCATTGATGAAATTGTCATTGATGTCAACATTATAACAGTTAGTGGAGATTGAAAATGTCAAACAGTATGAAGAGAATGAAAATTTTAGACAATATGTAGAGATCAAAGCTCAAAAGGAGAAGCACATTGTAGAAACACAATCAGATCAAGTCGTGACCATTGGATACAAAAGCACAAGGATTGATTGTAGAGCACGAAGGGATAATTAAACAATGTGTTAATTCCAATCTCACAATTAGTCTAGACCGTCAGATTACAAGAGAAGGACCGTTGGAGGACTGGTTAATGATAAGATCAAGTCATGAGCATTGGATATGCAAGCGCTATATTAAGGGTAGGGATTGATTGCAAAGCACAAAGGGAGAATTAAACAATGCATTAATTTCAATCCCACAATTAGTCTAGACCATTGATCTTCAACCGCCAATAGATATATGGTTGGCATCAATTCCACTACCAAATGAGCAGTTTCCATTGTGGAACTCAACAATAGTTTTAAACATCATGCTAGTGAAGACCCCACAATCATCCCTGATCGTTGATCTTCTCTGAGAGCATTCTTGACCATTGGATCAAGTTGAGTGGAAGGACAGAGTAAGTCATGGAACATAGATCATGGAAGTGACATACGCATGGTTTGCCTGACATTGACCACTTTGGGTAAAATCGAATGAAGGAAATGTGCATGGAGGAATTTTAGCAAAAACCAAAGTTCTGAAGTCATGAACCTCCATCAACTGTCGGATCAGAGGAAGAGCAGGGAAATACTATCAATCATTTCTCTATTCAGAGTGCACCAAGGATGAGTGTGGTCAACTTCAGTGCTAACCACTTCAGAGAAAAAGGATTCAGAACATATCAGTTCACTCAAAGGTCGAAGTTCGGAAGTGGACATGAGTCATCTGATCCGAGGAACACTTTGGATAATATACCGACCATTGGATCAAGTAAAGTGGAAAGATTCGATAAGAAAAATACCAAGGCCAAAGCTTTGGAGTCACGAAGTGAAGACACATAGCACACACATCAGGAGATCCACGTCAGCAAGGACATGTGGCACAATAAAATGATGACAAGTGTCAAGATGAAATTGGAATTTTAGGTATGTGTAAGTCACAAATCTAAGTGACACGTGGCAGCCACTCGGCCAGTGCCAAGTCATAAATGATGTCATAAAGTTATGTCACTTTGGGAGTATGCACTTCGGGGAAACATGTTTCTAACATAAAAAATCACTCGAAGGGCCAAAGACCGAAGTTAACTCCTATCGTTGATCTATTTTGGGAGCGTTCTCGACCATTGATAAATTACAATGGAAGGATAGCATAAGTGGAGGTGTTAATCGACAACAAGAGGTCACCATTGATGTATGACTTATTCGGTAGGTAATCGTTTCAGAGGAATTTTTACTCCAGAGTTCAGGAGCCACGAATAGTCGAAGTTCCGAAGTGAACGATAATCGTTCATTGTGCAAACAATATATCAACAGTCTGATCTACTTCGGAGAAATATTCTTCAAGATATTTGAAATCTTATAGAGGTTGGAAGTCGCGAAGGAAAAAGTCCTGAAGTATCGACAACCATCCATATCATTGGGATATTAAAACATGATTGTTGATTTTGATAAATGATCGAGCACTCGCTTGGCCTAACACCTGGTCACCACCTGCAGTCGTATAGAATAAAGAAACAAAGAGAAAACAAAGAGGCAGTGTTGGGAACATTTCTTAGACAATAATCCCATGGTTTTGTGCATATGGTCATATGTAAATGGTTTGAAGGAAGTGCCTCATACCAATTTAATTCAACAGAGAGTAAACACTATAACAATACAGAGAATCGGTAAAAGATTAAATACGATCCATTGGTGAACTGAGAACAAAACAAAATCATGAGTTCGATCTAATGAGTAAATCCATGTATGTGATCAAATCACGAAGACAAAAGAACCAACACACAATGATTAAAAGAGATTTAATTCATGATCATTATGAATAAAGGATAAAAGGAAAAATAATATTATTTAAAGATTAATATTATCATTTAAATGAAAATGTACAATGGTTCAAACAACAAAAGACACAATGATTCAAATTCAAACCATTTGGAAGACTATATAAACAAGAAATAATGGTGAGAATAAAGTTTAGTTGAATTTGTTGAAGTATATATATTTATATATAATGGATTGAATGAAGGCTCATTCTATCAGGTTGGTGCCTGTTTACAAGCTGGGTCTTGTATGAGGATTGGATTCCTCACATCTTAGTTGGATATGAGATCAACAAGATGGGACTTGTTATGAGGGTTGGATTCTTCATTTCTCATTTGGATCTGAGAACTACAAGATGGGTCTTGTAAAAGAGAGATGGGTCTCTCATAATTGTTTGAAGATGAAATTAAAATATTGATCTTATGTATTCATTCAAGTTAAATATATAAATAAAGTATTTATTATTTTATATATTGGTTGAGAAAATGAAATAAATATATGTTGTTTAGTTAATTTATGAAAAGTGGAAAATTGTCCAAAGTTTCAAGACACTGATTCACCCCCCCCTCTCAGTGTCAAGTATCCATTTCAACACCCATGACCCTCATCTGGATGACCGAATAAGTCTTGGATCATTTGATTTGTCCCATCATCTTGAACTATGTTATTATTGTCATATACTTCCATGAGATCATTAACTTGTTCTTTATTATCCTCTTCAAGCTCTTTATCTTGTACAACATCATCTCTGCTACTACTTGGTGCTTTGTGCATAAAGTTAGGGGGGGAATCTAACTTGATAATTACAAACAACCATGAAAAATTAGTGCATGTATAAAACAATATGAAAGTTTAAAAATGCAACAAATATTAAAACAGATAATGAATATATATAGCTAATTACCATGGGATGATATTCACTTGATCCCCCGTCCATGTGCCCATATTTTCTACAATGTTTTTTAGCTGTTGCTATTAAAACTATTTTGGGATGTCTCAACAATTTTTGCAAGGGAAATAACATTTACCGTAACCCTTTCAACCTCTTTAATTTTTTTCCCACCTCTAATGTTTTCTGGCATTCTTCACCATAGACATATACTGAAAAAAATACATGGCTTTTGTTTGCCAAGAAGACCAAATTATACCCTTTTTGAACTGTCATTATTATAACAAACTTGTTGCAACATCCGTAAAATGAAACATACTTATAGATTTTGTAACATCAGAATTCTGATGATTGTTGACCAAGTCAAAGTTGACTTGGTCAAATACTGGGTGACCATTGGGGTGGGGAAAACCTAGTGTCCACAATGTCACAAGTGCGACAAATATTTCACCAACGTTGCAAGTGAGACAAAAATTTTACATCGTCGCAAGAACGATGTCCTCTAAACTTCATCGCAAGAACGATGTCCTCTGAACTTCATCGCAAGAGAGACATTATTGGGAAATATGGAGAAAAAAATTAAAATCTCTTCTATTTTTTGACAGTATGGCCAATTTTGTCCATAACGTCGCAAATAGAACATCACAATTTTTCCAATATGTACTAGTGACCATACAATGGAACTGTGTTGTTGGGAATTTTATCATTGTATACTCATTTTCAGGAAGTCTTGCCACTTGAAAAACCTGCACTTGTCCACATATCATAGCAATGCATTTGAACCAACATAATTTCACATACAAATATTCATACCATACTATTTTCTGGTCGATGTTCACGACACCAACCTTTTATTATCATTATCCTTTGGCTATTTCACAACCCATTGACCTTCATATTAGTCTATAATACAGAATCATACATATCTATGCATTAATATCATGTAAATGAATTTAATCATATTCTCAATCTATTATCCACGTACCAACAACTTTAAATGCCAAATTTTTCAAGTTAGAAATAAATTGCATAATATCCACCATAATTCAAATAATGATAAACATTCATAGAATTGACATTAACATAGGTCCACATGCATTAAAATTCAAGTGTATCATTAATAGTTTCACATTTAATAGAAAATAAAAGGTGATTAGGGCTTAAGTAATTCTAGCTTTCTAAGTCAAAAGGTGGCATTACATACACCCAACCTTTGGAAAAAATATTTCCAAGGTGGTAAAAAAAGTGAGGGATGATATCTTCGTAAGGTCTCTGCATCCTCCCAAGTAGTAGATCCTAGGCTATACTTGTCCCAATGGACCTCAAATTGGTCTACCAGATGATTCCTAAGCTGTTGGACCCTACGGTCCAATATTCATAATGGTTCGACCATAAGGGTTCCTGCATTTGATACCTGCAATTCTTTCCAATTCAGTTTATGAGATTTGTTAGTAATATAATGATGTAGAACAGATACATGCAAAAAAAAATGAGTTTTATGCAAGTGAGGTGGAATTACGAGACAATAGGCAATGGGTCTAATTCTCTCTTGGATTTTGAATGGTCCTATAAATCGAGGTGACAACTTTGTCCTCTTCCTGAACCAAATGGTAATCTTATTAGGCCTGATATGAATGAAAACTTGATCTCCAAATTTATAACTTTGGTTAGTCCTATGTGAATCAACATAACTTTTCTATCGATCATGTGCTTCCTTTAGTCATTGCCTAATATGAATCAACTTTTCCTCCATCTCTTGAATCAATTTTGGCCCAACTGTCACTTGATCTTCTAACCTTTCCCAACTCAATGGTGTCCTACATGGCCTTCCATACAAAACTTCATAGGGTGGCATTATAATGGAGCTATGAAAACTGTTATTGTAGGCAAACTATACCAAAGGTAGCTACTTCTCCCAATGGGTTTGATTATCCATGAAATACATCCTAAGGATATCTTCCATAACCTGATTTATTCTCTCATTTTTCCCATCTATTTCAGGATGATATGTTGTGCTTAAGTTCAACTTAGTTCCCAACGCCGACCGCAAACTTGTCCAAAACCTAGATGTGAATCGAGAGTTTCTATCTGAAATGATCTTCTTGGGTAACCCATGCAGATGGATAACCTAACTTATAAACATGAGTGCCACAAAAGTGACATCATAAGTGTCTCTAACTAGAATAAAATGAGCACTCTTGATCAACTTATCAACTATCACAAGAATGGCATTATGTATGTGCGATGTGGGTGGAAATCCCACAACAAAATCCATATAAATGACTTCCCACTTGGACATAGGAACATCATGCAACTGTAGGATACCTATCGGGTGGTGGTGGTCATCCTTCACTTGTTGACACTCTAGGAACTTGGTGATGAAATGGAATACATCACGCTTCATTCCTACTTAGAATAAAATCTTCTTCATTTCTACGTACATTTTCTTCACACCCGGATGTGCACAATAAATTTCTCTATGGGATTCCTTGAGTATGATGCTTTGAATATCCCCACCTTCGGGGATGTACATCCTTCCCTGATATCTTAATAATCCATCTACTTCTAGGCTATATCCTTCATACTTTGGATCTAATTTCCTCCCACTCTGGAGGGTTGAAGAAACCTTTAAATACCAACTATGTCCAATAATTTTCCCCAACACATGCTCCCTCAGATTAACTTTTAAGGGTACCAAGGAGAAGACACATGGTCTCTTGCTCAAGGCATCCACGACCACATTCTCCTTTCCCTTGATGTATGAAATTCCAAAATTGTACTCACTCATAAACTCACTCCATCACCACTGCTTGGCATTGAGATCCCTTTGAGTGAAGAGATGCTTTAAGATTTCATGGTCAGTTTTGAGCTCAAAGCTTCGCCCAACTAGATAATGCCTCCAAATTTTTAGAGCTAGCATTACAGTTTCCAAGTCTAAATAATGAGTAGCATAAATCACCTCATGTTGCTTCAAATTTCTTGAAGCATACACTATCACTCCCCCATCCTTCATTAGCACAACCCCGAATCCTTTCTTTGAGGTATCTGTGCAGACTATGAAGTTGTTTTCCATATTTGACACTCATAGAGATGGTGCACTAATTAGTAACCTATTATGCTCGATGAATGCAGTATCACATTCCTTTGTCCATTAATACCTGACCCCTTTGCACCGCAAGGTGGTGATGGGTTTCTCTATCTTAGAGAACCCTTCCGCAAACCTCCAAAAATAACCAGCTAGCCCCATGAAGCTTCTCACCTCATGAGAATTTTTTGGCGCTAGCCATTCCATAATGGCCTTCACCTTTTCTAGGTCTAGAGATATTCCTTCACTTGAAATGACATGAATTAATAATGAATCTCTTTCTGGAAGAAAGAACACATAGAAAAATTTCCATACAATTTGTTCTCTCTAAGACATGACAACATCACTCGCAAGTGTTCCTCGTGTTCTCTTTCGTTCCTGGAATAGATGAGGATATCATCCAAAAAGACTTGTACAAAGCGGTCTAAGTACTTTCAGAATACACCATTCATGAGGCTCATGAATACTATTGGTGCATTGGTGGCACAAACCCCCTTCCCTCCAAAGGGTTTATTGACCTCCCAGTCTTGGATCGTTTGAATTCATGAATCGGAGCGATTCCTTGGGTCCCTGCAACACCCGAAACTATCGTACCCACACACACAGGCTCTTCCGCAAGTGACCATGGTTATGACTGTGGGTCCACCTCCTTCGCAGTTTGGACTTCTGGGGTGTCTCGAATCCTTTCTTCACTCCTTCCCGAAGCGCTCAGCTGCGAGTCTCTGAAATCATGCCACACGTCTACCCGGATTCGTCGGCCCCACAATGATTCAGACTTCGCAACCCCGCGAAACACTAGGCCTTTCACTCACCACCTCCAATCTCTCGATTTCTGAATCCTTGGATCCTGTCACCACATACTTTCCTGTGATCAATGGTCAGGATTGAATCGCAACTTTGGACCTCACAACTCAATCTTTGTCAAGTCTTCAACTTGTCAAACCTCTAAAGTACCAAATTACTTCCTGGTTCTCTTCCTTGCAACTTCACCAGATCTAACGGTCTGGGGTCGTTCTTCTTCTTCTGAGAACGAATCTTGTTCATTGATGTTTAGTGAAAACTCGAAGGACTTCTCCCATTGAATATTTTTGTCTCTCTTTCTCCTGAGATGTCCTTCTCCAATTTGTTCCTTTGGACCATCTCTTCGACACTTAGTCAAGAATTTGACCTGCACATGCATTGCAATAGATCTCTCTCCACACTTCAACCTTTGTGGATGACTTCACACTCTTTACGACTGTTCTCCAACCAATTCTATTTCTCGTGACTGAATCACTCTATCCTCCTTGATATTTTGAGTCTGAAACTCCATCGTGCACTCCTTGCAGACATCAATGCACTCCTTGCATATGTATAAGTTTCACTATCTATTTTGATCTTTTGAGCTGGAACAAACTCAATCACGCACTCCTTGCAGACACTATGCACACCTTTCACTTGCTCCAATGAAAATAAATACTTGAAACTTATCTAATCCTCACAATGATTCATACATTCAACAAAGAAAATGCAGTCATGGATTCAAGAACGAAAAATAACAGAGAATTGAAAAATGACAGAAGTCTTACCATTCATTTAGATAGACACATACCCATACACACATTTGGGACAATGTTCCTCTATTATATTCAACCAATTGAAACTTACATACATTCATACAACTTTTCTCTGCATATCCCAGCTCTTAGCTTACTATGACAATCTACACATACTAGATTTAGCTACTCCAACAGCTATCAACAACAATTGACAACCACTTTGCCTACAACAACCGGCAACAACCCTTACTAAGAACTATTAGACATATTTATAAAAGAGGTGCTCTTCGAGCATTCCCTCCAACTACTCTACGCTACCTTAAATGGAATTTAATTCTATCAACTACTTAATGAATTTTACAATAAACATTGCGTTAGACAGATAAGAGCGCAAGCTCCAAATCTTTACTGCAATCTGATCCATAAAAGAAAATACATTCCCCCATCATATTCCGTGATAGCTTGGCCTCTGATATTTAAAGACATTCATAACTCAAAAAGGCTTTGTCAGATATCTTATTAATACATTGATCGTTTGAAATTCAAAACATTTCAAAATGTGCACTAGTGCGCCCGACTATCTTTCACGCTTGTGCTTTGCTAACGATGCTCCTAAATCATACTCCCTTGGATGAAAAATTCATGGGCTTCTGTCCATGAGCTTCTACATCGATCTTCCATGCTTTTGTATCTCTGCTTCATTAACCCAACTGGCATCTTTTCCTGGTCGTCCTTTCCACTTAACCAAGTATTCAAAATACGTCTTCCTTCTGGTCTTCTTACCAACCCTTTGATCTATGATCTTTTCCATCCATGGATTCTTTTCTATAGGCATCTTCTTCTCCCACTGAATCTTTCTTTGATCTTTGGATATTTCAGCTCCACCTTCCCTAAAAGGATACATGTCTGCAATGTTGAATATGGGTGATATACCCACGTCTTCCTGTAGTTCTAACTCATAAGAATTCTCTCCAAATCGCCTCAAGACTTTACATGGCCCTATATTTTTCAACTTAAACTTGTTATATGTTCCTGTCAGGAACCTTTCTTTCCTTAGATGTGCTAGAAATTGATACCCAAATTCAAATTAAATCTTCCTTCTGTGTTGATCAGCTCTGTGCTTGTATTCGCCACTACTTTTCTCTAACTGCTCCTTGATCTGATTGTGAAGTTCCTGCATCTCTGCAGCGAAATCTTTAGCTCCTACACTTCTAAACTCACTTTGCTTCAGATATATTAATTCCAAAAATCCTCTCGAATTCATTCCATACAAGATTTGGAATGGAATTTTCCCAATGCTCATGTTCACTGAGTCATTATATGCAAACTCGGCTTGTGCTAGAATCTGATCCCATTGACTATGGTGTTCAGTGACCAAACTTCTCAACAAATCTCCTAGGATTATATTCACCACCTCGGTCTGTCCATCTATATGTGGATGATATGTATAACTAAAAGATATCTCTGTCCCCAAATTTTTCCACAACATCCTCCAAAAATGACCAACAAATTTGGTATCCCTATCTGAAAATATACTCCTGGGAAATCCATGAAGTCTCACAATCTCTTTGAAAAATAAATTTGAAACATGCATTGCATCACTGTTATTCTAGAATGGGATAAAGTGTGCCATCTTTGAAAATCTATCTACCACCACAAATATGGAATCACTTCCTCTTTGTGTTCTTGGCAATCCCAACAAAAAATCCATGCTTATCGCATCCCAAGGCCTCTCTGGAATAGGCAATGGTTGATACAATCCAATGTTCTGTTTATTCCCTTTAGCATACTGACATATCTTGCAATTGTTCACAAATTTCTTCACCTCTTCTCTCATACCTGGCCAGTAATATGAATTGGCTAATTGAGCAAATGTTTTTTCATGGCCAAATTTTCCGGCTAGACCCACGCTATGCTTTTCCTTAAACAAATTCTCCCTCATTGAGCATCTTGGTATGCACAACTAACATCCCTTGAATAGTAACCCATCCTAAATCAAATATATGACCCACTAGCTTTTGTCTCTGAGCACATGATTCACACATGCTTCATATGCTTCTCCAAAATATGGATCACTGTGGTACATTTCCTTAAGGTGATCAACCCCAAGGTTTTGGCCTAAAATTCCTGCAGAATTAAAACCCTCATGCTCAATGCATCAACAACCTTGTTAGAATTTCCAGAAATGTGTTTAATGACAAAAGTGAAATTTTGCATAAACTCTATCCACTTAGCATGTTTCTGGTTTAACCTCTCTGTCTGGTTATGAATTTCAAAGCATGATTATCGCTATACAAAAACAATTCCTTTGGTATGAGATAATGACTCCATTTATTCAATGCTTGGATTATGGCATAAAACACTTTGTCATATGTGGAGTACTTATGTTTAGCATTGTTCAACTTCTCACTGAAATATGCAACATGTCTATTGTCCTGGCTTAAGACTGCTCCAATTGCAACTCCACTCGCATCACATCTTACCTGAAACGTCTTTCCAAAATCTGGTAGAACTAGAATCGATTGTTTAGTTATATTCTCCTTAAATATGTTGAAGCTCCTCTAAGACTCTTCTATCCATTTGAAAGACTTGCATCTTTTCTTCACTGTATCCATAATGTGAGCACTAATCCCACTAAACTTTCTGATGAATTTCCAATAAAAAATTGCTAACCCATGGAATCTTCTTACCTCAAAGATATTCTTTGGTGACGAACATTCTTTGATTGCTTTCACCTTTTCGGGATCCATCTTCAATTCGTTTGAAGAAATAACAAAACCCAAATATATGAGCTTTGTCTTCATGAAAGTGGACTTTTTCAAATTGATTAACAATTTCTCTTGTTCCAGCCTCCTCATCACCAAATTCAAATGTCTTAATTGTTCCTCCTTACTCTTGCTAAACACCAGTATATCATCTATATACACAATTACAAACTTACCAATGAAATCCTTTAACACTTAGTTCATCAGTCTCATAAAATTACTCGGGGCATTTGTTAAGCCAAATGACATAAAAATACATTCATATAACCCATCATTCGTCTTGAATGCTATTTTTCACTCATCACCTTCTCTCATCCTGATATGGTGATATCCACTTTTCAAATCTATTTTTGAAAAATAGTTAGCTCCACTCAAGCAATCCATCAAGTCATCCATCCTCGGTTGTGGAAATTTGTATCTGATGGTGATCTTATTTATGGCCCTCAAGTCCATATGCATCCTCCATCCTCCATCCTTATTTGGACTTAGTATAGTTCGTATTGCACATGGACTCAAACATTCTCTGACTAACACTTTGTCTAACAGATGTTGAACCTATCTCTTCACTTCCTCATTCTCTTGAGGTGCCAACCTGTATGCTTCTTTATTTGGAAGGCTTGCTTCTGGTATCAAGTCAATGTGATTATTGTTGCTTCGGATAGGTGGAAATGAGTTTTTCAACTCATCCACTACAATATCGACAAAGTTCTCCAGTAGCTCCTAAATTTCCTAAGGAAAATCTTCCAATGAAGTACTGGTAAGGATAACCCTTAGTTTCCTCACTACAACAAACTGCATTTCCTCCTCCTTCTTTACTTCATTCAGGATTCACCTTCTTTTCCTCAATTGGAAACAACATGTGTGTCCTACCATTTTTCTCTAAGGTGTATTTGTTTCTCCTCCCATCATGAATAACATTCCTATTATATTGCCAGGGTCTTCCCAACAAAACATGACAAACATCCATAGGAATTACATCACATAGGATCTCATCCCTATATCCTCCTATTTTAAAATTAACCAGACATTGTTGAGTAATTGTTACCTGATGACCCCTCTACAACCATGAGACTTTATATGGTGTCGAATGTGCAGTTTTCTCCAGCTCTATATTCTCCACCATATCCATGGATACTAAGTTATCGGTGCTCCCATTGTCAATTGTCACCTTGCAAACTTTGTCCTTCATTTTGCAAGTTGTCCTGAACAAATTGTTCCTTTGTACTGGTTTTTGAGCCTCTGGCTCTTGCTTCAAAAGAACCTTCTTCATCATCAAGGACCTTCCATCCTCTACATCTTCTTCCTCAACATCTAGCTTATGTACTTCCAAAATGTGAGCTTCACCTCCTTTCTTTCTCTCGGGGAAATCCCAAGACATATGCCCTATCTTTTCGCAAGCATATAATCTTACTTCTCCTCCTCTACCTCTTCCTCTATCTCTGGGAAAAGAAATCCTACCACCACTCTGTCTTCCTTGGGAACTTCCTCCTCTCTCATAGTGACTATGTGGTTTCTCCATCTCATCTCTGGGATTTTGTGCCTTATCTTGGGAAACTCCTTTTCCTCTGTTCAATCTTCGACCTCTATTCTGCTGACTCTTCTTTCTAGACAACTTCTCTTCTGCCTTTATTTCCATCTGGTACATGTCTTCTACAGTCCTGACTGTCATCATACTGATTTCATCTTGAATTGCATATCTCAGACCATTAATGTATCTGAAAACTTTCTATTCATCTCTTTCCCTATGTCTAGCTCTAATGTTCATCTTATAGAACTCTTCTATGTACTCCTTCACAATCAACCCTCTCTATCTTAGGTTCTGCATCCTCCTGAACAAATTTATCTGGTAATCCTTGGGCATAAAGTTCTCCTTCAACTTGGCTACCATTCGATCCCAACTCTTGATATTTTGCCTAACTTTTCTCCTTCTGTCGGCCTTTATTTCATCCCACCACAGCATTGCATGTCCCTTTAGTCTAGTGACAACATGTATTACCTTTTTTTCCTCTTCGACATCCTCATAGTCGAAACACTTGTTTATTTCTCATATCCAATCAAGAAATTCTTCCGTGTCCATGTTTCCTTCATACATAGGGATGTCAATCTTCGCTCTGGCACCCAACTTGACAACCACTCTCAACAAGCGTTCCTCTGAAGCATTCTCAACTACATCTTCTTCTTAAACTTATACATTTTCAATTTCTTCCTCACTGACGTCTCCAGCATCAGGCGCTCTCCTTTGTGTTGTTTCCATGGCATCCAGCCTTGCACGAAATTCTCTGATATCCATCTCCATATATTTGTTGGCTACATGTGGATCAACACGTCTTATAGGCGGCATTGTGCTGATGTTTATCCTTCTCCCTATAGAATTCAATTTTGTACTAATCTCTAATACCACTCTTGGCGCAAACCCCATTCCCTCCAAAGGGTTTCTTGACCTCCCAGTCTTGGATCATTTGAATTCCTAAGTCGCAATGACTCCTTGGGTCCCCATGACACTCGAAACTATCGTACCCACACACACAGTCTCTTCCGCAAGTGACCACGGTTGTGACCATGGGTCCACCTCCTTCGTGGTTTGTAACTCAGGGGTGTCCTGAATCCCTTCTTCACTCCTTCCCGAAGTGGTCAGCTCTGAGTCTCCAAAATCACACCATGTGTCTCCACAGATTCGCTGACCCCACAATGATTCAGACTTCGCGACCCCATGGAATTCTAGGATTTTCACTCACAACCTCCAATCTTCCAATTTCTGAATCCTTGGATCCTGTCACCACATAATCTCCTGTGATAAATGGTCAATATTGAATCACAACTTTGGACCTCGTGAATCAGTATTCGTTAAGTCTTCAACTTTTCCAACCTTCGAAGTACAAAAATACTTCCTGGTTCTCTTCCTTGAAACTTCACAAGATCTAACACTCTAGGGTCGTTCTTCTCCTTCTGATAACAAATCTTGTTCACTGATGTTTAGTGAAAACTCCAAGGACTTCTCCCCTTGAAGATTTATGTTTCTCTTTCTCCTGAGCTCTCCTTCTCCGATTTGTTCCTATGGACCATCTCTTCGACACTTAGTCAAGAATTTGGCCTGCACATGCCTTGCAACAGATCTTTCTCCACACTTCAACCTTTGCTAATGACTTCGCACTCCTTGCGACTATTCCCCAACCAATTCTATTTCTCGTGACTGAATCACGCTATCCTCCCTGAGCTTTCGATTCTGAAACTGTGTTGCGCACTCCTTGTGGATGTTGATGCACTCCTTGCATATGTATAAATTTCACTATCTCTTTTGAGCTTTCGATTCTGAACAAACTTGGTCACATATTCCTTGAGGACACTATGCACACCTTGCACTCACTGCAATGAAAATAAATACTTGAAACTTATCTACTCCTCACAATGACTCATACATTCAACAAAGCAAATGCATTCATGGATTCAAGAATAGAAATAACAGAGAATTGAAAAATAACAGAAGTTCTACCATTCATTCAGATAGACACATACCCATACACACATTTTGGATAATGCTCCTCTGTTATATTCATCCAATGGAAACTTACATACATTCATACAACTTTTCTCTGCATATCCCAACTCTTAGCTTACAATGGCAATCTACACATACTAGATTCAACCACTACAACAACTATCAACAACAATTGACAACCACTTTGCCTACAACAACCGACAACAACCCTTACTCAACAATATTACAAATATCTATACAAGAGGTGCTCTTCGAGCATTCCCTCCAACTACTCTATGCTACCTTAAATGGAATTGAATGCTATCAACTAGTTAATGACTTTTACAATAAACATTATGTCAGACAGATAGAAGCGCAAGCTCCGAATCTGTACTCTGATCTGATCCATAAAACAAAATGCATTCCCCCATCATCTTCTGTGATGGCTCAGCCTCCGATATTTAAAGGCATTCGTAACTCAAAAAGGCTTTGTCAAATATCTCATTAATACATTGATCGTTGGAAATTCAAAATATTTCAAAATGTGCGCTAGTGCGCCCAACTATCCTCCACACTTGTTCTTTGCTGGCGATGATCTTGCATCAATTGGTCAAACCAAAAGGTATTACAATGAACTCGTAATTTCAAAACCGAGTTTGAAAGGCAGTTTTAGGAATATCTCCTTCCTTAATCCTTAACTGGTGATACCATGATCGCAAATCAATTTTTGAGAAAATTATTGCTCCTTTCATCTGATCAAAGAGATCATCTATTTGTGGCATTGGGTACCTATTTTTCACTGTAGCATGGTTGAAATCCCTGTAATCTATACATAGTCATAAGGAACCATCCTTCTTCTTGAAAAAATTTACTCGTGCACCCCAAGGTGAGACACTAGGATTTATTATCCCTAAGTCAAGTAGTTCCTTCAATCGCATCTGTAACTCATAGAGTTTTGGCACCATCATCCTATACAGTGTCCTGGAAATTGTCTTCGCACCAGGTTTTATCTCAATGGTAAAATCATGCTCCCTCTTAGGAGGTAACCCTAGAAACTCTTTCAAAAAAATATCCTTAAACTCCGACAATAATGGATACCGATCCAAGGAGGGTCCTTTCCCTTCATTGAATGCTTCCACTACATATAATCAAAAACCTTTCCTCATGCAACATTTAACCTTCATGGTCGATATAAAGCATAGAGACACCTTCCTCCACACACCATGGATCTCTACTGACCTTCCTTCGTCGTCAACACAAAGCACCCTTTTCGCGAAACATTATACCAAAGCTCGATGGGATTCTAACCAATCCATTCCAACGATTAGGTCATATGTCCCTAAAGCAGTGAAGTACACCTTCAACCTATTAGTACACACCCCCAGATCTACTAGACAATTATCGACGCTAGGTCATACCACATGTTTTTCCCCTAAAGCCATCTCAACTTGTTTAAATTCATCATGCTCGTAGGCTACCAACCCACTCTTTTCTAATGCACAAGGTGAAATGAAGCTATCTGTAGCACTAGAATCAAATGAAATCTTAACATTGACATGATTAAGCATACTCAGTGACTCCACCACAATGGATTGATTCTCTTCCTATAAATTATTGACAACTGCATAAATCTGGTGGCTACTACTCACTCTTCCCATAGGGGCCTTTCCTTCTCTATGCACAAATCTTTATTATGACTCTAGGAAGTCACGCTGGTAATGGGGTCCTCCACACCCCCAAAATGTAACAGGATATGGAATCTGCAGACTGCCCTGTGATGGTCTATGAAATGATTTCCTTCCCTTGGAACCCTTGCCCCTACTTGATGCTTCTTGAGAAGCTCATGGACCTTCCTGCATCATTGGTGATGAATGGGATGTTTCACTCACTACCATTGAAATACATATTGTATATGCTCTAGGAGAGACGCTATTTCCATAAAGAGGTGGCCTACAGATTCCTCTCTTTGAGAAAGTCCTAGGGGCCTTCCCCATGAATCTTGGATGTTGTGGAATGGTTGATCTCATACCTCCATTTAATCTCATATGGTCCTCTGTGTAAGGAGCATTTTAAACTGCTTCAACTAATGACGATGGTTTCCACAAATGTACCATGGCCATTATCTTAGGGTTTGATACATACACAAAATGTTTTGCTTGTCATTGATCGGTATCCATGTACAAGATATATTTTACTAACTCCATGAACCTGATCTCGTACTTTTCCATGGTCTTGTTTCCCTAAACCAAAGCATGAAATTATCCTACCTATTGTTGCTCGTAGTAAGAAGGAAAATATTTCCTCCAGAACCTTTCCTAAAAAATCTCCCAAGAGATGGTGTCTGGGGTAAGGTGCAATTGCCTCTCTAGATTACCCCACTAGTTGAAGGGACTGTCCCTCAAATGAAATATCATTATCTTGGCCTTTGATGTGGAAGCATAGTCTCCTAAGGAGAAACATCATGTCATTCCTTCCAACCATGCCTCTGCATGTTCACTTGCACGACCCCCAACAAACTCTGGGAGTTTGATCTTCTGAATTTCTCTGGTGATGTCCCCTAGTGGAGGCCCTCCCTCTGAGTCCCTTGAAACTTCAGGGTTACCCACTCCATATGGTGGGGGTTTCACTCCGACATATGTTGAATGGTGCCCCTTTAATGTGTCATTAATAACGTCTAAGGAGTGCAAAATGAGAGCTAATTCAAGTTATGGTGGTAGCAGTGCCAACATTGGTGGTCCTTGCGATGATGCCCTATGACCTCGATTTCTATGAGTACTAACCATCTTGAATAACTTAATCTGCATTAATCCAAATGCTTATCAGGTAAGAGTTTAAGGCATTCCACATCTTTCTCAAACTTACACTTGCAAACATAGGGTTAGGCATAAGTTCTTTATATTTGTCTATAAAGAGACATTAATCCTATAAGGTAAGTGGCTAAGGGTCAGGGTCAAAATCCTCTATAATTGATAACTTCGTTCAAGAATCCTAGCAACTCTCTCACCTTGCTAGCTATGCTAGCGCTACATTGTAATCATCAATTATTATAACTTGTGTGTATAATCAAGCATCAAACCCACCTGTGTATCAATATGCACCACTGAGATTAATCACTCTTATATCATTAATTATAATACCATTAGTATCATAAATTATCAATTTATTAATCATTAGAATTAATTTACATAGATCAATTCTCTCTAATTAATCAATCAACATTAATTAATTAATCACTCTTTCATTAACTATAATTATAATTCTTATAAGTTTAACCCTTATAATATATTATAAGATTAATCCGTTAATATAACTTAATTAAAATTAATTAACTTAATTAAGTTCAAACTATTTTCATAAATTTAAATAAGTAAATAGCCCACTATATATATATTTTAAATAAAAGTAAACAAAGATAAAATAACAATAAAATAACAAGAAATAAAAATAAAATAACAAAATAAATAAAAAAATAAAATAAAATAAAAGATTTTAAACATGTGTGTGGAATGTAAATTGTTGGCTTTGGAAAGATCCCGAGTTCGATTCCTGCGGAGTACAAATAGAACAACTTTATATATATATATATATATATATATATATATATATATATATATATATATAAACCCTGCATCTTGCATTATGAGGGCACGAGGCCTTGCATGAGACCCACATGTCACTCTCCTCACCCTTCTTGCCATAAGAGTAAGTCCAAAACCCTATGTCTCACATCCCAGGCTCATTTGTCTCATTATTCTTTTTTTGTTTTCTCACTAAGGGTTTCTCCTCTACGCAGGTTTGAGCGCAGCTCGTGGCTCCTTGACCAGCCACCTAAAGGCACAACCATGGATGACATGAGTGACCTCATTCTATTTTCTCCTTCGAGGCTTGCGGGCTAGACCATTGCAGTCAGGACATGCCCGCCTCTGCTTGTGGAATTTATATCTTGGACGTGTAGTGTAAATAACTCCACCTCCAGGCTTATATTCTTGATAGCTTGGGTGCCTGAGTTATGCCCCCAATGGGCTCTCCTCATGGTTTGGTGGCTTGTGCCCTATAGTATCTCCTTCTTGTGATCTTGTGTTGGCTTGTTCTTGAGTGATGGGATTTAAGTGTTGGGCATCTGATGCATAGTGCAGGAGCTGAATGCCCCTGGTGGGATCCCCTTGGGTTGCTCGACGCTAAATTGGATGTGTTGTGCATAAAGGTGTATACTTGTGGGCTCCTTGAGAAAACCTCTCGAATTGTGGCTTGATGCACTAATGCTTCATGTGTATTTGATATCGGGTGTTGTTGCAATTGAAACACCCCTTGTGGGCTCCTCGTGGCTTCTCCTTGGTGGCTCTGTGTGTGCTCAGTATTGAGTGTTTCCTTATATGTGCCTTCAAGCGTAGTGCATCCTCTTTGTATCCTTCATGGGCTCCAACCTTCATCTTGGTGCTTGGTCTAGACACTTGAAATTCCATGTGACTTGGTTTGATAGTCTATCCCTCAACTATATGTTTTTATGGTTGAAGATATGTGGCTTGATGGAACTCAGATAAATGCCTAATCATTTACAGTTCATTTGATTCCCAGGGTTTTGTTTCTTCCAATTATTCTCTGAAATCCTTACCAAAGTACTTGGTTGATCCATTATAATGGATGAGAAATTGTTCTGTTGGACCCTTCTGGTAGTTGTAGCGAACTGTTCACTGATTCTTTTAACAAATGTGACAACAGTCAAGCTTATTTATTGTGATTTGGATAATAGTTTTCCACTCAAGGTTAAATCCATGGATATCAATCCTAATCTATTAGTAAGCGGTGAGCCTGCCACATTTAAGATTTCTTCCACTTCTAGTAAGTCCTCAGGGTTTTCTCAAATATGGTTATTGATCACAAAGCGGAAAATTTGCATACTTGGGGAGAAGTTTAGGCAATATTTCTTGTACTTTAGTTATATTTTGCAAATTTTCCATTAAAAGGTTCATAGATTTATCTTTGGGAACTTAGTCAAATTTTATGTACAATTTCCCAAACCATGTAGTAGATAGATTTTTATGGGGACATTTTCTTTTAAATTATAAATTCTTCACTTGTTGTATCAACAAAATTCACCTAATGTTTTAAAATCAGTTCCTTCTTTTATTTTATTTTTTTTCCATTTTAAGGACGCTTCCCTAAACTTCTTTTGTAATGAGAGATACCATTCTCATCATGTAGAGATTTATAGTTGGGTTATGTTTTGAGAAGTATGTCTCATTTTGGTGTGCATCTTCAATAAGTTGCACATAGAGGCAATGCGTTTTGTTGTTCTCGTTTTTTTCATGTGTTGTGCCTAGAGAGGCAAGAGAAACATCACTAACTTTTTTATAAGGGGTGAAGATTATGAGTTTTCAAAAGCAACACACTACTGTATATTTGCAATCATGTTTTCCTTGGGCTACTAGTGTCCTTACATGATTTACTTACAATCATAATTCTCATTTACAACAGTAATTGTCTCACAATATTCCTGTGAATACTATCTATCGGCCATTAAAAGAATATACAATAGGTAGGATATCAATATTTTTCCAATAGTTTCCATTTAGATTTATGGCTATATGTTTCTTGGGTAGCCTATCATGTAATTGTTTATTTTTCACCCTGATGCTTGTCATATTCATTTTCATAATCTTATATGAGACGTTATCAAAGATATACTTTTACTTTGTAATTAATAACAAAGTACATCTGTCAGTGTCCATTTGAATATTGGTTAGATGCTATAGGGACAAAATAGAGCTGCTATTTTTTTTATAGTGTGATATAGATTGAAGGTTACATGCTATCTTAGGAACTAGTTTGCACAACTAAGTGGTTGTTCAGGCCCCATGTTTCATTTTTCAAACCAAGCTCTGATACCATTTGTAAGGCCTTCTTATTTCAGGGCCTCAATAAAATAAAATAAATATATATTTTGTTATCTCCTACTAAAATAACTAAAATTTAGTTTATGGTTTTCTTTCATGGTTTTCCTTATACCAATAATAAAATGGTAAAAATAATAACAACAAAAATAGCATAATAAAATACATACCTCAATCCACAGGTTGGTTGATTTAGCCCCTGGTTCACTTGTTCTTATTCTTTCCCAAAATACCCAAAATGAATATTTACCTCCTAACCAACTAGGAACAACCTCTATGGCTGCCTAACTTCAGGGATCCTTGCGGTTTCCTGGCCCCCGAGCCCAAAGTTCCCAACAACAGAAGTGCCCCTGTAAGAGTTCCCAAAACAATCTTTTCTTCCAATTTTCCTCCTCCTCTTCCCCTTCTTCCAAAATTTTCTTCTTGGCCTTCTTCTTCCCCCAATTTTTCCCAAGACAAAAAGATCCTTCTCCAAGTCCTCTCCCCTCTTCCTTATCCTCCTCTCTCGAATCTCTCTCTCTCTCATTCAATTCCTGAATTCCCTTATCCCCTCATTAATTCCCCCAACAACCTTATCCCCTCGTTAATTACTAAACCTACCTTTTTAATAATAAAATAATAAAAGACTCATTGAATTTATTTTAATAATTAATTAAATTTAAATTAACAACTATGATAAAGAAATAATCAAATTGGGTTGTTACAATTTTTAATTGCATCCATAAAAGGCATGTCAATATCCACCTATTGTGACAAGCACTACAACCCTCCATTTTTTTGTTTGATCTTGTTTATTTCCCTAAAAATGGAGCCCCTTATCTTTTGAGCTTAAGATAAAACCTCATAAGTCGTCTTATCCATCTCAAGATTCTTTTGATAACTCATATTTCACTTGGAAAAAAAAAGTCATCGGTACTTGGTGTTACAATCCAAATTTGAAGTCGATAGAGTTACTTCAAAATCCTCCAAACAGTTCGGAGGAGTTACTTCAAACTCCTCCGAACACATCGGGAGAGTTCCTCTATCAACTTTTGAACTTATCAAAGAACTTCCTCTATCTCCCTCCAATCAATCGGACCCCAACCACTGCATTTAATGCCATAAATGATTGTTTGGCTATATAAACGGAACGGGGTTAGGTTTAGTGTTATCCAACCATTTTCAAATGAACGAGGAAAACTGAGTTTAAACATGTCAAGATGAACTTCGTTCGAAGCTCTCACTTATCCACACTCACCACATTGTGTCATAATCCAGGTAAGAGCACCTCGCCTCTCTTCTATTATAATTTTGGGGTTAGTTCATTGTTTATATCTAGTTTTTCTCCTTGTTACTTTCTCCATTTCCCTAGATTGATAGTATTTTTCCCTGACTCCTTGTCACTTCTCTCTCGGCCACACCCCCCCTCACAACCATTCACCAACCTTATGCTTTTAGAGCCTATTACTTGCCACATAATGAATGATCGGTTGATCCCTACTCCTTCACTGCGACATACCTTCTTTTCACCCTTGCAAGCCTCGAATCTTGCCCCAAGCATGAAGACCATGATCTAGAAGATTCTAGGGTTTCCTTACACCCCTATAAACTAGTTGTGGTTTTCCCTGGATCACTTTTCTATTCTCGCAAAAAAACCCTAACTCAAAATTGAAGGCTTTCAAAGTAACTTCTTCGATGCATTCATAAAAGTTAAAATTATCTCCTCTACATAGTTTAGAGAGATTGAAACCAACTCCTTCGATCATATCTAAGGAGTTACTTTCAACTCCTTCGATATGATAAGTGGAATTTATTTTAAAGTGATCCGACCTCCTCGATACTTGTGATAGTTCTTTTTGATGACATATCAGAGAATTTGGAAACAAATTTTCTGATCTCATCGAAGGAATTATTACTAACTCCTTTGATGTAATTGAGCAGTTTTATTTTACTCTTTCGATCACCATCCTAGTGACCTTTACCAAGACATTTAGTTCTAACCCCTCATATTTGTATCAAAGAAGTTATTTTCCTGACCTCTGATTTCTCCTTTTTAAGATGGTTCCAAGAATTTCACCCTAAAATCTCATCAACGAATTTGAGCATTGTCTACTATTAACATGACACCTACAAAAATCAATTTTCTATGTCTTGATAATGTCAGTAAATATTATAATTTTCTGATCATTTAGATATATCTCAATATAAAATTCTCTAAACCTATCCTTTTTGCAGGCTCAAAAATTTCACCACGAAATAATACGACGGAGAAAGAAACAGGAGTTGAGCCATCTAGTAGCTCCCAACAAATAGTGGAGGAAGAAATTGTCAAGACTATATATGAGGATACGTCAGGGATTATAGAGACGGATGGTTAGACCTTAAAATGGGGATAAGTATATTTTATGTTCAATAATTCAAAATTCTCTATTGAGGTGGAGGAGAAAGATGAACTCCAGGAGTTCAAGAACATTAGAAAGTCAGGAATTTTCAGGGTGGCAACACATCCAATGATCTTCCCTTTTGCAGATGCCATTTCATGGATTTTGAAGAACATAGACATAAACAATAAATATGTTTGTAATGAAAGTAAATATCCTATATCTTCATTCATGCCCAATGATTTGGATAAATGTTGTCATATTGAAGTTGGGAACAAAAGATTGGATAATCAATTCCTCGACGAGTTGGAACTTACATATAAATATTTATTCCCCGTATGGTACAAGGAATATATGCAGTTCAAGTATAGGCCCGAGATTCGGTACCCCACGACTATTTTAAGAATACCCTACCATTATATGGTGAACATGTTGTGTAGGTTATATGGGGAGATAGATGCAACTCATTCCCCCCTATAACACATCCCCCTAATTTATTTTTGTGTAGATGTGGGGGTTTCATTCAACTGGGAAAACATATTATCTAAAAATATCAAGGAAACCATATCGACAGGTACACAAGCACAACCATGAACCTTTCCTAGTTTCCATATGTCCTCATACCTCCTGTACATAATGTGTATGTCCCACAAGTATCCAAATACGGGGTGGAGTTGTTTACCTTTCGATGTTGCAATCCACATATATTGCAAAGTGATTTGGGAGCAAAAACATTGTGCAGTATATCAAAGAATTTGCGAACACTTCCTTTCTCCCTTACATGAATTTATCCTTTTCACCTCCCCACCTTGTATGATAGAAAAATCCATAGCAGTCATAAGATGGATTGGGGACTGGTATTTGATGGATCAAAGTACCTATATAATAATATATGGTGTGATGAAATGATCCCACCTACTCCATCAGTTTATTCCTGACAAACTTATGCTTCAAAAGGTACCGTATCAAACTATCATACATGGGGTCAGAGGAATTCTATATAGATCAAAGAAAGAAATTTGGCCTCCACTACCTCTATACATTGGAAATAGTTTCTTTGAGAACACCAAGCAAGTTCAAACAAAAGTGGACATCTTACTTTCGTTCCACTTTGGAGAGGACATATTTAGGAGTTAAGAACCTAATAATATTTTCAAAGAGAACTTCAATAGAATGATTCTCCCATTTGAATACACCAATGAATTCTAGGAAGAAGAGGAGGTGCATCAAAATTCCAGAACTTAAAAGGAAATCATTTTCAACATCCATGGTCAACCAAAAGGAAGGATTGTTGATGAAGAAGAAGTAAGAGAGGTATCCATAAAAGAGGCAGAACAAGATGAAGCTAAGAGATCTTCTCGCATCTCTATATCAACTCATTTAGGTTACGTTGAAGAGGCAGAAGAAGCACAAGCAGATAAAATGAGAAGAGATAGAGAGAAGGTGTTGAAAAAGAAGAATGACGCTAAAATAAACAAAATCGAACCAGAAAAAGAAAAGGCCAGAGAAGAAGATGAAGAGAAAGATAAATCTAAGGCAGAAGCAAAAGCTATTGCAGAAAAAGAAGAGTGGCTAGTAGAATCGACAAGAGTAGAAGTGGAATTAACAGATAGTGTGACGAAAGAAAATGTGGATAAAGATTCTAAATAAGAAAGACAGAGGAAGAATACATAGAATAGAGGGGATGGAACACACCCACTGGACTTGTATATTCCAGGAACATCCACCATAATTACAATATCAAATAAAATGAGCAATGGTTTAGGCCTCGAGCCCTGGGAGCCTTTTCGACTAGAATAAGTATTCAATCTAAGAAGCTTCACATACATTAGTAAAACTAGTAGAATTGTGCCAAAATATTTAAAAAGGTTCCAGTGACATAAGTATCCCCTATATCAGTGGTTACTCAAGTCCCTGTCATAGGATATATCAAGGAATACCCTATGGAAAAACATAGGGCTAGTTCTGCATTGATGGATGCAACCATAGACAATATAGAGAGGTTATTCCAACAGAAAAAAGAGAAAGAGGAAATGATCAAGGAGCTAGAAGAAATACTTTAGCAAGTAAAGATCGATGAAATAATCCTCCTCAAATTTAAGTCTAGTACAAAAAGAGAAGGTTTCATCATTGACATGTATGCCAATATACACCTCTTCCAAAATGCGGTTGCAATAATCATTGACCAAAACAACCGGATACAAATGAAGTTGACACAATAAAACATTATCCATGAAGTATAGTTGAAATTGATACATGGATAGCGGAGAATCCTGATGCACCTCCTAAGTTATAAAAACCCTCAAAATAAGCTTGAAAGATAGATCTATACACATTAGATCATTGCTAGTAGATAGGGAAAAGAGCAGATAAATAAGTAACCAAGGCGATGACAATATTTTCAAGGACTCATAAATATGCCCAAAAACTGATAAGGAATGGCATTCTCCTAATATTAGATGAACTTGGGAAGAATTTGGTCACATAAAAATTGGAAAATGCAGTCCAGGACAACATGAGTCGAAGGAAACAAATAGTCAAAATGACAACCTTGTCTCCACCTATCTCATTGAACAACATCTACTACATCCAGTGAAGCTTCACGATATGGTACTAGATTTTGTGACAAAATTAGAGAAGGATATGAGGTCCCTTTATGAAATCATCGCCATGAATGATACAAAACTGGAACAAATAACATACCAGAGAATCGAGTCACTATATGATTAGTTGCAAGTTTGGACAACTTATCTCCAAAGAAAAAGTTCATAGGGAAAGGACAAAACGACTGATTTTATATCGTCCTTTTCCTAACCACTTTAAATTTCATCCTTTCTTCCACTTGTCATTAGAAAAGAGAAGATGAACAATTTTGTAACTACCTCTTCAAGAAGAAGGCAAAAGGACACATAGGAGTTACTAGATTTTTGTATAAAATGGGATAGAAGCTCCTTTAAAAATGTGTTTTTTAGCTTTTCAAGCATTGTATAGACCCAATAAGTTTTTCAATAACTTATGCACTATTAATGAATTCTATGTAGAAATGGATTGGAGCTTTGAACTACTTCAAGTGAAGATAATTATTGTTTCTATGGACTGTAAGAATCTTTGTTTGTTGTAGACTGATTCTCATACAATCTTTGTCATTCTGCAGTTATTGATGTTTCTTTGAATATTTGACTACCTTAATATTTGTGGGTTGTTATCATATACTTTGTTGTGATAGAGATTAATCTGATTATATATATTTGTATGCACTTGTCTCCAATATTATCTTTTGTTATAGCTAATTGTATAAAAGTTGTGTAGGATTTTGGTCACATTGATAACTCACAGGTTACTCTAGTGTGTTCCTAGCTAGGATAGATTAACATATATTAGTGATAGATTAGTCATATTTGCATACATAATATTCATATACATCTTTGCATTTCATTTTCTCCATCCATTTGCTTCATCGGTGTACTCGACCGTAACTAGTAAGAAAACTAAAAGGCAACAACAAATGGAAGCCGAGCCAAATTTAGGATGGGACTCCTAATCTAAACGATGTATAGTCTAGTTGGGATCGTATACTAGGGATTAACCCTTGTTGTTTTCGGGAAAAGTTGAATCTGTTAACAGAATTGGAACTATAAGGAGGGAGTTATAACCCTAAATTTATCTACACATGCATACCTGGCCTTTGCCCCTCTTACTTGCATTTTTTGCCAAGCCATCATTGAGTTTCTCTTCTAAAAAACCATTTTTTGAAGATGTACACGCCCTGCACCAATACTTCCCATGTACATATGCTTGTTGCATCACTACATCCCACGTACGTATGCATGCTGCACCACTACAACCCAAGTATATTTGCAAAAGTTGCAAAAAATAAAAATTTGCAAGGAATATGTTGAGATTACAGGCTATTTGGTAGTTTCCCAACTAATCCACTGCCTATAGCCCGTCACCCAACCGAATAACCGTCCTTTTGTCATATAAAAGGAGGTGTTGGGGTGTCATTCCAAATCTAGACATAAGAATAGTGAAACTCTGCCCATTTCACATCCGCTCCTTGCCCCAAGTAATTGTATCCCTTTTGTGAGAATTGTCTCAGCATTCCCCATTTATCCCTTCTTCCTCCATCAAAACCCATTCACTTCCCAAGAAGAGATCTGAAGGTTGAGAGGAGAAGCCATACAAAGGTGCACTTGGATCTTGGTGAAGAGGATCCCATACCAGGTTTGTGGAGAGATAACTGGATTTGGTTGTAAAAGGTATAATCATTGAGTTATTAATAAATGTACTTTTCCTGTCCCAAATCATGGTGTATTGAATGTTTTTAATGGTTTATGTTTTGATATTATAACATCTAACCCTTATTTGTATATGAATTGCATGCTTGTAGATTTTTGTTTGTCTATCTTTGAATGCAGGCCAGCCTTGGGAGGAGGTGTGCAGTCAACGAAGCTTTCAAGTGTGAGAGGATCATCATTGGACGCAGAGTAGAGGTATAGTTAGCCAATCCCTCTCATATTTTATTTTCTTGTATGAGTCTTGATTATGTTTGGGATAGTTAGAGAAGTAGTTGAGTTTTAAACAATTAATTGATGTGCCTACATTGTAAACCCTGATGTAGTCATAAGGGTTTTTTTCCCACTAGCAAAACTGGAAACCATACTAGGGAAGCCTCTAGGGTTTTAGGGTATTTTTGGGTGTTTGATTGGTTTTTTCTACCTTTCGAGTTTCTATTGAGTATTTTAAGGGATTATGTTCATCTTTTGGTGCCATACCAATCCTCCTTTCCTTATCAATCTGTATAATTTATTTCTTTTTTGAGGAAATACAGAGGTGTAAGCGCCCTACAGTGGGTCAATCCATGTACATATGCCCCCTGTCCAGTAAACAACCCGCATACATACGCAGGATATTGAAACAACAATAGCGTACCTGGTTCAAGAAACTATTTTGAAAAAGAGCCAGACAACCTCTTTCCTAATTGAGGTTTATACTTCTTAGTGTTTCTTGATAGAGTTTAGAGTCTCTGTTTTTACAGTCACAACTTGGTTTAGATTTCAGTGTGCTTGTTCTTTTGAAGTTTCTTGTGTTTACTTCTCAAAGGGTTTTAAGTGAGTCTTAGAATTTTTGATTGGCTTGTTTGGTGTCTTTAGTCATTCCTTGCGATCTGCAATAGGTAAAAGGTTTGTTACGGTCATTTCTTGCAGTTATGTTTCCCCCTTTCATTTTCTTTGAAAAAAGAGAAAAAAGATTTATTTCAAGTTTTTCCTATTTGAAGAATTTTCAAAAAGAAAAAAAAGAAATCATTCTTATTTTGGTAAAGTAGTTGGAGTTAGTTATTTTAATTGAAAGGAAAACCAATTCATTTTTTAAGTTCTTTACTGATTTCTTAGAACTTAAGTAGCTCGTAGTCGAGCGAAATTTTGTTTTAGGTCTTCTTCTTAAAGATATTGAAAAATTTAGTTATGACAACGTTGGTTAGAAAGAGTTAGTTGTAAATATTTACTGTTGACTAGAAGTAATTTTGATTTTAGAGTTTCATCTTTTTCTCCTATTTTCATCTCTCATAAACACCACTAGTTTCAGTGCCATATCCTTTGAGTTAAACAAGCCATTAAAACGAAGGCTAAATCTAAAATTAGAATTTTATGTTTGTAGGGTCAACCAACTAGTTTAGGGTTAGAGCCTTGAATTAGGTTAGAGAGGAAACTCTTCAAGGCTTTAAAACAAACATTGGAGTCATAGCTAGGGAGTGTTAAATTCCAGTGACATGAAATTTATTTGGGACCCCCCTCTAACACAGGGGATAAACACGAGGTCACATGAGGAAAGGCAGCGAAGATAACCCCTCCAAAGATAGACTAAATGTAGTGGGGAACACATATTGAGGATCTGTTGTGGGAATACTATCGCTCACATTTTCCTATGGAGCTTAGTGGAACTCGAATCCGTTCAAGATCCTATGTTTTTTTCCAGACCACTTGATTTCGATACCCTCGATAGGTTTCAAACTTGTTATCCTACTCATTGCAGTCCACCCGACTAGTGACTATTTGTGAGTTGGAAAATTAGTTACCTTTGTTCTAGGGACTTACACAGGTGACTGTGGGGGTATACCATAGTACCTAGGGAAGACTTCGGGTCACACTTTGGAGAGTATACCCAGAGGGTGCTTCCATGTTCAAGTTTCACTTGCACTGGTAATTTTCTCTAGTGTTGGCTGGCGTAACTGTTCTTCCAACTAGATAGTGGTTTGCTTGGTTTATCTTATAGGAATTTTTCTAGTGTGTGCTTGGTTTCAAACACTAGTTAAAGCCTTACTGTGTCGTTGATATTTTCACAAAGTGGAATATCAAGAGCTTTGTCGGTCATGAAGGCTTTAGGGCCTGCCATCGGTTTCATTAGATTCACCACCGCCATCATTATGGAGAAGACTTGACCAACAAGGGTCATTCAAACCGACCGGGTTGTAGGAAACTGTGCCCAAGATAGATCTAAGAGGATATTACTCGAATCCAAAGGAACCTACTGTTTCTAACCTTGGAGTCGAACCTCTAAGGCCATTCAACTATTTGATCACCGAATTATGGGCGCCAATCTTAGTACAAGTTGTCCCTCCGAGGGTATCACCTTACAAGCGTCAGATAATTTTACAAGAAGCTATGGAAGAAAATGATGCTACTTCATCTGGGAGTCCTCATACTCCTTCTTAGGATACTACTACAGGGGGTATGCTGCCTCCTAACCCACCTTCTTCAGTCTGCACCACAGTGGTCTCGACCCCCTCTGCTTTGGGAAGTGGTCTGATTCCGTCATTGACGACGACCATTGCTCCGTTTACGCAGAGTGCGACGGGCCCTCCATTTTCATATGGGATGCCCAAATTTGATTCGGATTCTATCCTTACCTACTCCACCTTACAAACCATGGGTCTAGGGGTAGGGAGCTCAAACATTCCCATGCAAGGGTCTACTGGGGGAACTTCAGTCCCTTTCAATGCTATCCCTTATGGTGGGGGTCATATACCTCCTCCGCCCCCCTCTCTCGGTGGTTCCTTCTAGAATCCCATCGGGCCAAACGCTAACTACAACTTGTTTGGAGAAGACAATATAGGACCTTCATCTTACACCACACCAGTGGGATCCATGTCATTCTCTTTGTTCGATGCATTTGGTAATAATGTTTTTTTGTCGACTGCCAACTCAGCTGGGGGAAACCCTGGTTTTGGACAACAAAATCATGTGCAAGGTACTATTCCTACACAGTGGGAAAGTACATGAGTTTTCTCCTCACAAGGATTTTGGAATCCTTGGCAGGGATCTATTCCCTCGCAAGGGATGTCGGTTGGGGGAAACCCCTTCCATGGTCAATGGAACCCCGGGAAAGGCTCATTACCTATGCCCGTTAGATCGACTGGGGGAATCCCCTTCCAGAATCTTTGGAACAAAATGGAGGGAGCAATCCTCACCCAACCCTTGTCATCCAATTACGGGAAACAATCGATGATATCCGAGAAAATGCAGTTTCTTTACGTTGGTCTAGGCCATAGTTTCTACCAGAACCTTGGCCAACAACCCAACTTTTCATGGCAACCTGGTGCCATTCAAACTCTAGGACCCCTTTTTCCTATACATAGTACCCAACCCAAACTACCATTTATGGAAAATTTACATCTTCCAGACTTGTCAAGGTTTCTTAACGACCTGATTTGTCATGATCTGTGTTGGCCCCCCATGCTGACTAAATTGCCCTTAGATATTCCAAAATTCGAAGGCAAGCCTGGAAAAGACTCGAGTGATCACGTGAAAAATTTCCACCTATGGTGCTCGTCAAACTCTTTTCAAGAAGACTTTGTACAATTGTGCCTACTTCAATGCACCCTTATCGAGGGTGTCGTGAAATGGTACATCAATCTCGACCGCTAAAGATATTCTTACTTCAGTGACTTGGCGATGGTCTTCCTAAACCATTTCCAACTACCCGTGAGATACGATGTTGGCACTGAGTTGTTGGCCAAATTTGAGTAAACTAAGGTCGATCATATCTCATATCACATCTGAGAATGGTGGCATCGAAAGAGTTTGATTAAGGTACATGTTCCACCAGATTTCTTGCTAGAGTGGTTCCTGAAGTATTTGGTGCCAGTTTTGTCCAAGGTGTTGACGAGATTTTATGACACACAGTCATTAAGAAGGGAAGTTACAGACCGGGGTTGTCTAATTAACCCAAGCCGTTTGGGATAATATCCCTTGATAGGTTTTATGGCTCTCTTAGCCAACTAAGATCCTAAAATAACTAAAAGATGTGGATTGACTAAAGATACAACTCTATCAATCAACACTTTAATTGCAAATGTTTAACTAACAATGTTCATGTACAATGGTTATATAGAGTTTACAAGGTTTGAGCAAAGACTTATGAAAGTAATTGTTTAAGATAATGGATCTAAACAAGATTCATATAAACAAAATTATTCTAATATTCTAAATATCAAACTAGTAAACAACGAATGATATGATTGTGAATGATATAACAAAAATAAACAAAAAAAATAATGTTTAAATAATGCAACTGCTATTCATTCATATATAAACAAATTAAATAAATAATACACTAACTAAAATCTAATTGATCAACAGTAATAAACTAAATTCATCCCGTGAGCTTCCCTAGTGGTTTGTCAAGTGTAAACCTATGACAAAAGTAAGCATGATACTTCCTGAAGAAACTCAAGGAAGTGTTTTATATTTTGGAGCGAGTTTATATCGACAGAAAGACAAATAATTATATATAATGTGACCTTGCAATATCCAATAACTAAAAAATGAAATAAATTCCAATTCTCACGAGTGGTGTTACTAGCTATCTATCATCACACGTAAAATCAAAATACTTAAATAGACGATCAATCACAGATATAAACTAAACCAAAAGATAATGGACAACATAAAGAAAAGCATGTTATGAAATATTATGTGCAAAATAGACTAAATCTAGCTCAATACATATAACATTTCACACCTATAAATTACATGCGAAGACAATGAAAAAATAATGCACAGTCTACACAGGATGAAAGACAAAGAGTAAACTGCTTTCCCATATAGTTTCAGAAAAATATGTCAATCATATGGCCGAGGAGGAATTGCATAGACCATTAACTTGCCAGTATTTAAAGAGAACTTTTGGTTGTCCTGTATAACGATGCTCCAACTACCTATCTATTAAGAGAAATCTATAGCAGAAGCTTGTATAATTCTAATATTTTGACAGTGTCAGGATAAAAAACACTTTGACTGACAATTTAAATCTTATTTAAAATGCAGAAAGAAGAACTTTCAAATCATGATCCTTAGTGAAGATATAATAGATTAATCAACAATAATAAAAATCTCAATTGAACAATTATATCTTCACAAATATGAATTAATAATAATAATAATAATAATCTATTTTTAAGGTCACGGCCAAGCCACACCAAATTGGTGTATGAGACCCCCTTGTTTGTGGGACAAGGGACCCCCCTCCGCCCATCGATTTGACTGGTATAGTCTATGGAGGTATACATACTCTAACCCCCTCTGGATTTGAATTTGTGACCTCTTAAGAGGAAACACGTGTTCTTAACCATTACATGAATAAACTCAATATAATACAAGATTTGTATCAAAATAATATAATCACCAAGATCAAGATAATTGGGATAATAGACTCTTAAAGATTGAAAAAATTAATACATAAATGATATCAATTAATCATGTATTGATAAAATAGACTAAAGCTAATTTAAATCAATGCATAATCAATTACTCAAATAATGTGAATATATTATAATGAAAACAAAACCATTTTACTCACAGGACAAAAGCCATTAAGCAATCTGGAATTTCATATTCTTCTTCGAAAATACTCGTCCATTCTCCCAAAATTCCAACCATCTATTCCTCCATTTGAAAAGAAAAAAATTTACAAAAAAAAAAGGGATAAAAATCCTTCTCTCAATTTCTTGGCTCCCTTGGATCTGAACTTTCTCATATATTTATGCCATGAATGAAGAGTCTGGGTGTCACTAATAATTTCTGCCACCTAAAATTTGCCTCGTAAAGAGACAACAATATCTCTCAAATCGTGCATTTGTTTGGGAAAAATCTAGAGAGTAAGCTAAATGGGCCCATTCGGCAGATGGGTTTTCAATCGTTTCTTTAGATTCTACATGGTTTGTCTACAATCAGTCCCGAAACATAGTGTGTTTGTTCTTGAACACATTTCCAAATCTTATATGTTGTTTCTCATAAATTATTTGCAGCAATCCAATATTATTTTTGGATCAATTATCTTGAACATATTTAGATAATAAAATCAATCCATGATCAGATCCGTACCAAATAAATGATAATAGAAACCAGTAAAACAAAAAGAAACCAAATTAATAACCTAAAAATTGTGAATAAAACAAAATCTAGAGCAATAAAATTAAAATGAATTTAAACTAACTATAAGTTCTAAACAAATATTGTTTATATTTTCCTTTCAAATATGATCTTAAAATTCTAGAAGCTTCAAGTTGATGGAGAGGAGAAAAATATT
>ML796786.1:173971-192015 GCA_009831015.1 Picea engelmannii | reverse complement strand
CATGTAATTGTTTATTTTTCACCCTGATGCTTGTCATATTCATTTTCATAATCTTATATGAGACGTTATCAAAGATATACTTTTACTTTGTAATTAATAACAAAGTACATCTGTCAGTGTCCATTTGAATATTGGTTAGATGCTATAGGGACAAAATAGAGCTGCTATTTTTTTTATAGTGTGATATAGATTGAAGGTTACATGCTATCTTAGGAACTAGTTTGCACAACTAAGTGGTTGTTCAGGCCCCATGTTTCATTTTTCAAACCAAGCTCTGATACCATTTGTAAGGCCTTCTTATTTCAGGGCCTCAATAAAATAAAATAAATATATATTTTGTTATCTCCTACTAAAATAACTAAAATTTAGTTTATGGTTTTCTTTCATGGTTTTCCTTATACCAATAATAAAATGGTAAAAATAATAACAACAAAAATAGCATAATAAAATACATACCTCAATCCACAGGTTGGTTGATTTAGCCCCTGGTTCACTTGTTCTTATTCTTTCCCAAAATACCCAAAATGAATATTTACCTCCTAACCAACTAGGAACAACCTCTATGGCTGCCTAACTTCAGGGATCCTTGCGGTTTCCTGGCCCCCGAGCCCAAAGTTCCCAACAACAGAAGTGCCCCTGTAAGAGTTCCCAAAACAATCTTTTCTTCCAATTTTCCTCCTCCTCTTCCCCTTCTTCCAAAATTTTCTTCTTGGCCTTCTTCTTCCCCCAATTTTTCCCAAGACAAAAAGATCCTTCTCCAAGTCCTCTCCCCTCTTCCTTATCCTCCTCTCTCGAATCTCTCTCTCTCTCATTCAATTCCTGAATTCCCTTATCCCCTCATTAATTCCCCCAACAACCTTATCCCCTCGTTAATTACTAAACCTACCTTTTTAATAATAAAATAATAAAAGACTCATTGAATTTATTTTAATAATTAATTAAATTTAAATTAACAACTATGATAAAGAAATAATCAAATTGGGTTGTTACAATTTTTAATTGCATCCATAAAAGGCATGTCAATATCCACCTATTGTGACAAGCACTACAACCCTCCATTTTTTTGTTTGATCTTGTTTATTTCCCTAAAAATGGAGCCCCTTATCTTTTGAGCTTAAGATAAAACCTCATAAGTCGTCTTATCCATCTCAAGATTCTTTTGATAACTCATATTTCACTTGGAAAAAAAAAGTCATCGGTACTTGGTGTTACAATCCAAATTTGAAGTCGATAGAGTTACTTCAAAATCCTCCAAACAGTTCGGAGGAGTTACTTCAAACTCCTCCGAACACATCGGGAGAGTTCCTCTATCAACTTTTGAACTTATCAAAGAACTTCCTCTATCTCCCTCCAATCAATCGGACCCCAACCACTGCATTTAATGCCATAAATGATTGTTTGGCTATATAAACGGAACGGGGTTAGGTTTAGTGTTATCCAACCATTTTCAAATGAACGAGGAAAACTGAGTTTAAACATGTCAAGATGAACTTCGTTCGAAGCTCTCACTTATCCACACTCACCACATTGTGTCATAATCCAGGTAAGAGCACCTCGCCTCTCTTCTATTATAATTTTGGGGTTAGTTCATTGTTTATATCTAGTTTTTCTCCTTGTTACTTTCTCCATTTCCCTAGATTGATAGTATTTTTCCCTGACTCCTTGTCACTTCTCTCTCGGCCACACCCCCCCTCACAACCATTCACCAACCTTATGCTTTTAGAGCCTATTACTTGCCACATAATGAATGATCGGTTGATCCCTACTCCTTCACTGCGACATACCTTCTTTTCACCCTTGCAAGCCTCGAATCTTGCCCCAAGCATGAAGACCATGATCTAGAAGATTCTAGGGTTTCCTTACACCCCTATAAACTAGTTGTGGTTTTCCCTGGATCACTTTTCTATTCTCGCAAAAAAACCCTAACTCAAAATTGAAGGCTTTCAAAGTAACTTCTTCGATGCATTCATAAAAGTTAAAATTATCTCCTCTACATAGTTTAGAGAGATTGAAACCAACTCCTTCGATCATATCTAAGGAGTTACTTTCAACTCCTTCGATATGATAAGTGGAATTTATTTTAAAGTGATCCGACCTCCTCGATACTTGTGATAGTTCTTTTTGATGACATATCAGAGAATTTGGAAACAAATTTTCTGATCTCATCGAAGGAATTATTACTAACTCCTTTGATGTAATTGAGCAGTTTTATTTTACTCTTTCGATCACCATCCTAGTGACCTTTACCAAGACATTTAGTTCTAACCCCTCATATTTGTATCAAAGAAGTTATTTTCCTGACCTCTGATTTCTCCTTTTTAAGATGGTTCCAAGAATTTCACCCTAAAATCTCATCAACGAATTTGAGCATTGTCTACTATTAACATGACACCTACAAAAATCAATTTTCTATGTCTTGATAATGTCAGTAAATATTATAATTTTCTGATCATTTAGATATATCTCAATATAAAATTCTCTAAACCTATCCTTTTTGCAGGCTCAAAAATTTCACCACGAAATAATACGACGGAGAAAGAAACAGGAGTTGAGCCATCTAGTAGCTCCCAACAAATAGTGGAGGAAGAAATTGTCAAGACTATATATGAGGATACGTCAGGGATTATAGAGACGGATGGTTAGACCTTAAAATGGGGATAAGTATATTTTATGTTCAATAATTCAAAATTCTCTATTGAGGTGGAGGAGAAAGATGAACTCCAGGAGTTCAAGAACATTAGAAAGTCAGGAATTTTCAGGGTGGCAACACATCCAATGATCTTCCCTTTTGCAGATGCCATTTCATGGATTTTGAAGAACATAGACATAAACAATAAATATGTTTGTAATGAAAGTAAATATCCTATATCTTCATTCATGCCCAATGATTTGGATAAATGTTGTCATATTGAAGTTGGGAACAAAAGATTGGATAATCAATTCCTCGACGAGTTGGAACTTACATATAAATATTTATTCCCCGTATGGTACAAGGAATATATGCAGTTCAAGTATAGGCCCGAGATTCGGTACCCCACGACTATTTTAAGAATACCCTACCATTATATGGTGAACATGTTGTGTAGGTTATATGGGGAGATAGATGCAACTCATTCCCCCCTATAACACATCCCCCTAATTTATTTTTGTGTAGATGTGGGGGTTTCATTCAACTGGGAAAACATATTATCTAAAAATATCAAGGAAACCATATCGACAGGTACACAAGCACAACCATGAACCTTTCCTAGTTTCCATATGTCCTCATACCTCCTGTACATAATGTGTATGTCCCACAAGTATCCAAATACGGGGTGGAGTTGTTTACCTTTCGATGTTGCAATCCACATATATTGCAAAGTGATTTGGGAGCAAAAACATTGTGCAGTATATCAAAGAATTTGCGAACACTTCCTTTCTCCCTTACATGAATTTATCCTTTTCACCTCCCCACCTTGTATGATAGAAAAATCCATAGCAGTCATAAGATGGATTGGGGACTGGTATTTGATGGATCAAAGTACCTATATAATAATATATGGTGTGATGAAATGATCCCACCTACTCCATCAGTTTATTCCTGACAAACTTATGCTTCAAAAGGTACCGTATCAAACTATCATACATGGGGTCAGAGGAATTCTATATAGATCAAAGAAAGAAATTTGGCCTCCACTACCTCTATACATTGGAAATAGTTTCTTTGAGAACACCAAGCAAGTTCAAACAAAAGTGGACATCTTACTTTCGTTCCACTTTGGAGAGGACATATTTAGGAGTTAAGAACCTAATAATATTTTCAAAGAGAACTTCAATAGAATGATTCTCCCATTTGAATACACCAATGAATTCTAGGAAGAAGAGGAGGTGCATCAAAATTCCAGAACTTAAAAGGAAATCATTTTCAACATCCATGGTCAACCAAAAGGAAGGATTGTTGATGAAGAAGAAGTAAGAGAGGTATCCATAAAAGAGGCAGAACAAGATGAAGCTAAGAGATCTTCTCGCATCTCTATATCAACTCATTTAGGTTACGTTGAAGAGGCAGAAGAAGCACAAGCAGATAAAATGAGAAGAGATAGAGAGAAGGTGTTGAAAAAGAAGAATGACGCTAAAATAAACAAAATCGAACCAGAAAAAGAAAAGGCCAGAGAAGAAGATGAAGAGAAAGATAAATCTAAGGCAGAAGCAAAAGCTATTGCAGAAAAAGAAGAGTGGCTAGTAGAATCGACAAGAGTAGAAGTGGAATTAACAGATAGTGTGACGAAAGAAAATGTGGATAAAGATTCTAAATAAGAAAGACAGAGGAAGAATACATAGAATAGAGGGGATGGAACACACCCACTGGACTTGTATATTCCAGGAACATCCACCATAATTACAATATCAAATAAAATGAGCAATGGTTTAGGCCTCGAGCCCTGGGAGCCTTTTCGACTAGAATAAGTATTCAATCTAAGAAGCTTCACATACATTAGTAAAACTAGTAGAATTGTGCCAAAATATTTAAAAAGGTTCCAGTGACATAAGTATCCCCTATATCAGTGGTTACTCAAGTCCCTGTCATAGGATATATCAAGGAATACCCTATGGAAAAACATAGGGCTAGTTCTGCATTGATGGATGCAACCATAGACAATATAGAGAGGTTATTCCAACAGAAAAAAGAGAAAGAGGAAATGATCAAGGAGCTAGAAGAAATACTTTAGCAAGTAAAGATCGATGAAATAATCCTCCTCAAATTTAAGTCTAGTACAAAAAGAGAAGGTTTCATCATTGACATGTATGCCAATATACACCTCTTCCAAAATGCGGTTGCAATAATCATTGACCAAAACAACCGGATACAAATGAAGTTGACACAATAAAACATTATCCATGAAGTATAGTTGAAATTGATACATGGATAGCGGAGAATCCTGATGCACCTCCTAAGTTATAAAAACCCTCAAAATAAGCTTGAAAGATAGATCTATACACATTAGATCATTGCTAGTAGATAGGGAAAAGAGCAGATAAATAAGTAACCAAGGCGATGACAATATTTTCAAGGACTCATAAATATGCCCAAAAACTGATAAGGAATGGCATTCTCCTAATATTAGATGAACTTGGGAAGAATTTGGTCACATAAAAATTGGAAAATGCAGTCCAGGACAACATGAGTCGAAGGAAACAAATAGTCAAAATGACAACCTTGTCTCCACCTATCTCATTGAACAACATCTACTACATCCAGTGAAGCTTCACGATATGGTACTAGATTTTGTGACAAAATTAGAGAAGGATATGAGGTCCCTTTATGAAATCATCGCCATGAATGATACAAAACTGGAACAAATAACATACCAGAGAATCGAGTCACTATATGATTAGTTGCAAGTTTGGACAACTTATCTCCAAAGAAAAAGTTCATAGGGAAAGGACAAAACGACTGATTTTATATCGTCCTTTTCCTAACCACTTTAAATTTCATCCTTTCTTCCACTTGTCATTAGAAAAGAGAAGATGAACAATTTTGTAACTACCTCTTCAAGAAGAAGGCAAAAGGACACATAGGAGTTACTAGATTTTTGTATAAAATGGGATAGAAGCTCCTTTAAAAATGTGTTTTTTAGCTTTTCAAGCATTGTATAGACCCAATAAGTTTTTCAATAACTTATGCACTATTAATGAATTCTATGTAGAAATGGATTGGAGCTTTGAACTACTTCAAGTGAAGATAATTATTGTTTCTATGGACTGTAAGAATCTTTGTTTGTTGTAGACTGATTCTCATACAATCTTTGTCATTCTGCAGTTATTGATGTTTCTTTGAATATTTGACTACCTTAATATTTGTGGGTTGTTATCATATACTTTGTTGTGATAGAGATTAATCTGATTATATATATTTGTATGCACTTGTCTCCAATATTATCTTTTGTTATAGCTAATTGTATAAAAGTTGTGTAGGATTTTGGTCACATTGATAACTCACAGGTTACTCTAGTGTGTTCCTAGCTAGGATAGATTAACATATATTAGTGATAGATTAGTCATATTTGCATACATAATATTCATATACATCTTTGCATTTCATTTTCTCCATCCATTTGCTTCATCGGTGTACTCGACCGTAACTAGTAAGAAAACTAAAAGGCAACAACAAATGGAAGCCGAGCCAAATTTAGGATGGGACTCCTAATCTAAACGATGTATAGTCTAGTTGGGATCGTATACTAGGGATTAACCCTTGTTGTTTTCGGGAAAAGTTGAATCTGTTAACAGAATTGGAACTATAAGGAGGGAGTTATAACCCTAAATTTATCTACACATGCATACCTGGCCTTTGCCCCTCTTACTTGCATTTTTTGCCAAGCCATCATTGAGTTTCTCTTCTAAAAAACCATTTTTTGAAGATGTACACGCCCTGCACCAATACTTCCCATGTACATATGCTTGTTGCATCACTACATCCCACGTACGTATGCATGCTGCACCACTACAACCCAAGTATATTTGCAAAAGTTGCAAAAAATAAAAATTTGCAAGGAATATGTTGAGATTACAGGCTATTTGGTAGTTTCCCAACTAATCCACTGCCTATAGCCCGTCACCCAACCGAATAACCGTCCTTTTGTCATATAAAAGGAGGTGTTGGGGTGTCATTCCAAATCTAGACATAAGAATAGTGAAACTCTGCCCATTTCACATCCGCTCCTTGCCCCAAGTAATTGTATCCCTTTTGTGAGAATTGTCTCAGCATTCCCCATTTATCCCTTCTTCCTCCATCAAAACCCATTCACTTCCCAAGAAGAGATCTGAAGGTTGAGAGGAGAAGCCATACAAAGGTGCACTTGGATCTTGGTGAAGAGGATCCCATACCAGGTTTGTGGAGAGATAACTGGATTTGGTTGTAAAAGGTATAATCATTGAGTTATTAATAAATGTACTTTTCCTGTCCCAAATCATGGTGTATTGAATGTTTTTAATGGTTTATGTTTTGATATTATAACATCTAACCCTTATTTGTATATGAATTGCATGCTTGTAGATTTTTGTTTGTCTATCTTTGAATGCAGGCCAGCCTTGGGAGGAGGTGTGCAGTCAACGAAGCTTTCAAGTGTGAGAGGATCATCATTGGACGCAGAGTAGAGGTATAGTTAGCCAATCCCTCTCATATTTTATTTTCTTGTATGAGTCTTGATTATGTTTGGGATAGTTAGAGAAGTAGTTGAGTTTTAAACAATTAATTGATGTGCCTACATTGTAAACCCTGATGTAGTCATAAGGGTTTTTTTCCCACTAGCAAAACTGGAAACCATACTAGGGAAGCCTCTAGGGTTTTAGGGTATTTTTGGGTGTTTGATTGGTTTTTTCTACCTTTCGAGTTTCTATTGAGTATTTTAAGGGATTATGTTCATCTTTTGGTGCCATACCAATCCTCCTTTCCTTATCAATCTGTATAATTTATTTCTTTTTTGAGGAAATACAGAGGTGTAAGCGCCCTACAGTGGGTCAATCCATGTACATATGCCCCCTGTCCAGTAAACAACCCGCATACATACGCAGGATATTGAAACAACAATAGCGTACCTGGTTCAAGAAACTATTTTGAAAAAGAGCCAGACAACCTCTTTCCTAATTGAGGTTTATACTTCTTAGTGTTTCTTGATAGAGTTTAGAGTCTCTGTTTTTACAGTCACAACTTGGTTTAGATTTCAGTGTGCTTGTTCTTTTGAAGTTTCTTGTGTTTACTTCTCAAAGGGTTTTAAGTGAGTCTTAGAATTTTTGATTGGCTTGTTTGGTGTCTTTAGTCATTCCTTGCGATCTGCAATAGGTAAAAGGTTTGTTACGGTCATTTCTTGCAGTTATGTTTCCCCCTTTCATTTTCTTTGAAAAAAGAGAAAAAAGATTTATTTCAAGTTTTTCCTATTTGAAGAATTTTCAAAAAGAAAAAAAAGAAATCATTCTTATTTTGGTAAAGTAGTTGGAGTTAGTTATTTTAATTGAAAGGAAAACCAATTCATTTTTTAAGTTCTTTACTGATTTCTTAGAACTTAAGTAGCTCGTAGTCGAGCGAAATTTTGTTTTAGGTCTTCTTCTTAAAGATATTGAAAAATTTAGTTATGACAACGTTGGTTAGAAAGAGTTAGTTGTAAATATTTACTGTTGACTAGAAGTAATTTTGATTTTAGAGTTTCATCTTTTTCTCCTATTTTCATCTCTCATAAACACCACTAGTTTCAGTGCCATATCCTTTGAGTTAAACAAGCCATTAAAACGAAGGCTAAATCTAAAATTAGAATTTTATGTTTGTAGGGTCAACCAACTAGTTTAGGGTTAGAGCCTTGAATTAGGTTAGAGAGGAAACTCTTCAAGGCTTTAAAACAAACATTGGAGTCATAGCTAGGGAGTGTTAAATTCCAGTGACATGAAATTTATTTGGGACCCCCCTCTAACACAGGGGATAAACACGAGGTCACATGAGGAAAGGCAGCGAAGATAACCCCTCCAAAGATAGACTAAATGTAGTGGGGAACACATATTGAGGATCTGTTGTGGGAATACTATCGCTCACATTTTCCTATGGAGCTTAGTGGAACTCGAATCCGTTCAAGATCCTATGTTTTTTTCCAGACCACTTGATTTCGATACCCTCGATAGGTTTCAAACTTGTTATCCTACTCATTGCAGTCCACCCGACTAGTGACTATTTGTGAGTTGGAAAATTAGTTACCTTTGTTCTAGGGACTTACACAGGTGACTGTGGGGGTATACCATAGTACCTAGGGAAGACTTCGGGTCACACTTTGGAGAGTATACCCAGAGGGTGCTTCCATGTTCAAGTTTCACTTGCACTGGTAATTTTCTCTAGTGTTGGCTGGCGTAACTGTTCTTCCAACTAGATAGTGGTTTGCTTGGTTTATCTTATAGGAATTTTTCTAGTGTGTGCTTGGTTTCAAACACTAGTTAAAGCCTTACTGTGTCGTTGATATTTTCACAAAGTGGAATATCAAGAGCTTTGTCGGTCATGAAGGCTTTAGGGCCTGCCATCGGTTTCATTAGATTCACCACCGCCATCATTATGGAGAAGACTTGACCAACAAGGGTCATTCAAACCGACCGGGTTGTAGGAAACTGTGCCCAAGATAGATCTAAGAGGATATTACTCGAATCCAAAGGAACCTACTGTTTCTAACCTTGGAGTCGAACCTCTAAGGCCATTCAACTATTTGATCACCGAATTATGGGCGCCAATCTTAGTACAAGTTGTCCCTCCGAGGGTATCACCTTACAAGCGTCAGATAATTTTACAAGAAGCTATGGAAGAAAATGATGCTACTTCATCTGGGAGTCCTCATACTCCTTCTTAGGATACTACTACAGGGGGTATGCTGCCTCCTAACCCACCTTCTTCAGTCTGCACCACAGTGGTCTCGACCCCCTCTGCTTTGGGAAGTGGTCTGATTCCGTCATTGACGACGACCATTGCTCCGTTTACGCAGAGTGCGACGGGCCCTCCATTTTCATATGGGATGCCCAAATTTGATTCGGATTCTATCCTTACCTACTCCACCTTACAAACCATGGGTCTAGGGGTAGGGAGCTCAAACATTCCCATGCAAGGGTCTACTGGGGGAACTTCAGTCCCTTTCAATGCTATCCCTTATGGTGGGGGTCATATACCTCCTCCGCCCCCCTCTCTCGGTGGTTCCTTCTAGAATCCCATCGGGCCAAACGCTAACTACAACTTGTTTGGAGAAGACAATATAGGACCTTCATCTTACACCACACCAGTGGGATCCATGTCATTCTCTTTGTTCGATGCATTTGGTAATAATGTTTTTTTGTCGACTGCCAACTCAGCTGGGGGAAACCCTGGTTTTGGACAACAAAATCATGTGCAAGGTACTATTCCTACACAGTGGGAAAGTACATGAGTTTTCTCCTCACAAGGATTTTGGAATCCTTGGCAGGGATCTATTCCCTCGCAAGGGATGTCGGTTGGGGGAAACCCCTTCCATGGTCAATGGAACCCCGGGAAAGGCTCATTACCTATGCCCGTTAGATCGACTGGGGGAATCCCCTTCCAGAATCTTTGGAACAAAATGGAGGGAGCAATCCTCACCCAACCCTTGTCATCCAATTACGGGAAACAATCGATGATATCCGAGAAAATGCAGTTTCTTTACGTTGGTCTAGGCCATAGTTTCTACCAGAACCTTGGCCAACAACCCAACTTTTCATGGCAACCTGGTGCCATTCAAACTCTAGGACCCCTTTTTCCTATACATAGTACCCAACCCAAACTACCATTTATGGAAAATTTACATCTTCCAGACTTGTCAAGGTTTCTTAACGACCTGATTTGTCATGATCTGTGTTGGCCCCCCATGCTGACTAAATTGCCCTTAGATATTCCAAAATTCGAAGGCAAGCCTGGAAAAGACTCGAGTGATCACGTGAAAAATTTCCACCTATGGTGCTCGTCAAACTCTTTTCAAGAAGACTTTGTACAATTGTGCCTACTTCAATGCACCCTTATCGAGGGTGTCGTGAAATGGTACATCAATCTCGACCGCTAAAGATATTCTTACTTCAGTGACTTGGCGATGGTCTTCCTAAACCATTTCCAACTACCCGTGAGATACGATGTTGGCACTGAGTTGTTGGCCAAATTTGAGTAAACTAAGGTCGATCATATCTCATATCACATCTGAGAATGGTGGCATCGAAAGAGTTTGATTAAGGTACATGTTCCACCAGATTTCTTGCTAGAGTGGTTCCTGAAGTATTTGGTGCCAGTTTTGTCCAAGGTGTTGACGAGATTTTATGACACACAGTCATTAAGAAGGGAAGTTACAGACCGGGGTTGTCTAATTAACCCAAGCCGTTTGGGATAATATCCCTTGATAGGTTTTATGGCTCTCTTAGCCAACTAAGATCCTAAAATAACTAAAAGATGTGGATTGACTAAAGATACAACTCTATCAATCAACACTTTAATTGCAAATGTTTAACTAACAATGTTCATGTACAATGGTTATATAGAGTTTACAAGGTTTGAGCAAAGACTTATGAAAGTAATTGTTTAAGATAATGGATCTAAACAAGATTCATATAAACAAAATTATTCTAATATTCTAAATATCAAACTAGTAAACAACGAATGATATGATTGTGAATGATATAACAAAAATAAACAAAAAAAATAATGTTTAAATAATGCAACTGCTATTCATTCATATATAAACAAATTAAATAAATAATACACTAACTAAAATCTAATTGATCAACAGTAATAAACTAAATTCATCCCGTGAGCTTCCCTAGTGGTTTGTCAAGTGTAAACCTATGACAAAAGTAAGCATGATACTTCCTGAAGAAACTCAAGGAAGTGTTTTATATTTTGGAGCGAGTTTATATCGACAGAAAGACAAATAATTATATATAATGTGACCTTGCAATATCCAATAACTAAAAAATGAAATAAATTCCAATTCTCACGAGTGGTGTTACTAGCTATCTATCATCACACGTAAAATCAAAATACTTAAATAGACGATCAATCACAGATATAAACTAAACCAAAAGATAATGGACAACATAAAGAAAAGCATGTTATGAAATATTATGTGCAAAATAGACTAAATCTAGCTCAATACATATAACATTTCACACCTATAAATTACATGCGAAGACAATGAAAAAATAATGCACAGTCTACACAGGATGAAAGACAAAGAGTAAACTGCTTTCCCATATAGTTTCAGAAAAATATGTCAATCATATGGCCGAGGAGGAATTGCATAGACCATTAACTTGCCAGTATTTAAAGAGAACTTTTGGTTGTCCTGTATAACGATGCTCCAACTACCTATCTATTAAGAGAAATCTATAGCAGAAGCTTGTATAATTCTAATATTTTGACAGTGTCAGGATAAAAAACACTTTGACTGACAATTTAAATCTTATTTAAAATGCAGAAAGAAGAACTTTCAAATCATGATCCTTAGTGAAGATATAATAGATTAATCAACAATAATAAAAATCTCAATTGAACAATTATATCTTCACAAATATGAATTAATAATAATAATAATAATAATCTATTTTTAAGGTCACGGCCAAGCCACACCAAATTGGTGTATGAGACCCCCTTGTTTGTGGGACAAGGGACCCCCCTCCGCCCATCGATTTGACTGGTATAGTCTATGGAGGTATACATACTCTAACCCCCTCTGGATTTGAATTTGTGACCTCTTAAGAGGAAACACGTGTTCTTAACCATTACATGAATAAACTCAATATAATACAAGATTTGTATCAAAATAATATAATCACCAAGATCAAGATAATTGGGATAATAGACTCTTAAAGATTGAAAAAATTAATACATAAATGATATCAATTAATCATGTATTGATAAAATAGACTAAAGCTAATTTAAATCAATGCATAATCAATTACTCAAATAATGTGAATATATTATAATGAAAACAAAACCATTTTACTCACAGGACAAAAGCCATTAAGCAATCTGGAATTTCATATTCTTCTTCGAAAATACTCGTCCATTCTCCCAAAATTCCAACCATCTATTCCTCCATTTGAAAAGAAAAAAATTTACAAAAAAAAAAGGGATAAAAATCCTTCTCTCAATTTCTTGGCTCCCTTGGATCTGAACTTTCTCATATATTTATGCCATGAATGAAGAGTCTGGGTGTCACTAATAATTTCTGCCACCTAAAATTTGCCTCGTAAAGAGACAACAATATCTCTCAAATCGTGCATTTGTTTGGGAAAAATCTAGAGAGTAAGCTAAATGGGCCCATTCGGCAGATGGGTTTTCAATCGTTTCTTTAGATTCTACATGGTTTGTCTACAATCAGTCCCGAAACATAGTGTGTTTGTTCTTGAACACATTTCCAAATCTTATATGTTGTTTCTCATAAATTATTTGCAGCAATCCAATATTATTTTTGGATCAATTATCTTGAACATATTTAGATAATAAAATCAATCCATGATCAGATCCGTACCAAATAAATGATAATAGAAACCAGTAAAACAAAAAGAAACCAAATTAATAACCTAAAAATTGTGAATAAAACAAAATCTAGAGCAATAAAATTAAAATGAATTTAAACTAACTATAAGTTCTAAACAAATATTGTTTATATTTTCCTTTCAAATATGATCTTAAAATTCTAGAAGCTTCAAGTTGATGGAGAGGAGAAAAATATTATTTTTGGGTTTTTAATTCTTTTTTTATTTTTTATTTTTATTTTGAAATGAGATGCAAACTGACAAAAGAATTTAATTAATTAAACCTACCAAATGATTTTGTGAAAATGATTGCTAACGAGAAAAGATGAAAACATAATTATAATTTAAACGAAAGTAAACAGTTGATAAAAATTAATGTTTTAGTTTAAATTAAGGTTTCTATGTTCATCTCTCCCTCATTCAAATTTGATCAAACATGCACACATGTCATAGAAAAGATGTGTTGCAATAAAATTTCTTCTTGTAAAATCATTGTTATTAATCCATGCCTTCAACCAAGCCATTCTCATAGCAGATAAATTCAATAAGGAAGAGGTAATAACAAACTCCCAAATTATGAAGCTCGTCCATCAACATAAAAAATCTGTACAAAGAGAAACGAAATGGCATTTGAATTTCATGAAATTCAAACCAAACAAAAGAAAATAATATAAAATCAAACCAACCTCAAAACAAAGAAAACCAATACCAATCTAATAAATTCAAAAGGAAAAAAAACGAAGAATCTAAGTAAAATTTCTAGGGACCCTAGATTTTGATTAAAAATAAAGAAGGGGGTTGTTGGGGCCCAACACACAGATGTTGCAAATTTGGGAGTGTTTTCAGAGGAGGAGGCGATAATGAGAGTGCAACAACTTGAACTGATTTACTCTCAGTCTGGCTTACTCTATGAGATCTTTCCATATGCACCATGGTCCATCCTCGACAAGGCCAGACAAAAGTATGGACCACATGTCAATGGTATAGTTGGTTTAGCACAAGAAAGTCCACTGATATGTTGTCAAATGAATTGCAACAATTTTTGATACAACAGACAGCGTCCAACCAAACCTCCGGTTGGGCTGTTCCCCCTACCTAAACGTACGATGTACACAGTGTGTATTCGACGAACCTGAAGGCCAACCAATAGCCTGAAGAAAATAAAAAACAATGAAACAAGAAGGGTAAGGGGATAAGAAGCCTAATAACAATGCTGGAGGGGGAAACATAAAGAATAGAAAGTCGACGTATCTGTGTAAACTTTGAATGGAGGACCATCCAACTCACTCGTTCCCTCGAATTGCGGAGGCCCGGAAGTTATTGCTGCAGCAACATCCTGTTGTTTTGACAAACCCATTTCCACGTGGGAAAAACATGAATCAATCCTCAACTTATTCGAACGCGGATGGGGGGCAGGCAGGGACGCCTTGCGTCTACCTCGGCCACAAACGTTTACATGATGAAAGGTGACACTTATATAGAGACCAGGGAACATGATTATGGAATGTCGGAATCTGCCGAAAAGGGTAAATAAGCCACAAACCCACTTGTTCCTCTCCATATCAAGAAGACGATGGGAAAAACAATGACACACATCCTGAAAGGGGTGTTCAAGAAATCTTATCATAATCCGAACGTGAGGGCTACCCAGAACTACTCTGTGGTGGAAGATTTGACACAAACCCCTTGCGCGATGTCTACTTTGGAGGTCCTCCAGAGCTGTCCTTTATAGAGAAAGGCTCTATTATCCGCCTTGGGATATGCAAAGACTTGTAATCCGAGAACGATCATTCTCGGTACGATTGACTTGAAACCTAGTCTCCCTTACCGCATTGTGTTTCAGATAGTAGTGGTTAACACCATGAAATATTTTACTCGAAATATCTTCTATACGGTGGTTGATGAGGGTGCCTCAACTTGCATGATGTCGCTAGAATGTTGGAAGTCCGTTGACCAACCCGTTTTGTCTCTGTTTCCTACTTTGATTACTATTTTTATATTCGTTCGTTCAAATCACATGGAATAATTCCTTCTTTCCCCATGCAGTTAGGAGGAAAGACCATGTGCATCGAAGTTGAAGTGGTCGATGCTTTTCTCAACTAAAACCTTATGTTCGGAAGGATTTTGACCTATGCTATGCATGCAATGGTTGCCATAGTTTTTTGGGTCTTGTTGTTTCCACACAAGGGTTGAATCATGACCATTGACCAGCTGTCCTTCTCTTGTCTCGACCCTTCATCGGGGGCATCCATGGTACCGATAATTGATAACCCTTATTCCAACATCGTCAACATAGGGGTTGGTTTATGTCCATCATTGATGAGTACTTTCGATTACCTGCCTCCTTCTGGCGATGCCAATCTTATATCGGTTGCCCCCGACCAGCCTAGGGCTGATATTTTTCAAGTATCATCATTCTGAATGACTTAATTTCAAATTCCATGGACTCTTCCTTCCCCATCGAACTCTATGGAAGGGACAAAGCATCCTGGCATGGCCATGCCCTTGTCCACAGTATAATTTGTGTACGGTATTGTCCAGAGAGATTCGACTGATCTCGATCCGACTCTCGCACAGGAGTTAGACCCAGTTCTCGAGCCTATTTTGGCTCAATCTTCCCTTGCCACTATAGATTCTTTAGACCTGGTCTTTCCCTCAGATGAGGAAATTCTTGAGGCATTGACTGGTCTAGACAGACCCTCGGATGATCTCCATCACAGATCTTATTTTCTCCCGGAGTTAAGAAGAATAGAGGAAGGTGAATTTGTTTTGACTATGACTGGACATAGGTCTTGTTCTATTAATCCTGTGGCTATGCACACATTTTAAGACAAGGGTAACATAGTGATTATCGCTGAAATTATCCCTATAGATATCTCAATAACCCTTGGCATCGTGGAGAATATTTTTGTCGAAGCGGACTGCTCCCCCGAGGAGATTCAAAATTATATAGACTTATTTAAGGAATTCCACGACATTTTTTCCTGGTCTTATGAGGAAATTCCAGGCATCAATTCAAGAATCATCAAACATGAGATAACAACTTATCCTGATGCCAAGTCGATCAGATAGAAGCTTCATCTGGTCAATCCTTCGAAAGCGACAACTATTAATGTTGAGGTAGAGAAATTTCTTAAAGCTGGTTTCATCTACCCCATACAGTTGACTCAATGGGTGTCAAATCCCATTTTGGTTAACAAAAAATAGGGTACGATTCACGTGTGCATGCACTTCCATGACTTGAATAATGCCTGTTTGAAAGATAATTTCCCCACCCCATTCATCGACTAGGTTGTCGATGAATGTGCAGGTTGTAAGGTATTTTCATTCAAGGACGGTTTTTGGGATATAACCATATTCATATCAAACCCGAAGACTAGCATAAAACATCTTTTATCTATCCTTGGGGCACATTTTCTTATCGAAAGATGCCTTTTATCCTGAAGAATGTTGGATCCACTTTTCAGTGGGCCATGTATTTTTCTTTCCAATACCTTATACATATAGTCAAGGCTTATCTTGATGATTTAGCATCACTCTCTTGCAAGAGATCTGATCATCCCACACGCCTCCAGATAATTTTTGAACGATGTTGCTACTATCGGATTCACTTGAATCCTAACAAGTGTATTTTCTGCATGACAGTGGGTCATCTCTTAGGTTTTATAGTTTTGAAAACAGGGATCATGGTCGATCCTCTTAAGGTTGATGCGATATTTCAGTTTCCTCCCCCGTGCACAATACCCCATCTTCAAAGATTACAGAGGAAAGAGAACTTTCTTTGGCGTTTTATCACAAACTATGCTGAGATCACTAAAAGGTTCATGCATTTATTGAAAAAGGGAGTCCCTTTTGTTGGAAGATTGGTTGTTGTCATTGATGTCAACCTTAGTCATGGGTTTTGGACCACAAGATTGATGAAGGTATTTGGACATGAAGGACAATGCACATGCATATACAACACCCATGGATGGACAGTATACATCATGTTATTTCCAGTGGTATGTGTCACATCACATGGATCCTCATGGTTGAGGAGAAATGAATTTTTGAAGATGACAAAGTGAATTGAAGAAGGAAGTACATGTAGGCCCTGAAGATAATTAAAGAAAAAAATTACAAAATAAGAAAGTGTCAGGTTGGCCCTAATTTTAAAAGGAAGTGACATAAATGGTATAAATACACATCATTATACATTCATTTGATACAAGTGGAATTTCAGAGGAAATCAGAAGTAAAGAAGGCCGGATTTCAAGGGAGGATGAAGTCTTTTGGTGATGTGTTCTAAGGTATGTTATTTTCAGGTCATCTTACCATTTTTGCTATAAAAAATTTTATAGAACGATTTAGATGGTGAAATTACTATGGTATTGAGAATCATATCAAGGTACTTGTGGTAAAACTTTCAGCGCTTGATTCGCTATAATTATGGAGATACACTTTGTGGAAGATAGGGTTTGTGACTAGTCTTGAAGCTAGTCAATAAACATGTGTTCTGGGTAAAACAGTCATAACCTATTCATCGAGAATCCAAATGACGTGGGAAAAATTTCATTGGAAAGAGTACGGAATGTAGTTTCTTGTGTGAGAGTTCCAGAATTGGATGTTACATATTGAGCATGGGGAATTCTGTGCAAGTTCACTCTCCTGAATAGACCAGAATTGAATAAAGTCTACCATTCTTTCTATAACTTATTTTTGAGGAGGATTCAAGGAGTGAAACTTGGAGTTTTAGAGAATACATTGAGTAATGTTATCTATAGGATCAGAGTACTCCAATAATTGAAGAATTGTAGAAATTGAAGAAGTCTCAGGAAGCATTATCAAGTTCTATGTGATGATTGGTTGATGGTGATGATTTAAGGTAAAGTTTTATTATCTCTCATATATTCTTGGGTGGAAGGAAGGGCCAAGGATGGAGAGTTCAAATATCTCTTGATATTGGAGGATTGTATCTTCCTCTTGGAGGTTTATCCCTCCCTTTACATTTGGAAGCTATAGCTACCTTT
>ML796786.1:130475-151122 GCA_009831015.1 Picea engelmannii | reverse complement strand
AACAATTGTAGAAAACAAAGAAAAACCAAGTAAATCTAGTTCTGTTGGGAATAATGAAAAAATTAACATGATACCAGGAGATGAAAAGGTGATTTGAGAAAAATATGAACAAGCTAAGAACGATTAAAACTCACATGCCTTGGAATATAATGTAATGATCGAGGACATGAAGAATATTGAAGATACTTTTCCATGTTTGGTATTTTCTCCCTTCCAAAACAACAGAAACTTCTACACGATTGTTTCAAACCCCATGAAACTTAGACAGAAACTTTCGCAACTACTAATATATTAATCCTTGGAAGAGATGCACAAGGGATACACAAAGTGGAGATAGCAGTAGCTATAAAATCAACAAGTATAGGTGCCTTTTCAAAGTCTCAGGTACCACCTTTTCTTCTCACTTATGAAAATTTTAATTTCAATGTACATAATTGTTTAGCAGATTCTGGTGCCTCTTCCAATATCATGCCTTTTTTTGTTTGCAAAAAAATAAATGTCATTCCACAAATAACGAAAACTAGGATCATCCAATTAGACATGACAGATGTTAAAGTAAAAGGAGAACTTAAAAATGTTTTAATCAGATTGTCATTCAACACCATAGTTCATTATACTATAGACATATTTGTGGTAGACATACCAACGAGTTATGGTTTTCTCTTAAGTAGAGACTGGTCATCCAAAATACAAGGTTATTTATCTACATATTGGTCTCATCTATGGATTCCTCATAAAGGAAAATCCAATCAAATCTATTTAAACAGTGAAGAACACATGAAGCACATATTGATGGAATTAGAGGGTAAGAACGAGCCCATAAGCTTTGCTCATTCCATTTTGGGGAATTGTTTTTTTTTAATTGATTATGGTTGTTATGAAGCAAAGAATTCTGAAATACCATAATAATTAAAATCAGGCCTCTTTCCACAAATACATAATAGTGCCTTTCTAGTACTAACTAACTTAGGATTTATTTTGACTAGCAAGACTAATATTCCTGACATGTGGACTATGTTCTTCGATGAATCTAAAAACATGATGGAGCCGAAATAGGATGTTTCCTAATTGGCCCCAGCCAAGGAAAAACACTCATGTCATGTCATTTAGAGTTTGAATGCACCAACAAGACTATTTAATATGAATCCTTACTGCAAGGCCTTAAAAAATCCATTGACCTTGAGGTAAAATACCTTAAAGTGTTTGGTGATTCTGAGATCATTGTTCGACAGGTAAGAAACACTATTCCTTGCTTGTCTTCGAATATAAAGGATTACCAGCTAGAGGTATGGAATCTACTTGATTTACTTGATACATTTAATATTAATTCTATACCTTGTGATCAAAATATAGATGAAAATATTTTTTCCAATGCAACATGTAGGTGTATGCCTCCTATCCATTGTTTTTCGATTGAAATTATGTATAGGCCCTTCGTAATAGACAATGTTTCGAGTTGGAGAGTGTTCGACGATGATTCTTATGTTATCAAATTTCTTACTAGTTCAGACACATTCCAAGATTCAATGATCGATGATGAGGTACATTAACAAGAGTTGTAAACTTATCAAGAATAAACTAACAAGGTGAAGACAAATTGTGTTTCGAAGAAAGTTTTGACTCTTGAAAAATTATTTTATCTACAATCCAAGTTCAGGAGGCCAGCTAATCTGAAGACCAACAAATCTACTATGATTCATTTCTTGGTCAATTTGGGAACATCTGAGCAGCATAAATATGTTAACCTAGGTACCTATTGTTCAGATTCAAAAAAGTACACATTCACATAATTATTCAAGAAGTATCAAGATGTTTTTTCCTAGACATATGACGATTTGAAGACATATGATACGTGGAATATGCAACATGTGGTCCCCATCAAAGAAGGGATCAATTCATTCCAGTATAATCTTAGAAATATACATCCAACCCTCAAACCTATGATTCAAAAGGAAATCAAGAAGTTATTATATGCCCAAATCATTTTCAAAGTGAGACGATCGACTTGGGTCTCTAATATGGTTCCCGTAAGAAAAGTGTTAGGATAAATAAGAATCTATATATATTTCCACAAAATCAATAGTACTTTCAAAAAATATAACTATCTACTTCCCCCATTGGATCAAATCCTATAACTCGTCTCCATATCTAATATATTTTCTCTTTTAGATGGATTTTTAGGATACAATCAGATTCTTGTGGTAGAAACAGACTAATTAAAAACCACTTTCTGAACTAAATGAGGAACTTATGATTATAGATGAATTCCCTTTGGTCTTATGAATGTAGGAGATACCTTTCATAGGGAAACGTACATTTATTTCAAAGGATTAATCGGTCAAAGTGTGGTGGTTTATCTTGATGTTGTCACTTTTTATTCTAAAAAAAAGAAGACCACCCAAAACATCTGAGACAGATTTTTGAACGGTGAAAAAAATATGGGATTTCTCTTAATTCCAAGAAAACTATATTCATTGTTTCAAAAGGTATTTTAATAGGACACATTATTTCTAAAGACGATATTTTGATGGATCGAGAAATAACCAAAGCCATTCAACAAATTGCTCCATCGCACAATAAGAGGTCCATGGAATCATTTTTCGGCAGAATCAATTTAATAAGAATATTTGTTCCATATTTTGCTGAAATTGTGAAACCATTACAAAAAATGATTAAAAAGGATGTGCAATTCAAATGGACATCATCCGAGAAGGAAGCATTTGAAAACATTAAAACCGCTATAGCCAATGCACCATCTCTTTGGAGTCTTGATTTATCCAATAATTTCCTACTCTACACATTCACATTCGATCACTCATTAGCACAAGTGATCACACAAAAGGATGAATAAGGATATGAATACTTTGACACGTTTATGAGCATTGGGTTACAAGGTGTTGAACTGAATTATCTTCCAGTGGACAAGAAAGCCTTCATTTTCCATAAATAAATCAAACAATTCAAACCTTATATAATAACAAATCACACTAAAGTCATCATCCTACACCCAAAAGTAAGGTCCCTGATTTTTCAACAAGAACTGGGTGAAAGAAGAGGGAATTGGATGACATCCCTACAATTGGTGACCTCGAATTCAAACCAACCAATATTGTTAAAGGTTAAGGATTGTGTGAATTAGTGACACAAGGAGATGATGTTGAATAACAAGAGGAAGATGGTTGGAAAGATGAACCTACAATGTATACTCAATAGGTTCCATATGTCCCATCCATTGAAGGATCATGTTATAATGATCTTAAAAATTATTTGCAGCATGGCACTACTCTAGACCATCTCAATGCTAAGAAAAAAAGAGTGCTACGACTGAAATATTTATAGTATCAACTGTTACATGGTATCTTGTTTAGAAACAATTATGAAACAGTGTTACTCAGATGCCTCGAAATAAAATATGTTGATAATGTCCTGAAAGATATGCAAGATGGATCAGATCGTGGTCATTGTTCAGGAGACACAATGACCCACAAAGTTCTCAGAGAAGGATACTATTGTCCCACACTCTTCAAGGATGGTCATGCATACTCAAGGATCTGTGAATCATGTCAAAAGGATGTGGTGAGGGAACGTAAAGATTCTCTTCCTCTCCAACCTGTAACAGTGGAAGAACCCTTCGAGCAGTGGGGCCTAGATATCATTGGTGAGATAAATCCTCATTCATCGAAGAAACACATGTATATTCCGACCACTATTGATTATTTCCCATGTTGGATTGAAGCTATACCTTTAGTCAAAGTGAATGAGGAAGTAGTAATAAATTTTCTCGAGAAACACATTATCATGAGGTTTGGAATTCCTAAATCTTTAGTATTTGATACTGCTGCGTTCTTCTCATCCTCTAAATTATCTAAGTATGCATTGGAAAAGGGGATTATTTTAAAATACTCAGCCAATTACTATCCCCAAGGAAATGGCTTAGCAGAATCTACGGACAAGAACATCATCTGTATCCTTAAATGAACTATAGTTGATCGCTACAGAAATTGGCACAATACATTACAAAATTCTCTCTAGGCGGATCATGTCACTACCAAAGGTTCCATTAGAACTTCAACTTACTTTATTGTGCATGGGAAATAATTCATTCTACCCTCAAACATATACCTACCTTCCCTCCAACTTACACAATAGTCTAGAGATAGAGAATTCCATGTCATCTAAAGTTGTATTCATACCTTGTTGAACCTGGAGGAAATACATGACAAAACCAAAAGCAAGTTTGAATCTCACCAACAAACAGTAAAACGTTGGTTTGATAAGAATTATGCAGGTGAGAAAGAGTTCCAAGTTAGGGACTTAGTTCTAAAATGGGAAAATCCACATTAAGATAAAGGGAAACATTCAAAATTTCAACAGCTTTGGCTTCGTCCCTACCTCATTAAAGAAAAAATTGGCCAAGGAAATTTTTGATTAAATAACCTTTAGGGGGAAGTCGACTCTCTCCCTATAAATGGCTAAGTCTTGAAGCACTATATCATTTGGAAATGGAGGTTGTTAATCACATGTACATAAATAAATCTTGATTATGTTTTTCATTTTATTTTTCTTCTTTATTTAGGTTGGTTTTATTAATTTGTTTGATTACTATCATTTTCCTTTATCCTTTTTTATGACTTCCTTTGTATTTTTTAAGTTCTCACAACTTAGAGCAAGTCACGTGTCTAAATGTAGAAAATCTAGTGCAGTTATCCTAAACATATATGTAATATGATGTCAAATATACATATCCCCCTAGATAATGTAATCCCTTTACGCACAGTCACAAGTCAAGATTTGGTGAAGGAACATAGCTTATAAATATGAAGAGACACTGATAAAACAAAGATCTAAGAGACTACAGTGAACAACATATTTCCATATTATTCAAGCTAAACAAAAATATTCTAGATGAAATGTTCATAGTAGACTAGGAATCACGATTCATGAAGTTTATTCATCCATAATAAACTTATCATATATCAAGATCATAGGTGCCATACCTAGTGCCTTTAAAGGTTAACTGGAATACCCCCCATCCACCCATCTCTCTAAATAAAAGAGAATCAAATATTATAAAAACGTCAAGGATTGGAGAAAGGATTTCCAGATCACATGGGACATGCAAGTATCCATGTTGTGGCTATGGACACTCTCTGGTAAAGAAGAAAGGTTTGTGACATCGGGGTGACTCCATTGGGGCTATGGATGCTCACTAGAAGCAGAGAGACACCAGAAAAATGCACTATGAATTGTATTATCAACATTTTTGATGTTTCGTTTATACTACCTACATTTTCTTTTCTATCAATTCACCATGTGATTGGATATAAATTTGAAAGAATCTGTTAATTCGAAAAAGTATCACCCCTATTTGAACCACCTTAATCTTTTCAATATGAAAGTTATGGGACTTACATTTTTTCTCTTATGATTTTTTATGATGGACCACTCTTCCTAAATTGTGTGTAGATAACAACTTGAAGAGATCCAAGGATTTGTCCAGTGTGTTTCCATTTGTTGTGACTGGCACTAAAACCCTCCATTTTTCATTTGATCTTGTTTATCTCCCTAAAAATGGATGCCCTAATATTTTGAGCTTAAGATAAATCCTCATAAGTATGCTTCTCCATATGAATATTCTTTCGATAACTCATGTTTCACTTGGAAAAAAAAAGTCATCAATACTTGGTGTTACAATCCAAATTTGAAGTCGACAGAGTTAATTCAAACTCCTTCAAACAGTTCGGAGGAGTTACTTCAAACTCCTCTGAACACATTAGGAGAGTTCCTCTCTTGGCTTCCAAACGGATAACTTCCTCTTTGGCCCTCTGATCAAACCGACCCCAACCACTTCATTTAATGCCATAAATTAATGTTTGGCTATATAAATAGAATGAGGTTAGGTTTAGTGTTATCCGACCATTTGCAAATGAATGTCGAAACCTGAGTTTAAACACACCAAAATGAAATCCATTCGAATATATTACCTATCCACACTCACCACATGGTGGAATAATCTAGGTAAGATCACCTCACTTCTCTTCTATTCTAAGTTTGAGGTTAGATGTTTTTTTATTGCAAGTTTTTCGCCTTGTTTATTTCTCCATTTCCCTAAATCAATAGTATTTTTCCCCTGCTCCTTGTCACTTCTCTCTCTCCCACAACCCTTCTTTCCAACATTCTCCAACCTTATACTTTTAGAGCCTATTCCTTTCCACAAAATAAATGACCGGTCAAGCCCTTCTCCCTCACCATGACAGACCTTCTCTACACCCTCGTACTTAATCCTTGCAATCCCCGAAGCTTACCCAAAGCATGAAGACCATGATATAGAAGGTTATAGGGTTTCCTCACACCCCTATAAACTAATCTCAGTTTTCCTTAGATTTCTTTTCTATTCTTGAAAAAAAAACCTAACTCTAAACCGAAGGATTTCATAGCAAATTCTTCGATGCATTCGAAAAAGTTAAAATGATCTCCTCCGCATAGTTCAGAGTGATTGAAACCAAATCCTCCAATCATATCAAAAGAGTTACTTTCAACTCCTCCGATATGATTAGAGGAATTTATTGGAAAGTGCTATGACCTAGTTGATACTTGTGATAGTTCCTTTCAATGACATATCATATAAGTTGGAAACAACTCTTCCAATCTCATTGGAGGAGTTATTACTAAATCCTCCGATGAGATCGAAGGAGTTGTCTTCAACTCTTCAGATCAACGTTCTAGTGACATTTATTGGGAAATTTAGTTCTAACCCCTTCGATTTGTGTCAAAGAAGTTATTTTCCTAGCCTCCAATTTTACCTTTTTAAGATGGCCAAGCATTTCACGCTAAAATATCATCAAAGAATTTGAGAATTGTCTATTATTAACCTGACACCTACAAAACATAGCTCGTTATGTATTGATCATTTCAGTGACTCTTATAATTGTGCGATAATTTATTTGTATCTAAATATAACATGATCTAAGCCTATCCTTTTTGCAGGATCAAACATGTCACCATGGAACAAGATGATAATGAAAGAAACATGGGTTGAGCCATCTAGCAGCTTCGAGCAAATCGTAGAGGAAAAAATTGTCGAGGCTATATATGATGATACATCATGACTTCTAGAGAAGGATGTAGAGACCTTAAAATGGGGAGACGTGTATTATATGTTCGACAAGTCAAACTTCTCTGTGGAGGTAGAACATCTAAATGAACTCCAAGCCTTCAAGAACATCAAAAATTCAGGAATATTCAGGGTGGAAGCAAATCAAGTTTTTCTTCCCTTGCACAGACACCATTTCATGGATTTTCAAGAACATAGACATAAATAGTCGATATGTATGTAATGCAAGAAAATATCCTATAGCTTCATTAAGGCCGGGTGATTTGGATAAATGTTATCATATTGAATCTAGGAACAAAATATTGGATAATCAAATCCTCAGTGAGTTGGAACTTACAACAAAAGATTTATTCCCGATATGGTACAAGGAAAATAAGCAATTCAAGTATATGCCCAAGGGTCGGTACCCCACGACTAATTTAAGAATATCCTACTAGTATATGGTGGTGATGTTCTGCAGGTTATATGGGGAGCTAGATGCAATTCATTTCCCCTATCATGCATGCCCCTAATTTATTTTTGTGCAGATGTGGGGTTTCATCCAACTGGGCTGACATATTATCTTAAAATCTCAAAGTTTCCATCTTGGCAGTTACACATGCATAAACAAGAACCTTTCCTAGTTTCCATATGTCCTCGTACCTCATAGACATAATGTGTACAACCCACAAGTATCCAAATATGCGGTGGAGTTGGTTTCTCGCCTACGTCACAATCCACATCTACTGCAAAGTGATTTGGGAGCACAAATAACGTGCAAAATATCAAACATTTTTCAAACACTTATTTGCTCCCTTTTATGAATTTATCTTTTTCACCTCCCCACCTTGTATGAGAGACAAATCAATAACATTCATAAAAAGCATTGAGGACCGATATTTGATGGAGCATGATACCTATATAATAATATATATGGTGCGATGAAACCACCCCACTTAGTCCCTTGGTTATGTTATCACACGAAGTTGTAAAGGGTTACATGTAGTTGTTATGGGTCATTCATCTTTATATTTTTGAAGTGTTCAGGGAAATATTATATTTTCACCTACTTGAGGAATTTAAAGACTCATAGTCCATCTACTAATAAGTTTTTTGTTTTTTAGGATTCATTGCATAACAATGAAAAACACAGAGATTTCGTAGCACCTGGTGGTACGGAATCGTCTACACAAACTGTTCTCTAGTTGCGCTACCAAAAGGTGAAAAATAATCACCTATTGAAAGTACACCATCAACACCATACTGAAAACTCAAAAAGAGAAACATTTGTGAAAAAAACGAGGGGTTTGTTTCATTTTTGAAGCAGTGCGACCCACGACGCGATGTTTCTACAAGTTTTGAGTGACTAACTTAAAACTTGTATTATGAAAAAATGGGAAGGTATTTTTAAAAAATGGAGGGTTTTGTTCATCACATACCAAATAACAAAAACCTCTCTCATATTTTCAAAATATTTTATGGTTAGAGAGATATTAGACACATAATTGGCACTACAAAATCTGTAGAGCCATTTTAAGAGTGGCACTACAGAACTTCTTGTAGCAACTACTGTTAGAGATTTGATCATAAAGCCAAATGGTGAAGTGGGTTTCTCTGAAAAGTTTTTTGGAGGAAGATGATATCCTTGTTGACTTGTTGTCCAAATTTCAGCTTGGCCTAGTTTAGCATTTCAGAGAAACAATTTCAGCACCAGTTCACTACAGAATGTGCTTCCAATTCTCTGTTTTGCATAGTTGACTGGCCTTGGTGGGAGGTTGCCACCTGTCAAGGAGGGCTCGAATGGATTATCAAGGATTATTTAGATGTAAAGGGACACCTGCACCTAAGTTTTATCTCCATTAAATACCTCATGCTGTGAGGTGGAAACAATTTATTAATGACTTCCAACAATTTCCTGAAAATTAGAAGTTTGTTGGATTTGTGTCTCTTTGATTGTTGCCACCTATCTCAAAGGCTTAGAATACAATGGAGGAGATGTGATTCAACCTCCTAAGGATATTTGGATTCTATTTTATATTTAAGGAAGGAGATATCTCTTGGAGAAGGGTTGGATTCATGAGCCAAGAGAGGCTAGAGAGAGTAGGAGCGGGAAGTTTCCTTGTGCATGTTCATTTGTAAGCCTATGGGAATTTTATGATTGTAAGCATTACTGATATTGGAGACTCATGAGAGCTGTGATTTCAGATTGTAATTATTTTGTTTATATATCTTCTTATTTGAATATATTTCATATTTTAGGATAAAAGGATGCCAATGATTTATGGATCCCTAAGCAGTAGAGGATCTGTTGTATTTTTTCCCATCAGTCATTGTTTTATTCAAGTATTTGTTGATTTATTCAACTGAGAGGATCTTTGTTTAGTGAACATTCTATCTTATTTTTTCCTTCTTCATTATTCTATCTATCATCATATAATCTTGTTTTGTGTTGAGAAACTTCCGTGCCTTCGATGAGTAGAATGTTTATGACTCCATTGCCCATTGGTGTAGCCTATTGATTTGTAATTTGTTGCCCTCTCCATTTATTTATCCATCTTGTTGATCCACCTATTCAAAACCAAAATTATCTTTTACATTTTGATGGGTGCTGAGATTACACTTTATCATTCAAAGTGTGACTTTAAGTGCTAACATTTTTGGCGTCGTTGTCAGGGATAGATTTGAGCAGATTGAAGAGCTCCCTGGGAAGAACGACATAGATCCAACTCTTGATGGTAGACAAGAGAGGGACCAAAAAAAAAAAAAACTGACTATATTATCTACTTGGTGACTCCACAATCAAAGAATCCACTGGGGAGGATCCTGTTGACAGAAAGATGAAGGGGAAGAAGTGTAAAACCAGGTATCATTTCATTATTTTTCTACATGAACTCTTGTTCTTCTTTATAATCTCTTTCATATATTTTCCTTTACATATAAAGAGAATCATATTGTTCTTTGTTTATTAATATGATCATCAAACTTCCTTTATATATCCATCCTTGGAAGAAGGAGACGTGCCTTCTGCCTGTGTTGTAGATATTGATCTTGTATCCTCACCTCAGTCTACTCATAAGGATGAGATTTGTATTCAAATACCTCCCAAATTTGATCATCCTTGTAACCTTAAGGAGGTTGAAACTAATTCAAATCCTTCTCAAATCTCATCACCTTCTGTTGTTACTGTTGAAACTTGCCATCAACTTGTTAAACCTCATATCTAGCCCACTAGTTTTCAAACTAGAATCAGAGACAAGATGTTTAAACCTTTAAGGCTACCATATCACCTTCATCCTTATCCTCTTGATTTCCTTGAGTATCTTCCTTGGTTCTCTGGAGAAGATCATGTTAGAACTAAGAGGCATTTGGAGGCCTTCGAGAACTTTGTTGATCAGTTTGAGATACTTCATGATGATTTTACCATGAAGTTGTTCTCCAAATCTTTGTTTGGATGTGTTGTTGTGTGATTTAAAGGTTTGGGAGCTGATTCCATTGGTTCTTGGATCAAGCTATGAAATGCATTTTTAAAGTGTTGGGGTGAGAACAAGTCCCTTGATCACTACTTGGATGATTTTAATTCTTTGAGGAGAGGGGAAGAGGAATCCTTGGTTGTCTTCAATGGGATGTTTTACAATGTTTATCATAGCATGTCAGTGGAAATCCGACCTTCCGCGACTGCTGCCATGGTGTACTATGAAATGGATCAACATTCAGATCTTGTCCTTCTCCTGAGAGAAAGGAAATATTCATCTTTAAGATTCTTATTTGAAGATGCTGAAGAAGTTGAGGAGAAAATTTGTGCTAGCAAGAGGATTCCTATGCAAGCATATTCTAAAAATTTGCATGTACATGAGAAAGAAGACTGTTAGTATGTTTTATATTCCAAGAAAGAAGACAACGAGTATAAATAAGATATGGAACAACAACAAGGATGTAATTATTATTCACATTTGGAATCAAATTCTTCAATATTTTCATATGTTTCTATGGACATGAATGCATATCAAGCTTATGATCAGTTTTTAGACCATTTTGAGCATGTAGTAGTGGTTGATTGCATAAATAACTATATGTTCTTGGTTGATCATAATTATGATGCTTTAAATCATGTTGTATAATTATCATGTGATAATTTGTAATATTCCATATACAAAAAGTATGCATAACAGAAATAAAATGCTAGAAATGGTAGATGAACAACAATATAACCAGAACAACACCACAATAAGACTGATATGAAACCAAAATAACACCAGAAATAACACTTTTATTACAGAGAGAAATTTTCACTTGCCTCTTCCAGGGGGAAACCTCTAGTCGAGAAGAGATCTATTACAATAATATCCAAGCTAAGGTTATCATACCCTAGACTCCTATTTATACTAAATGTGTCTATCAAGAGAACCATCTAGAGGAAGATCCTTCTAGAAGCGGAAGCTTATATTAGGTCTTCTTACATTCGACTTATTCTACCTTATTGAAAGACCTTATTAATATTGACCTTTATTACATCAGAATATATTATTCTACCTACGTGAGGGGTTAGGTCCCTAGCATGTCCTCCCCCTTAAAAACAACCTTGTCCTCAAGGCTTGAGATGTGGAAATTGTTGCAGAATGGTAGATGGTTCCCAAGTGGCATCTACTAGAGTTGTATCTTTCCACTGGACTAACACTTCCTTGATGGTTCGTTGACACAGGCGATGCTCATGCTGGTCCAAAACTGCTTGTGGTTGTAGCCAAATGGAGCCTTATTTTTCCAACTCTGGAAGGTTGGTTTGAGTTTGGCACTTAGTTCCAATCACCTTCTTTAAGCATGAAACATGAAAATCATGATGTAGCTTAGCATGAATGGGAACATCTAACTGATAGGCCACCTGTCCCACACGCTTGGGAATGTCATAAAGACCACAAAATTTAGGTGCCATCTTTTGACAATGGTCGACGTTGAGGGAATTTTTCTTGTAAGGTTGTAGTCAAAGAAACACCTGATACCCTTCTACAAATTGACGTTCAGAGCGAACTTGATATTCTTGTTGCTTCATGCAATTCTGGTCCATGACCAAATTCTCTTTGAGGGTACAGAGAATATTCTCTTGAACTATAAGCGTTTGGTCAACCGCCTCGACCTTCGAGACACCTGGTAAATATGAGAGAAATGAAGGTGGATTTTGTCCATATACTGCTTCAAAAGGAGTCATGTGGGTAGTTGTATGGTATGAAGTGTTTTACCACCATTCATCTAGGGTTAACCATTGAGCCCACTGATTTTTATTTTCCGATGCAAAACACATCAAATATGTTTCCAAACACTTGTTGACAACTTCAGTTTGACCATCCGTCTGGGGATTATAAGTTGTGCTGAGATGCAATTGGGTGCCTTGTAGCTTGAACAATGCTTGCCAAAAATTGATGGTGAAAGTTGGGTCACAATTAGAAACAATAGAATGTGGCATGCCATGAAGCTTGAAGACTTGATCCATGAAAATTTGAGCCACAGTGGATGTTGTAAATGGGTGTTAAAGAGCACAAAAATGAGCATACTTGGCAAGGAGATACACTACCACCATGATGACTGATTTATTGCTCAATTTAGGTAAGCCTGTAATAAAATCCATAGAGATATCCATCCAAATAGCAGGTGGAATCGGAAGCGGTTGTAGTGTGCTAGTATATTTGACTGTTTTTCCCTTGTTGCATTGACATACATCACATTCAACCAAAAAATTATGAACATATTGTTTCATACCATCCCATAAAAAAGAACGTTTGACCTTGTCATAGGTTTTGGTAAACCCAGAGTGCCCAACTGTGGGTGTAGCATGAAGCTTAGAAAGTACCATGGATTTGAGTTTTGACTATTTACTTAAATACAAACGGCCTTTGTGTCGAATCTCATCATGGAGCAAAGACTACCTTGGGGAAACTAGAGAATTGGACTGCAATTGTTGCATCATATGTGGACTTTTGGGATCATGTAGCCATTCCTGGCAAATGTCTTGGAGCCAATCTGGTACAATGAAGGAGAGAGAAAAAAGGGAGCCTTCATCTTCATATTTTCGGGAAAGTGCATCCGCAACCACATTGTCTTTTCCTTTCTTATAAGTGATCTCATAATCATATCCAAATATCTTAGTCACCCATTTTTGTTTCTCTAGGGAGGAAATGCGTTGTTCCAAAAAATACTTGAGGATTTGATGCTTTGTCTTAATTTGGAAGCGTTTCCCCAATATATAAAGGCACCACAAATCAACGACATGCAGAATAGCCAACATTTAATTTTCATAGATTGATTTTCCCAAATTTCATTTAGATAGTTGTTTGTTGGTAAAGGCCAAATGCCAACGCTCTTGCATAAGGATAATGCCAATACCTTTCCGTGAAGCATCACATTCCAGGACAAAGGTCTTTGTGAAATCAGGAAGGGCCGGGACTGGAGTGGTGCACATGGCCATATTCAAGGTTTGAAAATCCTGAGCAGCTGCTGAAGTCCAAGTGAAATAATTCTTTTTAAGTAGTGCAGTGAGAGGTGCCACAATATTTCCATAATTCTTAACAAACTTGCGATAATAACCTGTTAAGCCCAGAAATCCACGAAAGATTTTGAGAGTCTTTGGGTAAGGCCAGTCTTACATAAATTCAATATTTTTAGGGTCCACCCTAACTTCTTCCTTGCCAACAAGATGACCCAAGTACTCGACTTTCGAGGCGCCAAAATCACATTTAGATTGTTTTAGGAAAAGTTGGTGCTGAGAGAGTAGATCAAGAACTTGGTCCACATGAAGAAGATGGTATGTCTAGTTTTTTCTATAGATGAGGATATCATCAAAGAAAACTAAGACAAAATGATGGAAAAAAGGACAAAAGACATGATTCATGAGGCTTTGTAAGGTGGAGGGGGAATTACACAAGCCAAAGGGTATGAAAAAAAACTCAGAGTGGCCCTCATGAGTTCTAAAGGAAATCTTAGGAATGTCTTCCTCTTTCATACGGATCTGGTGGTAGTCAGAACGAAGATCAAGTTTAGTAAAGAAATGGGTGCCACTCAATTCATCCAAGAGGTCATCAATGATAGGAATGGGAAATTTGTCTTTAATGGTGAGTTTTTTTAGGGCGCGAAAGTCAGGACACATGTGCCAAGAACCTTCTTTCTTCAAGACCATGACCACAGGAGAAGAGTAGGGGCTCATACTAGGACAGATAATGCCTGCATTAAGTAGTTCTTGAACCATTTTCTCAATTTCATTTTTTTGGGAAAAGGGGTGACGATAGGGACAAATATTGGGAGGAAGGATTCCTAGTACAAGGGGAATGGAATGATCATGAGCACCACGGGAAGGAGGGAGTCCCTGGGGAGTGGAAAATACCACTTGATGTTTAGAGAGGATGGATTGGAGGTCTTACGGCACAAAGGGTGTCACAGTTTCTTGTATGGCATGGAGTTGGGAAATAACGCCAGAATGACCTTTTTTGAGCAGATTTTCCATGCGATGGGAACTAATGATCTCAGGTGAATCGACGATGATGCCTTGGAACTTATATTTTTGTCTCTCCTGGTTGAATTGCATGGTTAATTCCTTAAAATCCATGAGAATGGGACCCAAATTCCTTAGCCAGTTTTCACCCAACACAATGTCACAACCGCCCATGTCGATAGCAAAAATATGTGATTTCAGGTGGTAGTCACCAATTTGGAGATGCACATTTTCACAATGCCCTCCACATTTCATGGATCCTCCATTGGCAATCATGATTTGGAATTTATTGACTGCATGGATATAGCAATGCGTTTTTTGGGAAATGCCATGATGAATAAAATTATGGGTGCTTCCACTATCAACAAGAATGATGACCTTCCCATGCTTGATGTAACCAATTAGCTTGAGGGTTTGGGGAGCAGAGAATCTAGTGAGAGAATTTAAGGAAATGATCGATTCTACTTCGGGAGGTTATGAAGGAAGGGTTATGTTAGTGGGTTCAGGTGACTCAGACATAAGGGGAGTTTCGACATCCTCTTCCGAAACATCCTCTGAGATGGCCATAAAAATCTTTTTTTCCTTACACTTGTGGCCCAGAAAATATTTGTCATCACAATTATAAAAAATGCCTTTGAGTTGGCATTCATCCATTTCATCCGTTGTCAATTTTTGTATATTTAGTGGAGAAGAATGAGGAGTGGGATTTACTGGTTTAGTGTGAGGAATAAAGGAGGGTTTCCTGTTTTGAGAAGAGACAACCTGTTGTGGTTCCTTAGCTCTTTTAGTGTCCTCCACCCAACTATGAGGCCGATCCATGAGGACATGGGCACAAATATCATCCTTGAGGACACTGATAAAACATTCTTGGAAAAAAGCATCAAACATGCCCTCTGTACAAAAATCCAGTCGCTCAAAATAAACTATAAAGTATTCCACTGTGCTAGATTGTTTCAACTTTGTCAAACGACCTAAATGGTTGGTGTCAGTGTGAAATCGTTCATGAATCTCCACCACAAAGTGTGTCCAAGAAATATACCCTTGACAGGTAGTTTTTCTCCATTGCCACCATTTCCAATGTTCTTGATCTAGATGGAGAACACCATACCAGAGTTTGGCCAAGTCATCTGTAATTGCATACAAAAAGAAATAATTTTCCATTTGAGTGACCCAAACAGTGGGATCCGAGCCATAAAATTTGGTCACATCCACCCGCGAAAGGTGTAGGTCACGCTGATAGTGATGGGGCTGATAATTATGGGAATTAGAGGAAGTTTCAGCTTCGGTATGCAAAGGTGGATTAGATAAAGGGGGATCTGCAAGGATATGCATCTTGGTGCAGATCATCAAAACGAAAGATTCAAGATGGGTAGTCATGTCTTATTTGAGGTCCTCTTTGAGTTCGACAATTGATGCGGTGATGGAGGAATGCATGTTTTGATTGATGGTGGAAATATTGGCATTGATCTATCTCACTTCTGTTGGGTCTCTGTGCAATTAGATTGCAGGGTATTGAAGCAAGCTTCCAAGTCTTTGCTATGGGTATGGGCCATGATGACGAGGGAACCAAAAAGAGGTGGGTGGGGTAAAAATTTTTGCTGAAAATGATAGGTTTGAATGTGATAAGGGCGAAGAGATAAATCCAATGGAATAGGTCTCAAATAATGGTGCAAAAATTTCTAGACTCTTTTTCTTTTTTTTACACCTGCAGAGTTATACTCTGGTCTAAAGAATACTATAGTGATGAAATGCCCAAATTCTTAACCAAGAATAAATGTGTAGTGATTTGGAAACTCGAACACAGTTGTGTGGAAATAGATCTTGTCTGTTATATTTTGTTTTGTTTCCGTCCCCAAGGGTTAGGTATTCAAGGGTTCTACAAACAAGGTTTTTCCCTGTGCTATAGATCTCTGATATACATGTGGGGTCCAACAGTAGTACTCGACCCAATATCTCAGGGAACCAACCAAAGAGGATAGACCATTCCCTTAGCCATACTACCCGAATACCTAGGTACTGGAGAGTATCTTCCCAAGTGTTTTTCTCGATGGAACTATAGCAGTCAGGCGGCCAATCAGTTTATCTAAAGAGGGCTTCATGAAATCTAGGCCGATCCGTATACATGTGTTGTCTAATGCGCTACCACTCAAAGGGGTACCAACAGGGGTTAAAAGGGTGGCCAACATACGTTCTCTTAAGTACCACTTGTATTTCATGCGTGTATGAATCCCTCAACTATGGGTTTATGCATGTAATGATAGATCTTTGTAGATTAAAGACGTCGAAATATGCCTCTACCCTGAAAAAAAAATTAACCCACAATTTTCTGCCAAGGAAAGTGCTCTGATACCACTTGTAATATTCCAGATATAAAAAGTATGTAGAACAGAAATAAAATGCTATAAATGGAAAATGAACAACAATATAAAAAGAACTTTTATCTCCCAAAATAGCACCGTCATTTTGCTAATTTTTAGGAGAAAAGAACAGGTCCAAAAATTCATTTCAAATTTTTTTTGGGTGCATTAGATGGTCTGCTTTTCAAATACAAACTTGGAAAAATCATTTGATTTGGTCTTGGCATTCAAAATTTCAAATTTCAGGTTTCGGTGGTTAAGGAAGGCTAAAAAACGGTTCGTTAACCACTGAAAGCAAAGCTTTTTGATGGTTAACAGGCTAAATTTCGGGCTAGTTAACCACTGAAAGTCTGAATTTCCAGAAAAAAATGCCTTTGGGAAAAATCAATTTTCTCAGTCGTGGAATGTCCGTTTTGCACGTTCAAATAGTCGATTTTTAATTACAGATCATAAGATTTCCAATGGTGCAATCATATTTGGATTTGGAGCTTGAAAAGACAATCAAAATTGCCCCGCAAGATCAGGTGTCAGTTGGCAAAATTTTGTAAATGCAGAGGATCGATAAATGCATGCACACAAATCTATGAGGCACACTTTCAAAGCTCTAGATATCATTTTAAATGGCTAAAGAATGGTTGAAACTCCATTTCAATAGAAAATTCATCATCCAGAAATTTGTTAGACTCGCTTCCATTGTTGAAGAAATGGATGGCTTGGAATGTTGGTGATGGGAAATGAGTCCTTGTTGGTCAGTATCTGATTGTGGGATGCGGTTCTTCATACAAGCTCTCCTTGGATCTATTACAACACTTGTCCTCTTTGCAGATCTATTCTTTATTCTTTATCCCATATTGCACATTCATCTCATTTGAATGTCTCAGGTTCACATGACTGCTTGGATGCATCTGATTTAAGTTTGACTGGTGTTTTAGCCTAGGAATGGTGATCTTATGTAATGCTTCTCAGAAGAAGTGGTTTCTCACTAAAGGATGAAGGAGATAAGCCTGTTTGGATGTGGAATAAATCTTCTGGCTCTATTTTAGTCAAGATGGCATACGAGGCATTGGTGACAGATTGTTGTTGGAGCTGGCAGTAATATCAGGGTAGAATTACTGGGACTGTGGAGTTTATTTACCTTTGCTGCTCATTTACATTGACCAGAACTTATGATGGAGGGGATTTGAAGGTTGTGATTGATTGGTTTGAAGGCATGTCTCTTTTAAATGTTCTCTTTCTTCTCACTTGGAAGGAGAAAATTATGGCACTCAAGAGGAATTTTTCATGGTTAAAAAGATTCCATGTTCATCATCAATTCAACTCCATGGAAGATTCTCTTTCAAAGGAAGCAATTGGAAATAGTACATGGTGGATGCACTTTGAAGTTCGAAGAATATCGCAGTCAAGTTCTGTCTACTTGTGGTTCTTTGTTTGTCTTTTAGACTTACTATCTCTAGTCAGATTGAATTCACATGTGGAATTTTGTATTTTGTATTTTGGGAATGGGAGCACCTCTGGAAAATATAGAACTTATGGTGTTAACAACATTAACCCATTGAATATTGATGATTTGTTTGCTTCTGAGATCTCATTGCCAGTGGTGGTAGATTCAGAGCCTTCTGTTCTTTCACACATGGTCACCCAGATGCAGACTAATATTTCATTTCAGGGTCATTCTCATCATCAAAAATAGTTGGCAATCAGTACTCAGCTACTTCAGGTGACAACACAAGTGCAACAAGCTGCAACAGATCCTCAAAGCCATGGAAACTCATTCTTGCAATTGTCTGTTCTTTCACCTTCATACAGTTTGTCATCCCTTGGTCGAATGTCATCATTCAGTGGAGATTTTCAGTGCCATAAACCCAATGAGTCTCTGTTATCTCCAGTATCAAACTCATGTCCAAATGGTAGATTAAATCATAATAGAGAATGTTCAAGCTAGCAATGGGACAACCAATCTAACAGACATAAAGGAAACAGAGCCTATTACACAACAAACTGAAGTTTCCAGCTCTGTACAAGGAGGAGCAGCATCACCAAAAAGTCCCTGAACCTTCAGAAAATCGACAGGGTAATCATTTTTGCAAGTTTCAAACATTTTCATAAAGATACAGGTTTTGGTGGTTAACAACCCTTAATTTTTAGGCCCTTAACCACTGAAAGATGAGCTTTTCGGTGGTTAACAGGGCCAGATTTTTATGCCCTTAACCACCAAAACCTGTTACAGGGCAGCAAGCTAGTATTTTTGCCCAGATTTGTTTTTTTCTCAACCAAATATTTCGAGGTTGGTTTCTAAAGATGCATAATAATTAAATACATTAGGTTTAAGGTTTTATCTTGATGTATTTGATGGTTAAGAAGGTGTGAAAGTGAAAATGGTGGACTAGTTAATGAGCAGATAAACTGTCTTTTTGCCAAAGGAGACAAATTCGAATTTCTCATGAGGAGTCATCAATCTTGGAAGGATTTTTACATCTGTCAAAGAGTTTGAATGATATGAAGGCTATCAAGATAGAGTTTGACTCATTAGACATGATCTTTTCCTATTTTTTTTTGACTTTCCATTATTAGAATTCTAGATCCATTTTTATAGGATTTCATCCTACACTTGTTTAGTTTGACTATTTTTAGCAAATCTGATCCATTTTTCATGGATCTAGATTTCATCTTGTAAGGCTATAAAGCCAAAGACATTTGGAGAACAAGAGGTTCAATTTTGGATACTCTTTTTCCATTGTACTAAGACACTTATTTTTCAATACAGAATCACAATCTTCTTTTGTTGTTAATGACAGATTTCTTCATCTATTCCATGTTTTGTACTTTATTTCAGTTTAGCTCAGCTTCTAAGAATTGTTAATTTCTTATTAAGCTCATGAACTTGAACTAAAGGAATTCTTGTTGGCTTGTATGATCCTACACACTGTTGTACTTGATTATCTAGATCAGTTTTCTCCATACCTTTTGATATTACTCTGTCTGGTCGTTGATTCCTAAAAGCACTGTTTCATTCGATTGCATTGTGAGTTGTCTTCTCATTAGCTACTCTCTATTATCCCATTGATCCACACTTTAATTATTCATGATTTCTTAAGTTACCAAGCATCCTTAGCCTACAACCCTAAGGAGTTTCTTGGAGTGATAACAAGAACAACACCACAATAAGACTGATATGAAACCAGAATAACACCAGAAATAACACTTTGATTACAGAGAGCAATGTTCACTTGCCTCTTCGAGGGGGAAACCTCTAGTCGAGAAAAGCTATATTACAGTAATATCCAAGCTAGGGTTCTCATACCCTCGACTCCTATTTATACTAAATATGTCTATCAAGAGAACCATCTAGAAGAAGATCCTTCTAGAAGCGGAAGATTCTATTAGGTCTTCTTACATTCGACTTATTCTACCTTATTGCAAGGCCTTATTAATATTGACCTTTATTACATCGAAATATATTGTTCTACCTATGTGAGGAGTTAGGTCCCTAACATCATTCTTATGAAGAAGAGACTCCAATTGTTGATGATAAAAAGTTGGTTTCAAAAGAACAAGAAGGTCATTTATTTGCAAGAAGAAAGGAATTTACGAATGATCAGTTATTTTATATGGATCAACATGCTTGTGATCTTGTTTTTAAGGATCCATTCATAGCCTTGTTAGACTCTTATGTTTTAGATTTTCTAAAAATTCAAAATGCATTATTTCACCTATACTCATGGG
>ML796786.1:42371-99511 GCA_009831015.1 Picea engelmannii | reverse complement strand
AAAAAATTACAAGTTAAATGAGTACATCAATAAAAAATAACATACTAACCTTGCAAGTTCAAAATCCAAGCTATGTAGATCGAGAATTGGATTTGTTCAACCGGTGGGTGACGGAAAAAATAAACAACTCAAACAAAAGCCAATAACAGTGTCACAACTATAGCAATTGTGTCACAAAGTCTTTTAAAGTCACGTATATATAGATAAAATAGTCAACTAGCCGTTAACACTGACCAATGAGATAGACAATTTTTTTGTCGCTATTGCCACGAACGTTTGTCGCTATAGTGATGAAAATACCGACTAGGTTAAATTAAGATTTTCGTCGATATTGCGACAAACTTTCGTGGCAATAGCGACAAAAATCACACCCTGTTTAAAAAAAATATGAAACTAGTGGAAGAGTGGAAAATTTTCATGGAATAATTCGCCCATATGTAGTAGTGACAGTAGCTCAAATTTTCATGGACCAGGTCTTCAAGCTTCATGGAATGCCACACTCTATTGTTTCTGATCGTGACCCAATTTTCACAAGCAATTTTTGGCAAGAACTATTCAAGCTACAGGGCCTCCAATTGCATATTAGCACAACTTATCATCCCCAGACTAATGGTCAAATAGAAGTTGTCAACAAGTGTTTGGAAACATATCTGAGGTGTTTTGCCTCTGAAAAGAAAAATCAGTGAGCTCAATGATTACCCCTAGTTGAATGGTGGTACAACACTTCCTACCATACAGCTACACACATGACTCCTTTTGAAGCGGTATATGGACAGAAGCCACCTTCAGGTCTCTCATACTTACCAGGTACCTCAAAGTTCCAAGTGGTTGACCAAACACTTACAGTTCGAGAGGATATTCTCCGTACCCTCAAAGAGAACTTGGTCATGGAACAAAATCGTATGAAGAAACAAGTAGATCAAGGTCGCTCTGAACGTCAATTTGCAGAAGGGGATTAGGTGTTTTGTGACTGCAACCATACAAGCAAACTTCCCTCAAGTCTGAGCATTTTCAGAAGCTAGCGCCCAAATTTTATGGTCCTTATATAGTTCTCAAGCGTGTGGGGAAAGTCTCCTATCAGTTATCTCTGCCCAGTCATTTGAAGCTACATCCTGTTTTTCATGTTTCATGCTTAAAGAAGGTGATTGGAACTAGGTGCCAAATTCAAACCAACCTTCCTGAGTTAGCTGAAGAAGGATCCATTTGGCTATAGACAGAAGTAGTTTTGGACTAGCATGAGCGTCACCTGCATCAAAGAACCATCAAGGAAGTGCTAGTCCAGTGGAAAGATACAACTCCAGAAGATGCCACTTGGGAACCAGCTACCATTCTACAACAGTTTCCACATCTCAAGCCTTGAGGACAAGGCTATTTTTAAGGGGGTGGACATGTTAGGGTCCTAACCCACACATAGGTAGAGCAATATATTTAGATGTAATAAAGTTCAATATTAATAAGGCCTTTCAATAAAATAGAATAAGGCGGATGTAAGAAGACCTAATAGAAGCTTCCGCTTCTAGAAGGATATTCCTCTAGATGCTTCTCTTGATAGACATATTTAGTATAAATAAGGGTCAAGGGTATGAAAACCCTAGCTTGGAGATTATTGTAACAAAGTGCTGCTCAACTGGAGGTTTCCACCTCGAAGAGGCCCGTGAACATTGCTTTTTGAATCAAAGTGTTATTTATGTTGTTGTTCTTATATCATTTATGTTTTATTGTGGAGATTATGCTGGTTATATTATTGTTATTCTGCCATTTCTAGCATTTTATTTTTGTTCTGCATACTTTTTGTATCTGGTATATTACACAGGTTCATTCTTGACAAACTTTTTCTCTAGGAGGTAGCACTATATCAAACTATCATACATGGGGTAAGAGGAATGCTATACAAATCAAAGAAATAAATTTTGCCTCCACTACATCTATACATTTGCAACTATTTCTTTGATAACACAAAGCAATCTCAAACATAAGTGGACATATTACTTTCCTACCACTTTGGAAATATTTAGGAGGCATGACCCTAAGAATATTGTCAAATAGGACTTAAATAACATGATGATCCTATATGAATACACCACTAAATTATAGGAAGAAGAAGAGGTGCATCAAAATTCCATAACTTAAAATGAATTCATTTTCAACAGGTATGGCCAACCAAAAGGAAGGATCATTGATGAAGAAGTAGCAAGAGAGGCAACCATAAAATAGGCTAAACAAGATGAAGTTAAAATATCTTATCCCATCTTTGTCTCAACACATTCAGGTTCTGATGAAGAGGAGGATGAAGTGAAAAATGATAAAAAGAGGAGAGACAAAGAGAAGGTGCTAAAAAATAAGAACGACGCTAAAAGGAAACAAAAAATCAAAGTCGACAAAGCATAGGAAATAAAAGAAGATGAAGCAAAAGATAGAGTTGAGGCCAAAGCAAAAGTTACTGCAGAAAAAGAAAAGGATCTGGAAGAAGTAAGAGTAGCATCGGAATTAGCAGAGAAGGAGACAAAAGAAGAAACAGATAAAGTTGTTGAGGAATAAAGACAGAGGAAGAATACAAAGAACAAAGGGTATGACACACACCTGATGGACTTGGATATCCTAGGAATGTACACCAGAGGTATAGGAGAAGAGACAACAGGCAATGGTTTATGCCTCAGGCCTCGAGATCCTTTTTTACCAAAAAACATATTGGATACAATAATATTCACATATGATAGTAAAAACGATATAATTATGCAAGACAGAGTTAAAAAGGTGCCAGTGACTGAAGGATCCCCTTTATCAGTGGTTAATCAAGTCCATGTCATAGGAGATATTAGGGACGACCCTATGGCAACAACTAGGGTTGGTTCTGCATTTATGGATGCAACCATAGACAATATATAGAGGCTATGCCAACAAAACAAAGAGAAGGATGCAAGGATCAGGGACCTAGAAGAAAGGCTTCAACAAGTAAAGATCGAAGAAAGAAGCCTCTTCAAATTTAACGCCAATACAGAAATATTTAGGAATTATTTGGAAGGTTCCATCATTGGCATGTATGCCAATATAAACCTCTTCCCAAATGTGGCTGCAATAGTCATTAACCAAAATAACCAGATACAAATGAAGCTGACACAATACACCACTATTCGTGAAGCTATAGCTGACATTGTTACATGGATAGTGGATAATCCTTATGTGTCTCCTAAGTTGTACATAACCTAAAAATAAACTAGAAAGATAGATCTATACGCATTAGATCATTTCCAGAAAATAGGGAAAAGATAAGATAAAGAAGTAATGAAGGCGATGGCAATATGTTCAAGGACTCACAAAGTTGCCCATAAACTAATAAGGAATGGTTATCTCCCAAGATTAGATGAACTTGGGAATAATTTCATCACAGAATAATTGGTAAATGCAGTCTAGGACAACATGAGTCGAAGGAAACATATAGTCTAAGCAGAAACTTTTGTTTCCACCAATCTCATTGAACAACATCTACTATAGCCAGTGAAGCTTCACGCTATGGTACAATCTTTCATGGAAAATTTAGAGAAGGATATGAATGACCTTGATGACAACATCACATTGAACAACTAACATACATGAGAATCGAGTCATTTTATGATCAGTTGGAAGTTTGGACAGATTATCTCCAAAGAAAAAGTTCATAGGGAAAGGACAAAATGGTTATTTTTCTCTTGTCCTTTTCCTAACCACTTTAAATTTCATCATTTCTGCAACTTGTCATTATAAAATAGAACATGAAAAATTTTGTAACTGCCTCTTCAAGGATAAGGTGAAAGGACACATAGGAGTTACTAGCTTTTTGTGTAAAATGGGATAGAAGCTCCTTTAAAAAGGACTTTTTTCTTTTCTTTTCAAGCATTGTATAGACCCAATAATGTTTTAGAGAACTTATACACTATTAATGAATATTGAGAAGCCCTCAGGGATAGCATATTATAGAAGGAATTATGTGTATAAATGGATTGGATATTTGAACTACTTCAAGGGAAGATAATTATTGTTTCTATGGACTATAAGAATGCTTGTTTGTTGTGGACTGATTCTCATACAATGTTTGTCATTATGCAGTTATTGATGTTTCTTTGAATATTTCACTTCCTTGATGTTTCTTTGAATCTTTTTCATTCTGCGGTTATTGATGTTTCTTTGAATATTAATCGCATTATATATATATATATATATATATATATATATATATATATATATATATATATATTTGTATGAACTTGTCTCCAATCTTCCCCTTTTGTTACAACTAACTGTATAAAAGTTGTGTAGGATTTTGGTGGCATTGATAACTCACCGGTTACTCTAATGTTATAGCATAGATTAGTGATAGATTAGTCATATTTTCATACATTGTCTTCATCTACATATTTTCATTGAATTTTCACCATCCATCCACTTCATCGACACAACAGACCGTAACCGGTAAGAAAACTAAAACACAACAACAAATAGTAGTCAGGTCAAATTCTAGATGGGAATCCTAATCTAAACAATGTATAGTATATTTGGGACCATATACCAGGGAGTACCCCTTGTTGTTGTCGGGTGAAGTTGAACCTGTCAACACCACCACTCAACCATGTAACTACAATTCCAAGATATGATATTTGCAAATATGATAATCAACTAGTTGTGATAGAGATCCTCTTATTGTTTACCCTCATAAAAAATGCACTTCTAAAAAACAAGAATCTATAAACTGTACTCCAAATTTGTTTTTATTCCACCAATTGTTTTTTTTTAATCTAAAAAATATATTTATATTTATCTGTATAAACAATAAAAATACATTCATCTCATTGAGGGTCTACCAAAAAGGAAACCTGAACCCTCCTCGAGAATATATGTCCCAAAGTATTCCATGCCAGAGTTTAAGAACAATATTCAAAATAGAGTATCCAACAAGCATCAAACTAGATAATTCTATCATACTCTAAATTGAGATCGTATCCAACTGATTTCTTCCTATGTCTATAGTAAAAGAACAAAAAGGAATGAAATAAAGGCCCTACTCATCAAACTCAATATTTCTATGGAGTCACTTGAAGGTTCGCCAACTCGGAATTCCCCCCACCTCGCTTGTTTCCTCCACTTTTGTGATTGAAATCGGGGGATCTCATGAACTAGGAGGTCTCAAGGCCCTTGGCAAATTCTTGGTATTCTCATTTTTTTGTTGCTTCGGGGTAACTCAGAATATGATACTAAATTGATATTTGAAAAAGAGTTCAAATTTTGCCTCCAACTTCTTGACCCCCTATAGCGTAGCATCATTTTCCTTCCATAATTTCTCCACTACATGTGCCACCATATCCTCTACTATCTAGTAAGTCTCTGTAAGCTTCAAATACTTGGTTTCCCTAGTCCTTGAATATTGTGGGTCGTCCACCCCCCCCCTTTCATTCTTGGAAAATGGCCTCATCTGAGATTTTATGTCGATGGATGCAAATCACTTCCTCAATATTTCTCTTCATTTGTTTCTCCTTGTCTAAGCATAAGTATTTGAATCTAGACCCAACCATCTAGGCTACCTTGGTTCAATTGACCAGGCCTTGGGAGGAGGGTGCCTTTGAATTCTTACCTTTTTTCATGCTTCCTTGCACTCCTCTTCTATTAATGTTGTTACACCTAATGTATTTTGTCTTCCCTATCCAAATTTCCCTTATGTTTCTATCATTATTTCTAACCGACTTCTGATGTCAGCTCTTCCATAAGCGTTTACCCACCAAACATTTCAAAACCCACTGCCTCTTCCCCTGCACCTTCATGTCTCCAAAAAAAGGCCACAAAACCTTCTCAACAAACTTTCTTTCCCAGACCTAGTATATGATCCCTTTGGATTCAATATCATGCCACCACCCTAAGCGATCAACCTCACTTAGTTTAACTATCTTTTACTCAATACATATGCATCTCAACATACAAAATTCACTCTCTTCATCTATCGTTTCCTGAAATCCTTTCATAATTTCTATCGGATGGTGCACCTCGATCCCAACTGTTGTGACAGTACTCCCACACAATTGTGCATAACGATTATTGATTATTCTTGGCTCAATCCTCTCCTAGATCTGTACGAGCCTCCTCTTCCCATAATGGTCGCTTCCTTCCATATATCAATGTACCAACTCCATGACGACACTTGATTCCATCTAGCATAGACCCCCTTCCCTCCAAAGGGCTGCTCAACCTCTTGGTCTAGGATCGTTCAAAATATTGAGTTGAAGCGACTCTTTGGGTCCCCCTTTTTTTTTCTTCTAGTGACCACGACTATAAACGTGGGTCTATCCCTTCACAATTTAGGCTTCAGAGATATCCTGAGCTCTTCCTTCAAATTTTCCTGAAACGTGCTTATCCGAGTCTCCGGGCTTCCGCCGCATGTCTCTTCGGGATTATTGGCTCCACTATGGTTCGGGTTTAACGAATTCACGAAACTCCCAGCTTTTCGCCTCAAAAATTTCGAACTTTCGACTTTCGAATTCCTTAATCCTTTGTCATGTGGTCCTTTCACGATCAACAGCTAGGATCCGTTCACAACTTTGCTTTCATTGAGCCTTCCAACATTCTGAACTCTGAAGTGTTGAAAACACCTCATAGCTATCCTCTATGTAACTTTCGCAGATCTGACGGTCTGGAATCATTCGCCTCCCCTGGGAACGAATCTTGTCCACTGATTTCAGTGAAGACTCTGAGGAGTTCTCTCCTTGAAGAATTTCCACCGCTCTCCCTCTTGAGATTTGCTTCTTATACCTTCTCTCATTCCTCTGAACACACTCTTTAACACTTAGTCAAAATCATGATCTGTGCACACCTTGCAACATATCATGTTCCATAGTCGACTCCCCTGTGGATGAATTTACACTCCTTGTGACTATTCTCCAAGCGCTTCTATCTCTCGTGAATGAAATTAGGCTACTTCTCCTGATATTTGAATACAAAAACTCAGTCACGCACTCCTTGTGGATGTTAATGAAGTCCTTGCATGCATACAAGTTCACATTTTCTCTTTTGATCTTCGAGTCGAAACAGACTCGGTCACACACTCCTTGTAGACACTATGCACACCTTGCACTCACTCAATGAAGAGAAACAATTGAAACTTAGTTACTCTTCATAATGACTCATACATTCAATAATGCACATGCGGTCATGGATACACGAACAATAATTAATAGAGAATTGAAATTAAACAGAAAGTGTACCATTCATTATGACAAACACATAACAACCTTCATTGGGACAATATTCCTTTGCTATATTCATTCAACTGAAACTTACATACATTCATACAATATTTCTCTATATCTCTTAACTCTTGACTTACAACAGTAATCTACACATTAGATTCAATAGCCTCTCCTCGACAATAATACAAAGCTTTATACAAATGGACTCTCTTGAGTTCTTCCCTCCAACTACTCTATGCTATCCTATCGGAATTCAATGCTATCAACTACTTATTGTTTATTATAATAAATATTGAGTCAGAAAGATAAGAGCGCAAGATCTAGATCTGTACTGTGATCCATCTCATAAAAAAAATACATTTCCCACCAATATTATGTGATGGCTCAGCCACCGATCATTAAATATTTTTATAACTCAAAAAGATTTGTCATATATTACATTAATACATCGGTCTTTGAAATTCAAAACATTTCAAAATACATTCTAATGTGCTTAGCTGTCTCTTGCTCGTTCTTTGTTGGTGATGCTCTTGCATCATACTCCCTTGGCTGGAAAATTCATGGACTACTGTCCATGAGCTCCTCCACCAATATTCCATGATTCTAGATATTCGCTTCACCAACCCAACTGGCATCTTCTACTGGTCATCATTTCCACTTCACCAAATATTCAAAATACATTTTCCTTCTGGTCTTCTTACCAACTTGTTGATCTATGATATTTTCAATCTGCAACTTCTCTGCTACAGGAATTTTCTTTCTCCATTGGATCTCTCCTCGATCTCCTGACCCTTTGGTTCTATTTTCCCTGTACATATACAGGTCTACAATTTTGAATATGGGCGATATACCCACATCTTTTGGCATCTCTAACTCATAATAATTCTCACCAAATCCCCTCGGGATTTTACACGACCCTATATTTTTCATATTTATTTTATTGTATGTTCCCCTCAGGAATATTTCCTTCCTTAGATGTGCTAGGAATTGATCTCCAACTTCAAATTCAAGATTTATCGTATGTTGATCAACTTTGTGCTTGTATTCATTGTTGATCTTCTTCAACTGCTCCTTGATCTGATTGTGAAATCCCTTCATATTTGCAACGAAGTCTTCGGCTCCAACACTTCTAAACTCCCTCTGCTTAATATATCTCAACTTCGACACTCCTATCATATTTATTCCATACACGTTTTGAAATAGACTTTTCCTAGTGTTTATGTTCATTGATTCATTATATGCAAACTTGGCTTGTGCTAGGACTTGATCCCACTGACTATGGTGTTTAGTGACCAAAATCCTCATCAAATATCCTAAGCTTCTATTCACCACTTCAGTATATCCATCCATTTGTGGATGATATGAAAAACTAAAAGATATCTCTGTCCCCAAATTTTTCCACAACATCCTCCAGAAATGACCAACAAATTTAGTATCCATGTCTAAAACTATATTTCTGGAAAATCCATGGAGTCTCACAACTTCTCTGGAAAAACAATTCGCAACATGTGTTGCATCACTAGCTTCTGGCATGGGATAAATTGTGCCATCTTCGAAAACCTTTCCACCACCACAAATATGGAATCACTTCCTCTTTGTGTCCTTGGAAATACCAACATGAAATACATGCTTATTGCATCCCAAGGCCTTTATGGAATAGGCAATAGATGATACAACCCAGTGTTCCGCTTATTCCCCTTAGAATATTGACAAATATTACAATTGTTCACAAATATCTTCACCTCTTCTCTCATACCTGACCAATGATATGAACCGTTTAATTAGGAAAATGTTTTTTCATGGCCAAAATGTCTGGCTAGACCTCCACTATGATTTTCCTTCAGCAAATTCTCCCTCATTGATCATCTTGGTATGCACAACTGACACCCTTTGAACAACAACCCATGCTGAATCAGATATCCAACCCATTGGCTTCTGTCTCTGAGAACAGGATTCACACATGCTTCAGATGCTTCTCCAAAATCTGGATCACTATGGTACATTTCCTTAAGGTGGTCAAACCCCAAGGTCTTGACTTGAAATTCTTGTAGAATCAAAATTCTCCTCCTCAATGCATCAAAAACCTTGTTAGCATTTCCAAAAATATGTATAATGACAAAAGTCAAATTTTTCATAAACTCTATCCATTTGGCATGTCTCTGGTTTAACTTCTCCTATCTGGTTATGAATTGCAAAGCTTGATTATCACTATACAAAACAAACTCCTTTGGTACAAGATAGTGCCTCCATTTCTTCAAGGCTTGAATTATGACATAGAACTCTTTGTCGTATGTGGAGTACTTATTTTTATCTTCATTCATATTCTCACTGAAATATGCAACGAGGTCTGTTATCTTGACTTAAGACCGCTCCAATCGCAACTCCACTCGCATCGCATCTTACTTGAAATGTCTTTCCGAAATATGGTAATAAAAAAATCGGTTGTTCCGTTATTTTCTCCTTCAATATGTTGAATCTCCTCTCAGCCTCTTTTGTTCACTTGAAACACTTTTGTCTTTTCTTCACTGTATCCATCATTTGAGCACTAATGCCTCTAAAATTTATGATGAACTTCCGATAGAAACTTTCTAATCCATGGAAGCTTCTTACCTCAAAGATATTATTCAGTGTAGGCCATTCTCTGATCACTTTCACCTTTTCGGGATCCATACTCAATTCGTTTGAATAAATCAAAAAACCCAAATATATGAGTTCTATCTTCATGAAAGAGGACTTTTTCAGATTAATTAACAACTTCTCTTGCTGCAACCTCCTCATCACCAATGTCAAATGTCTCAACTTCTCCTCCTTAGTCTTGCTAAAGACCAATATATCATCCAGATATACAATCACGAACTTACTAGTGAAATCTTTTAACACTTCATTCATCAGCCTCATAAAAGTAATCAGGGCGTTCGTTAAGCCAAATGACATAACAATCCATTCATACAACCCCTCATTTGTTTTGAATGTTGTTTTCCACTCATCATCTTCTCTCATCCTTATCTGGTGATATCCACTTTTCAAATCTATCTTTAAAAAATAGTTATCCCCACTCAGGAAATCCATCAACTCATCCATCCTTGGTAATGGAAATTTGTATATGATGGTGATCTTGTTTATGGCCCTCGATTCCGTACACATTCTCCATCCTCCATCCTTTTTTGGACTTAATATAGTTGGCATTGCACATGGACTCAATATTTCTCTAACCAAAACTTTTCCTAATAGATCATGAACCTATCTCTTCACCTCCTTATTCTCTTGAGGTGTCAACCTGTACGTTGCTTTATTCGGTAGGCTTGCTCTTGGTATCAAGTCAATGTGATGGTTGATACTTCTGATAAGTGGTAGTGAGTTTGGCAAGTCGTCCACTACAATGTCAACAAAATTATCTAACAGTTACTGAACTTCCTCAGGTAAATATTAGATCAAAGTACTGGTAAGGATAACCCTCGGCTTCCTCACTATAGAAAACTACATCTCTTGTTCCTTCTTTACCTCGTTCAGGAGTTCCTTCCCACTCACGAGAAGTATGCACATGCTAGCTTTATCCTTCACCTTCTTTTCTTCAATTGGAAGAAACATGTGTGTCCTACCATTCTTCTCTAAGGTGTAATTATTCCTCCTCCCATCATGAATGAAATTCATGTCATACTACCATGGTCTTCCCAACAAAACATGACATAAATCCATGGGAATCACATCACACAGAATCTCATCTCTATATCCTCCTATTTTAAATTCAACTAAGCATTATTGAGTGGTTGTTACCTGATGACCTTTCTACAACCATGAGACCTTATACGGTGTTGGATGTGTCTTATTTTCCCATAGGCATAACATCTTACTTCTCCTCCTCCGCCTCTTCCTCTTCCTCTAGGAAAAGAGTTTCTACCACCACTATGTCTTCCTCAGGAACTTCCTCCTCTCTCAGAGTGACTATGTGGTTTCTCTACCTCATCCTTGGCCTTCTGTGCTTTATCCTGGGAAATGCCTTTTCCTTTGTTCAAGCTTTGGCCTCTCTTTTGTTGACTCTACTTCCTGGTCAACTTCTCTTCTTCTTTTAGCGCAATTTGATACACATATTCTACTTTCCTGACTATTTCCATACTGATTTTGTCCTGGATATCATATCTTAGGCCATTGATATATCTATCAACTTTCTCTTCGTCTCTCTCTCTATATATACAACTCTAATGTTCAATAACTCCTATGTGTACTCCTTCACAGTCAATCCTCTTTGTCTCAGGTTTTTCATCCTCCTAAACATATTTATCTGGTAATCCTTGGGCATGAATTTCGCCTTTAACTTGGCTACCATTCGATCCTAACTTTTAATCTTTTGTTTTCCTTTCCTCCTCATGTCAGCCTGCAGTTCATCCCACCACAGTGTTGCATGTCTTTTCAACCTAGTGAGATAATGTATTATCTTTTTATCCTCTTCGACATCCTCATAGTCAAAATAATTGTCCATTTCTCGTATCCAATCAAACAATTCTTCTGTGCCTAAATTTCCTTCATACATAGGGATGCCAATCTTCGCTCTAGCCCCCAATTTGACAACTTCCTTCAACAAGCATTCTTCCACAACATTCTCAGCTATAGCTTCTTTGACTTATACTTATTCATTTTATTCCTCACTGACGTCTCCAGCATCATGCACTCTCCTTTGTGTTGTCTCCATGGCATCCAGCCTTGCACATAATTCTCTCATTTCCATTTCCATAACTCTTTTGGCTACGAGTGGCTCAACACGTCTTCTAGGGCATTGTGTTGACGCTTCTAACACTCCTTGCCAATATCAACCTATGCCTCATTCTACAGAAATCAATCTTTCACTTGCGCTGATACCACTCTGGCACAGACCCTCTTCCCTCCAACGGGATTCTCAACCTCCCGGTCTAGGATAATTCAAAATACTGAGTCTAAGTGACTCTTTGGGTCCCCCCTTTTTTTCTCCTAGTTACCATGACTGTAACTGCGGGTCTATCCCTTTGTGATTTAGGCTTTGGGGATATCCAGAGCTCTTCCTTCGAATTTTCCCGAAACGTGCTTCTCTGAGTCTTCGGACTTCCACCGCATGTCTCTTTGGGATTGTTGGCTCCACTATGGTTCAGGTTTCACGACTTTGAGAAAATCTTGGATTCTAGCCTTAGAACTTCTGAACTTCTGACTCTCGAAGTCCTTAATCTGTTTCCACGTGCTCCATTTGTGATCAATGACTCAGATCTGTTCGTGACTTCAGACTTCACGACTTCTCTTTCGTTGAGCCTTCCAATGTTCCAAACTCCGAAGTGTTGAAAAAACCTTACAACTATCCTCCACGTAACTTTCCTAGATCTGACGGTCTGGAATCATTCGCCTCCCCCGAGAACAAATCTTGTCCACTGGTTTCAGTGAAGACTCCAGGGACTTCTCTCCTTGAAGAATTTCCACCACTCTCCCTCCTGATCTTTGCTTCTTCTACCTTCTCTCATTCCTATGAACACCCTCTTCGACACTTAGTCGAAATATTGATCTGTGCACACCTTGCAACAGATCCTCTTCCACAGTCGACTCCCCTGTGGATGACTTTACACTCCTTGCGACTGTTCTCCAACTGCTTTTGTCTCTCATGACTAAAATCATGCTACTTCTCCTGAGCTTTCGAATCTGAAAAATCCATCATGCACTCCTTGCAGACTTCAATGCACTCCTTGCACACATTCAACTTTGTGTTATCTCTTCTGAGATTCAACTGGAAACAGACTCGATCACACACTCCTTGTAGACACTATGCACACCTTTCACTTTCTCAATGAAGAAAAACAATTGAAACTTAGTTACTCTTCAAAATGACTCATACATTCAACAATGCAAATGCGGTCATGGATACAAGAATAAGAATTAACATAGAATTGAAATTAAACAGAAAGTCTACCATTCATTTAGAAAGACACATAACAACCTTCATTGGGACAACCTTCCTCTTCTATAATCATTGAACTGAAACTTACATACATTCATACAATATTTCTCTATATCTATTAACTCTTGACTTACAACAACAATCTACACATTAGATTCAACAACCTCTCCTTGACAACAATACAAAGAGTTATACACAGGGACTCTCTTGAGTTCTTCCCTCCAACTACTCTATGCTATCCTATCGGAATTAAATGCTATCAACTACTTATCATTTATTACAATAAATATTGAGTCAGACATATAAGAGTGCAAGCTCCATATTTGTACTGCGATCTGTCTCATAAAACAAAATACATTCCCCACCGATCTTACATGATGGCTCAACCTCCTATCATTAAATATGTTCATAACTCAAAAAGATTTGTCAGATATTACATTAATACATCGGTCTTTGAAATTCAACAAATTTCAAAATATGCACTAATGCGCCCAACTGTCTCCTGCTTATGATTTGTTGGGGATGCTCCTGCATCACCATCTGTCCTGTATGATTAATCACTTGTACTTTCCTCATGATAATATTTCAAAGTTGGCCACCTCGAAACGACGTTCTACAATCCCAATTTGAATGCCCCGACCCATCGGTGATTGAAATAAGAACCTTTCGGATTCCCAACCTATCCTTTCCATCATTCCAAATAGCATTGTTATCTCATCGAGCTTCTAGGTACATATCCCTTACCGCTTCCTGTTCTTGACATGAGTCACCCCATCCGAGGGACCACATAATTGTTATAAGTAAACCAGATGCATAAATTTTTCCCATAAAGAGATTTTATCACAATATGAAATTATGTATTGATATAAGAATTTACAACTAAACATTGTCAAACTAGGATTTATTCTAACACTTGACATGCAATCATTTTGGAAAATACTTTACATGCATACAAAAACTTGACATATATGGATTTTGTCAAACACTTGTCATAAAAATTAAAAGAAAACACTTAGAGAGCCGAGACATTTGAAACCTAGTGGAGAGATACCCCATGCTTCTCGCACAGCTCCTCATAGTTGAAGGATTCCAACATATTTTGGGTTCCTACCACTGTTAATCTATGGAGTGAAAATTCACTTGGCTCCAGGAATGTTGTTTGATCCACAATACATAATTCTTTATTTTTAAATACTGTAATTTCACACATAAAATTTTCATATATTGACTCAAGGCTCTAGAAATAAGTTTTGTAGAATTACTTGAGGTGGAAACCCTTGTCTTCATCATATAGTGTAATGTGGCCATGCCCTTTCCATACATGGTAACCGGATTCTAGTTTCTCTATGTAGGAAACAAAAAATGTGGTGTCCTCTGACCTCGATGGAATGGAAATATTTGTCTATCAATTCATCCCCTTGCAACCCCCCAACCATTCACCAAACCTCCCCAAACCTAGAACCCCTGTTCTGACAGATCACCCGTGGGATTTTTTTGATGGTGCATCTTAAGGAAAACCCTCTCGTGGAGGAGTAGGAGATATCATTCACACACCATAATTTTCCTCCTTTTTGTTTTCAGCTGGTCTAGGCACTGCAACAAACAACCTCAATGAACTAATGGATTTAAGAACAAACCTCCTTCTCAAAAAATTAAAAAGGAATTTCCCATCTGCATATTTATGGAGACTCACAAATTGTGATAAATTGGATGGCTGGAAAAATCAAACTGTACAATTACACTATTTGGCCAATTTATTTTGCGATTCTAAGACTCTCCAATTCCTTCACACACATAGATTACTCTCATGTACACAAGTAGAAAAACTAAGGATAATATAGACTCTCCAAAGATGGATTGGAAATGGCTAGGGGAGCCTAGAAAAAATGAGAAAAGAGCCTAGACGTTGTCAAGGAATATCTTCTAGACCTTGCGTTTTAAATTTGGATATAAAAACTTTTCCTTAAAAGTCTTCAACCTCATTTTTTATAGTAAAATGCATCTCTTTTTTAATATGTTTTGAATATGGATGTTAAACTATGTTTCATCAGAGTATTTGAAAAGTTCTCAAGCCTTTAAAAAAAAAATTGCCCACCTATATTTAAATTTTACCCCTCGGGTTGCATATAGTAGTTTCTACTCTGAAGTTGGTCATTCTCATACGATACATTGAATGACACACAACTTTGTACTTGCTTTTCTAACACTGCAAAAAATCCTTTTTGACATCTCTACAACCTCCCTAATGCCCCTTAACATCTACAAATGTAATTTTTTTTCAATATGTAATCAAATTACCAACTTTTTTCCTTAAAAAAATTATTATTTTAATTATTGTCGTAAATCATTCTATTTTTTATTCATATTCATTTTATTTTATTTTATTTTTTAAATAGATCATTCATTTCCTCATGTTGTAATCTAACACTACTCAGATTTTAATTTGAAAATATTATCACACCTAAAATATATAACAAGAACACATACACTCGGAACACACTTTTTAACTTAGAAAACCTAACTCCATTGTTTTTTCTCTTTTCGAAGTAATTTCTGAAATACCACACAAGCACCAAAAACTGTGTATGTCTTCTAATAAACCTTATTTCAATACTTGCATTCATTGAAGGTTTTTGAAATTAGCATGACAAGGTAGAAGGACAAAACTAAACATTTTAACCTCTCCATTTGGCATTTGAATTTTCATTTATAAGTGGCAAATTCCCCTTTCAATCGTGTTTGGATTCCAATTTCCAATTGGGATACCAAAAGAAGTATTTTGCCCTCTTGGTCAACGAATAAATGAACGCCGAGGAATAATTTGCATTATCACCACAACCAAAGCTCAATACAAATAACTCGACAAGTCTCATATTCGAGCTCATTCAAATATAAATGAATGGTTGAGAACATGTGTTTCCTCTTAAGAGGTCACAAGTTCAAATCCAAAGGGGGGTAGGGTATGTATACCTCTGTAGACTTTACCAATCAAATTGCTCGGCAAAGGGGGGTTCCTTGTCCCACAAACAAGGGGGTCTCATACACCAATTTGGTGTGGCTTGGCCGTGACCTTAAACATATATTATTATTATTATTATTCTCTCTTCGACACGATTATGGATCATAAGAAAGAATTGAATTAATCACAAAGGTGCATAAGTCGCCTCTCTTTCATGCTCTACATGAAGTACTGTGAATATGTTCTTCACATTAGCATTAATATTACGTTGATAAGCATTCTTAACTCTTTGTTTTGTGTGAATTTTTCAGATTTTTAATCTCATCAAGTTTATGAACCAATAAAATCTTTGAAAGTTGATATGGAAAGATCAATATCTAATCTGTTATAATATAGTAGACTAATTTTTTTCATTAATCCATGCCTTTCTCTAATGGTTTCCATTAATCCATGCCTTTCTCTAATGGTTTCCATTTGTATTTCATTTTTTACTTCTTGCTTTCAGAGCTTGAAGCCATTAATCAAGGTCATTTTTTCTTTATGGAGACCCCCTTGCACATCCCTTGTTGGATGTTAGACTTTAGACTAGTAAAACAAAAATCAAAGATCTAAAATAAAACACCCTCAAAATAGAAATAATACTAATATCCAACCTTATTAAACATATATATAACTAACATTACATTTTATACTAATTTTGTATCTCGATATATTTTAGATTATGCTCCATATACAATACGATTGAAAATTTATTTTTGTTTAAAATACCTTTTTCTTTTAATATATATATATATTTTTTTTTTCAAAAAACCATAGTATAAATGGACCTCTCAAAATATCAACCCAATGTTTGTATTAAACATCTCATCGATGAACCACGATTGAGAAGGAGGTGTCAAATAAACGTTCTCCACCCACAAGGAAATATTTCAAATCACTGAGAAAAGAGAGAGCTAAAATATTTAAAATTGATGATACAAAAAAAAATATGTGTTTGGGTTCCATACTTATGGACAAAGATATTTTGGATTTTGTATAGTATACGACAATTTAGAAGATGCCATCAAATATGAGCCAAAATATATATTGGTGAAAAATGGAATTCATGTTGATGGTGATAAAAGTGCTAAAGATATTAAAAATAGAGAAAAAAATCGTTGTGTTATGCCAAGAAAAAATAAGATACTTGGACCCACTATTCATACCATTCAATAAAAGAATTTGTAATTATTTTATATTATGTTTTTATAAATCTAGAAAGTTCTCTTAGAGTACTCTTTACCCATCGAAATAGTGTAATCGCGATTATAAATGTTAAATCTAGTGTTTGAAGACTTTTTAACTTCCAATATAATGCATTTCTCAAATACCTCTCAAAAAATGCAATTCTAAGATATTTGTTTGCAACAATTAACTTATACATAGTAAAAATATTTTTTTGTTCTAACTTAATCTTCAATTCTTTAAATGTTATGTGTTTTTATTAATAATTATATTCTTTTATGAAATTGCTAGTGAATTCAATATGGATCCTCTCATATGGAGGTTTTTACCAATGGAGATATTGGAAATTATATTTCTATGGCTTTCATTATCAACTTTAATTCAATTTCGTTCAATTTCTACAAATTGCAATAAAATCATACGCAAAAAATCATTTATGGATGCTTGGTGACTTAACCACATAGAATAAAGTGGATTCCTACTTTGAATATGGGATATAGAAGAAGATCGCATTTTATATAATTATATTAATCATATATTACACACATGTCATTTGACTGTGCCTTTTCCAAACAAACCATACTGAATTGAATGTACAGTCCACTCCATGGTTATGCTTTCTGTACCTACTCCAATGCCTGGGTATACAGATTACTTTATAGTAAATCCATTTAAAAAGTTCTTTACACATATAGGTCCCATTGAAACTGGCAATTTTGGATTATTTTCACTCATTGAAAATATTGATGAATAAAAGTATGGATGGATAGTCATAAATTTATTGCAAGATGAAAATGGACCTGGATTTTTTTTATCTAGAGCAGTATGTATGGATATTGGAGGCGAGTTACTACTCTTGATGGTGAACCAATAACTCCAAAAGATGCAATGGTTTTTAAAGGAAAATTATATTGGGTAAATATGCAAATAATATATGAAGAGGATGCTTTATATGCATATAGAATGAATTCATTAGATATAAAGAATAATAAATGTGGTATTAATTTCATCCATACAAGACGTAGTAAGAGATCTGTGTGTCTAACAATACATTCAAAAATGTTGATATGTATTGTTAATGATGGATCTACATCTATTTGGTCCGTTGATGAAATAAAAGATTTTAAACATAGTCCATGTCAAAGGAATAAAAAGGAAGGATAAATTGAAAATGGAAGAGCCTTAAGATGGATATTGTTACAAGAAATGACAACCAAAATAAACATGGAATGTAGTGAATATGTTCCATTTCGATCTCTTGGAAGTATTATAATCATGTGCAAGTATGCTCAAATTCCAAACGTTTATTACATTCTGAACAAAGGAAGAATGACTCATATAGGATTATATCATTTATCTATGTTTGGAGATAATTGCATTCCCATGCCAAGAGATAATCAATGTACAAACATAATTATGAACAATAATTTTTTCCCGCTTACACCAAACATGGATTCAATCCATGATCTTTTGCCTTTACCGAACATGTCACAATCAAGAAATTTTATGACTTATAGCAGTATGTGAAAAAAATTTATATATTTTTGTGTACTTTTTGTTACAATTGATGTGTATTCATTTTTGGAAAACATATTCTCTTATTATAATAACTTAGTATTTTTATTCATTTTATGAACATTTTTTCCCTGAAATTTTCTATTATATATAACATCATATGTTGTAATTTTTAAATGTAGTTTAATAATTTTAACAATTCCACTTATATTTTTATTTCCAACTTATTTATTCTTTTTCAAATATTAGTGAAATGGAGATGAAACATCGCATATGGAGTTAGATACCAATAGATATTTTAGAAATCATATTTCTATGGATTCCTTTATATGTTATTATCTACTTGAGAAGAGTTTGCAAAGAATGGAATGAATTTCTACTACATAAACATTTCCTCACAAGATGGAAACAATATGGATTAAAAGAATACAAAATTTTGATTAACTATAACAGTGATTGTCGAAAGCATTTCCATGCTACTTATATAAATGAAAAAGGAAAGTTATCACTCTTTTCTATGCCATTCCTAAGTAGAACACATAAAATTGAATATGTATATAGTTCAATTCTTTTATTTTCTTTACCTACAAAATTCTTTAGAAGACATAACTACTTTCTTGTGAATCCTTTTTCACAAAAAAATTCTACCTTTTTAAGATGTGTCAATATCGGTTATTGAAGTTTTTTTTTATAGTTTTCAAATATATCCAGCAATAGACAAATGAATGAATAATTGTGAAGCAAGTCAATGTCATAAGAATGTCAAATCATTTTATGTACAAAAGTCTTCACGGACATTGGAAAAAAAACATATGTTTATGATGGTGAACCATTTTCTCCAAAAAATCCAATTTTCCACAATGGGGTCATATATTGGATACATGTTCATATCATTTATGGAGACTCCCCTATTTATTTATACCAATTGTATTGGATAAATATTTAAAAAAATAAACATGGCTTACATTTTATTCGACAATCACTTATTACAAGGTCAATATGCTTGGCAGTCCTTGAAAATCAACTTATTTGTTTAATGAATGATGGTGTCAATACAATATGGTTATTACAAGATATCAAAAGTGAACGTGTTCCACCATTGTCTCCTAATATATCAAAAAAATACTTTGAATACAGAGATGGTTTCATATGGAATATGACATTCAACTTAACATTGGATGTTAATAAAAAAAATACCCTAAGTATTTCATAGTTTTTTCCGTTAGTAGCATCATAATCATGTGTAAAAAAAAATCTTTTTAGTTCATCTTTTATGACTTGAAAATTTTGATATGTGATAATGTAACAGAAAAACAAGTAATAAAATGAATTTGTTCAACAATATACAACCCAATTGTTCAGGATATTTTTTAACAGATTCACAACACTACTATATACCTAGTTTCTCTAAATATAAAATCAATTGATGATGTACCAATTGTTACTATAAAAAAAAAAGATAATTGAACTTTCAATTCAATTTCTCGTTTTGTTGTACATCCACAGTTTTAATTCCTATTATTGTTATAACATGTCATACCCATATCTTGTAATTAAAAAAAAAAAACATTTCAATACGTTGAAAGTATTTAATCAGTTGTTGTTATGTTCTATTAGATAACTGTAAATATTTTTGAAACATTTATTTTTTATGCTATTCTTATGAAAAAATTAATCATACTCTTCTATCTCATTACATACTGTATTTAATGATTAATGTTATTACATATTATATTTAATAATTAACTATAATAATATTTCTTATATTCCCATTAACAATGATGAAATGCTTCATTATGTCATTCAAAAATATCATTTTGTTTACACTTTACATTGTTATTTGACAATGTTTTAAATTATCATTATCCTTATTTTTGTAGATATGGCATCTGATACTCCATATTCCAATACTCAGAAGAAAAATCCATCTGAATTATCTTCTGAAACAATAAACGAATAAGGGCGGAGAATATACCAAAAACGAAAAAAAGAGATGAATATGAAATGTCAATACATCAATAAAAAGAGGAGGAAAAAATGTCAATTATCCAAAGATGTTATTGATTCTCAATATCAACAATATCAAGGACACAACAATTTCCAAAGATTTCTTGGTATCATGAAAAGAACAGATGTTTTGAATGAAATACATATAATTAACAATGAAGATACAATGGGTGAAGATTTTATAGTGAAATATTGTAATCCAAAATCATCCATACAAAATATTTCATCGACTTTTATTCATGATGCTTCTACGAGTGGAAGAGTGAACATACCCAACAATATAATCAGAATAAATGATGAAGGTCGAAACGCAATGAACATTTTCAATAATATATGTACAAAAGTTGTTAGGTCAAAGCTATAGAACAAATATTCAATAATACATTTTTCAATTAACAATCTCTTATATAAATTAAATTTAATATAAATATTTTTCCCGTCTTTTTTAACTTATATGATATGAATTTTCAGGACCATATTCAAATCTTTTCTACAAATCAACCGCTCATTCAAGGAAATATTGTACTAGTAGTTAATAAAACAAATAGATTTAAGGAAAATAATGTTGTCTATAGAGGAATTTATGATGAGCAAAGAACTATTTCTCTTGGAACTACAAAGTTTACGATCAATTTCTTTTTACAAATAAATTCAATGGATGCTTTTCGTATTTTTTATTTTTCCCTATGATGTATAATTTATTTTATTTCTAAGACAATAATATTTTGCATATAGGATACTACTACATAGGTGCATCTACCATCAAGAATTCAAAATAATTCTTTCCCCGACATTCTGTTACCAAGCAATCTTCAAAACATTTCAATATCTCAAAATGAAACAATACAGACAATGTATTTGAACCAATTCAATAACGATGTTGATAAGAAAATTCATAATGAATTTCCAGAACCCATGTTTTCATAAAATGAAATTCAATGAAACCAAAATATGGAAATGCATTTTGAAGATAAAAACAGAAAAATATCATGTGCCTCATCTCACAATCCTTCATCATCAAATGAACACATATGTCTTTGAAGGCTTTCATTCAATATGGAAGAGTCAAACGATATAAGTACAGTATTTAAGAGATTAACAAATTTACATAAAAAGTTTCATAACTAGATAGATAAGTTATCAATTGTGAAATTGTGCCATATATGTCAAGAATAATACCCTGGTATGAATTTTTGTAAAGGAGTTGAAGGACCTGTTTGTCAAAGATGCAAAAATGAACAAGGATCTCATCATTTTTTTCAATGGAACAAAATGGATCCCAGTGAACAACCCCAGGTTCTGTCAGGGTTAAAACAAGTTGAGGAAATGTTAATAACACGAGTGAATCCAATATTACAAGTGGCACATTCACGTGATGGAAAATATAAATATAGCAGTCACACAATCAATCAACTTCCTGCATGATGTTAATTCTATCGTTAAAAAGGCTTCCCCGTCAGATTGAAGATATTGACATTTTAATTCTAAGGAGAAAAAAAATTCAATCAAAACACTATGACTATATTGTTATTAGATCATGTGTAACGAATGCATTGCATTATAAAATTGAAATGGAAAAATATTTTAAATATGTTGAAATAGATATGGACTCAGTCATATCTCTTCCACATGAAGCAACAAATATCTTCGATAGACTACACTATATCAACTCAGACATAGATGAATCAAGATAAAATGATGCAGTAATTGAACAAATCCAACAAGATCAATTGAAATCTCATCCTTCCTCCTTTACAATAAGATTACCAAATGCATAACGATAATTGGAAGAAATTAGATTTTTTTTTTCAAAATGATAATATTTATTTGATCTGCAAATGGAATGGCCAGAAATTGGCTTGTCACCGATTAATGAATATAACATAGAAGGATTGTTTGACATAGATTTTCCAACATTTTTATTGTTTGACATAGATTTTCCAACATTTTTCCCAATGGGAAATACTGATTGGTTGCAACCACGTCTTGTCACAGTTTGATTACATGAATATGCATTACACTTACTTAGGTATCATGATCAAATATTTGGTATAAATCCAATATTTCATTATTTTATTGTGAATATGATAACGAGGCATCGAAGACAAGGTATAATAGTTGTGTTTGTAAAACAAAATATAGAATATGGGATACCTACAATAGTAGAGGATTTATGTAACGAATTGAATGAGTTCCCTGACAACAAATTGGGTGAAATTGTTTTGATCGACTCAGTTGGCAGTACATGAACTCCCTTCTTGCAGCCTTTGTCTTCGATAAGGATTGAATAAACTAGATTATTAAACTCACTACCTCCGCCTTCTTCTCTATTTTTGTTAATGGTGTGCCCTCCCAACCCATCTCTCCCACTAGAGGTATATGTCAAGGGGACCCTTTATCTCCCTTTCTCTTTGTCATCATGGCAGAAGGCTTAGAACGGTACATCAAAGCCTCCATAGAGAATGGTTCCCTACATGGACTTCTTCTTCACAACCTTCAGCCAACTGCTTCTCATAGCCAATTAATGGATGACACCTTGTTGATGAATATCCCTACCACTCATGAAGCCATCAAACTCAATTCCATCCTCTATGATTTTTACGATGCCTTGGGTACCACCCTTAACCTGGAAAAAACTCAAATATTTTTCTTTAACACCCCACTGGATGTTCAAGTCCACATCTCTTGACTTTTTGGAATTCCCAGGAGACCCTTTCCATCCAACTATATTGGGATCCCCCTATAGGACGCATCAACATGAAACATCTCTTGGGATAGCCTCCTCCTCTCAATCTCCAATCGTTTGAGAAATTGGACCTTCATATCCCACAATCTATCTGCCATACTAGTCCTTCTTAAATGTTTCCTTCAAACTCTCCCATACTACCTTTTCACAGCTTTGGAAGCCCCGCAATCAGTCCTAAAAACCATAAGAAACTTGCAGCGGAACTTACTTTGGAATGGTCATAACCACGACAAAAATTTTCCTCTAGCTGGATGGGAAAAATTATGTTGACCAAAATCCATTGGAGGACTCGGACTAAGAGATCCTGGCAAGCTTAATAACATCATGGGAGCCAAAATCTGGTGGCGCTATCTCAAGAACCCAACGTAGATCTAGGCTAATATGTGGAATAAAAAGTATGCACCTCATACCAATGAGGAACTCCTAATAAGATTTGATGATCGGATCCAAAGCTCCAACATTTGGAATGTTTCCTAGTTCAATCGCCCTCTCATTCAAAAAAATGCTTTCTAGGAAATCCGAAATGGACAGATGACACTATTCTAGCATGACTCGTGGAAAAAACTTCCTCCTCTGCACTCTTTGGAAGTATTACACCCCTTATATAATCAAATGAAACTTCTGGATCCACTAAAAGTGGAGGATTTCTGGTTAAGGATATCTCAACATCATCTCTGGTGAACCAACTAGAAAACTCTTCCTCAACACCTCAACCTACTGGAAGATTGTGACATGCAACCTTGGTGCACCGTCTCCTCCCAGAGAAAGATCTGCACAAAAAATGGCTATGATATTATTCAGTGGAGGTATTATCCTGCAGGTATGTTCATAGTGAAAGAAGCCTAATATTGCCAAAAGAATTTCCACACTCAACCAAAAGAGCACATCTGGAACATCATCTGGAAATATTAACTTTGGCCAAAATTTTCAACTTTTCTCTAGCTCATGGTTCAAAATAGAATCCTCACATGGGATAATCTCAGGAAAATAGGATTCATTGGACTATCGATATTCCACCTTTGTCAGCAATAGGAGGAAACTAGGGAACATATTTTCAATCAATGTCCTCTTAGTGGGGAATTCTAAGATCAAGTTTCCCAGATCATGCAGAAGTCCAACAGAGCTAGAGACAATATTATCAGCACCATAGAAAATTGGGGAACTAATGTGTACCAAAATCCTATCCTGGATCGAATTTGGAAAATACTACCAGGCTTCACCATTTGGAAGATATGGAAATAATGAAATAAATGTATCTTCCACTCCCAATCCTCTTCCCTATCAAGCATAGGGTCAAGAATTTTGGGTCATATACAGGAAACCATTAGAGCCACTCAATGGTCCCAAGAGGATCTTCGATGCAATCCCCGTAAGAGATTAATTCTCTCAAATTGGAAGTTAAATCTCCCCTGCAATCATATCCACACTCATCTTCGTATTGCTTCTCCAACCCGTAGCCCTACCTCCTGGCTTCACCCCCCTCCAAGATTTGTCAAAATCAATTTTGATGGTGCCTCTAAGGATAACCCTGGTCCGACAGAATGTGGTGTCGTTCTCCAAGATTACACAGGGAAAATTATCCACATAATGGTTAGTCACTTGGGACAAGATACATATAACTCTGCGTAACTATGGAGTTTAATCAAAGAAATTCAACTTTCCACTAGTCAAAACATAAACCAACTAATTGTTGAAGGGGACTCTGAAGTGATTATTTCACTAGCATCAAAAATCATCAATGGATCCAATCCTGCAAAATTTTCCCCAAGTTGGAGGCTCCTTAGCTTGCTCGACATGTTCATTACTATTCTGAGACCCTCCCTCACTCTCATCCCCTCTTATGTGGACCGATATGCCAACAAGGTTGCAGAAAAACTAACCAATGAGGGTGTCTCCTCTACAGAGAAGAATATCTTGATCGATGGACGAATTCTCCCAACACCCCCACTGCTACTAAAATGCTTGGATATTGAACACAGAGATTGTCCTCCCCCAAATGGGGTGACAAATGAATCTGATGGACATTATATTATTAAATTCCCATGCTACCACCCTCTCCTCATAGCCTCGTGGGATTAGAGACATTCAATGTTCAGGAGAGCTAGTGTGACTGCATTTAGGTTCTATTTTAATGGCATACTCTTCACAGCCACGATGACATGTCAGGATGGGTATGATTCACATGAGACATGTCCACTCAACCTCTCTGGTGCTTCACCCTTTCAGTTCATCTATTTTACAACAAGAAAGACATGGCTAAAATCATTTGTTTTTGGCCCCGTCTCTGGCTACATTCATTTTCATTCATCCAACCTTATTCCTTCCATATTATCACACTCTACTCCTACTAGACATGTTGGTTAACCCCCCATTCATTCCCTAGGAAAGAGGCAATCCCAAGATAGTGTTGGTTGTGAAGCATTATTATCTTCTTGTTTCACAGGTCTTTGTTTTTAATCATGATTATACCACATGAATATTGTATACCCCAGAATACTATACACCTATCCACGCAGGGGGGATGTAGGGGGGTCTTTCCCCCCCTATGGGGTCCAGGGGAAAGTGAGCCCCCGAAGGAAATTGTTTCTTGTAAATGTATATTGTAATTTCATAGTAAATCTGGATCGTTCATTATAAGGTCGCAGATCTGACGGTAGAAGTTATGCTAGTTTTTTTTTCCCTAGAAGGAAACCCTCTTTTATGAGGGAAATATATTGCGGCTATGCATCATTGTCAATATTGTATTCTGTGAGAGGATATCGTGAGAGAAAGAAGAATAAGTTACAATGGGGGTGTTCAAGTTTGTATCCCTTCATTTGTTGGATAATAAAAAGGAAGGACCTAACAATTTCTCTAGTGGACATAGCCCACACTGGGTGAACCACCTATATTTGTGTCTCTATTGTATTATGTATCTTATGTGTTTTATTTCCACATTTGTTTTATTTTATTTCTCCATGATTCTATCTTTTCTAACAATTGGTATTAGAGAAAATGGTAACTCGTAGGAAAAGAGGGTTCCTGGTTTGAGTGGGAGCAATGGTGGAAGATGGAAAGTTTAGGGTCAAGAAATTTAATGACTAAAAGTACACGTTATGGAAGATACAGATGGAAGATTATTTATATCAGAAGGATCTATTCCTACTATTGGGAAGAATAGAAAAGAAGTTGAAGGCCATGAAGGATGAAGAATGGGAGGTTCTTGACAGAAAGGAACTAGGAATGATACGGTTGAGCATGGTAGCATCAGTGGCTTTCAATATTTCAAACTAAAAGACAACAAAGGAGATGATGGATGCATTGGCTAAACTGAATGAAAAACCCTCGACATCCAATAAGGTATTTCTAATGAAGATATTATTTAATATGAAGATGTTAGAAGGTGGGTCTGTTGCAGATCATTTAAATGAATTTAATACGATTACTAATCAGCTAAGTTTTGTAAAGTTGCACTTTGATGATGAGGTCACGATTCTTCTAATCTTGTGCTCATTGCCAGAAATATGGAACGAATTGGTCATGGTTGTAAGTAACTCTATCTTTGGTTCAAACAATATAAAATTTGATTATGTTGTTGGTGTTATCCGTAGGAAGGAAATGTGACGGAAAAGAAAAGTTGAGACATCGGGTAATGTGTTAAACATGGAGAACAGGGGAAGACAAAAGGATAGAGGAAAGGGATCAGGGAACCTCGGTAATTATAGGAAGGGGAAATCCAAATCTAGACTAGGAAAAATAGAGTGTTGGAATTGTGGAAAGAAAGGACATCTTAAGAAAGACTACAGAGCTCCAAAGAAACAAAGAGATGGATAGCAGGAGAAAAATCAGGAAACAAATGTAACAGGTGATGTGTTACAAGATGATTTGATTCTTTCTGTAGATAATATTTTTGAGTCATGCATAGTAGATTTAGGGGCTTGATTTCATGCCACACGCCATAGGAAAAAATTTCTAGAATATGTTCAAGGTGATTTTGGACAGGTTCATTTGGGTGATGATGCACTAGGAAAACTTGTTGGAATGGGAAAGGTAAAATAAAACAAAGGAATGGAAATCAGTGGTTGTTGAAAGAGGTAAGACATGTTCCATATATAAGGAAAAATACAATTTCAAGAGGACAGTTGGCAAGTGAAGGTTGTATATACATATTTACAGATAAGTTGTGGAAGGTCACCAAAGGATCATTGGTGATAGAAAAAGGATAAAAGGTAGGTACATTGTATTTATGTACTAGTAATACTGACTCTTCTATCTCTTTAGCTTCTACATGAGTGGATACAACACTGTGGAATGATAGTCTTTGGCACATGATTGAGAAGGGGATGTAGATACTTCACAAAATAAATTTGTTTCCAAATCTTAAAAAAATTGATTTGGATTTCTGTGAGCATTGTTTTTATGGAAAATAGAAGAGATTCAGATTTCTTAGGGTCGGAAAAGAAAAGAAGAGTGAAAGGTTAGAGCTTGTGCATACGGATGTATGGAGACCAACTCAAGTATCATATCTTGGCGTCTTTCTTTATTGTGTTACTTTTATTGATGATGCAACTAGAAAAACTTGGGTTTATTGCATTCTACAAAAATATGATGTTTTTTATACTTTTAAGAAATGGAGAGCTTTGGTTGAGAATGAGATAGGAAAAAGGATGAAGTATCTCAGATCAAAAAATGGAGGTGAATATTGCATAAAGGAGTTTGATTATTATTCATCATACCATGGGATTCATAGAGAGAATATAGTTCTAGGAACACCACAAGAAAATGGTTTGTCAGAAAGGATGAACATGACAATCATGGAGTGTGTAAGGAGTATGAGATTGCATGTTGTTTTTCCCTTACAGTTATGGACATAGGTTGTAGATAATGTTGTGTTAGCACATAATTTTGTATGAGGAGTGTTTTCCTATGAAGTGCCCTCTTTGGTGAAAAAGTGGCAAAGAATGGGTCAAAAACCCACTTATCCTAAGTCGGGGGTGCATAAGCGCTCTGGATTATGCAGCACGCAGATATGGGTAGTCAGAATATGCAAGCCCAGATCTTCGATTCAGATTCAATTCTGGACCCCCTCATCGTTCTACCTTTAATGGGTGGGGGGGGGGTCCGACATGACATTTTTCTAGTGCATGAATCTCGAGGGTCAGGCGATCCGCACCCAGATCTACAGTTGAGGTCCCATTCCGGACCCCCCCGGTCGTTCTACCTTTAATGACGGGGGGGGCGGGGGTCCGCTATGGGAGGTTTTCCAGTGTGGGCCCCTTTTCTATCGTGGTGCCTCCCCCTTGCATCGCCCCCCTTCCTCTTTCCACTTGTGTTCCACTAGGCCCCCTGTCCACTAGTCATATCACTCGCTTCCCCCTTGTCTGGTTATGCCATGCTTGCCTTCCACTCACCCCCGTGGCATATAATTTTCCATTTCACTCCCTCTTGTCTTCCCACACTTGTTCCTCTCCCTACCATGTCATCCCATTATAAGAGATGTGTTCTCCCTCGACAAATCACATCTCACCACCGTATCTCGATCACCCCCACAAGATATTCCACATCTGTCCACTAGCCTCCCCTCGTTTCACTTCCACACCTAGTATGCCAAATCACCCCTACCTAGTCACCACTCATCCACCACTTCCCATCAGGTGCCCCAGTCTTCACAACTACCTCCAGGTCTTATCATGAAGCCATTTAGCAAATCAAGGTGGCAGCATGAGAAGACCTCAATGTCCAAAAGGTGCAGAGTTGACCGAGGTTGTTTCCGATCCCAAGAAAGTAGTTATTGAAGAGGTTGGTGGTGGATGGACATTGTTTCCACCATAAATGGAAGGTCCAGGAGAGGACTGTCATCTTGTCAACTCCTTGCAGGCCCATTCTGGAACCCGGTGGCGTCTGACCGAAATTCACGATGGTCCAGAGACTGCATGCATAGTATTCTAGTAAGCATGCAGACATAATTCCTTCGATGCAGTAACGCGAAGCTTCCACTGGGTTTTTCTCCAAGTATATGAAGGCAATTTTTTCCTTTTTGTATCCATCGTTGGTAGAGCTAAGCTCCCTATTGTATAGTTTTAATGAAGAACTAGTTTTCCCTGGTTATGTATCTATATGTGGAATTTCTATTCTAATGACAGACAACTTCTTATTCCATCTGGTTTCCATCTAGCGTTGAAAGAGTTTATGATTGGCTGAGTCACATGAAGCATTGTGACCATGTTATATAAAGGTTTTATTGTAACACTGTCATGATTTCTTTCAATGCTCTTGTGTTTAAATTCTTCCTCTTTGGGCTATTGTAAGATTGATTCTCATAGCATACCTTTGCACTTTCTCACGGATGTCTTCCTTCCACTCACCTTTACTGCAACCCACTGACTAAAGTTAGATTAAGACCTCACCTGTTCATGCATAGCCTCAGTCCATAATCCTGAGTTAAAATGATATTGTATTGAGTTTACTTCCAGTCGATCACCCTTTTATAAACCAATCATGACATAAAACTGATGGGTGTCAGGATCTTCTCCTGTTGCAATCCAGGAGTGACTCCTGACACTAACATTTTCTGGTGTCACTACCAGGGACGAAGTTGAAGATTTTCCTCAGAACTGAACGACATTGAGCCTCTGATTCTGAAGGTGCATTAGGCATCAGAACCCTTGAATATTTCTATTGTGCACCTGGAAACTCCATTATGACGAATCCACTGAGGCGAACCTGTTGTTTCAGTCATGGATTCCAAAGGTAAACACATGAGGTCTACCCCACAGCTACCCTTGGCGACACCTGAAGCAGATCCAAAAAATATTATCAGAAAGAGAAAGGCCCTCGGAGAAGGAGCTTATGTTATTGAACCAGGTATTTCTGAAAGTTCTCATCTTCCTCTATTAGAAACTCCATTACCTGCTTCTCAGTTTCCTAGCATACCTTTTACTAAAGTTTCCCGTTTTCTAAACTTTGGGAGTGTTCCTGCCGAGATTTCTTCTCCTGGTCTGGGACTAGAGGGAGAACCTCTTGTCACTCCTATCTCCCCTAAAGTTGCATCCTGGTCTAGACCGAGGAATTCAAAATATTTTCCTACCCCAGGCTTTACCACCTCTCCTCCTATTACTGTTGCTACTGTTTTGATAACGAAACCCTCTGTCTTACTAAACACAACATTCTCCTTTTTAAATCCTTCATTGTTTACCTTTCCTCCTACAAGATCAGTTCCACTCTCCCCTATTCAAACCCCTTCTCCTCCTAGTTCTTCTCCACATAATATTCCTATGGCAGGAGAAAATCCCCCCATGAACAAAATGGAGGCTATAATAGCTACTAGGTATGCTCCCCTTGTGTTACCTCAGCCTCTCAATGCCCTTCCAGCAGATGGCTACCTTAAGCATCTTCCCAAGTTTACAGGTGAGGGAGATATAACCGCAGAAGAACACCTCGAAGCCTTTTACAGTTTTACAGATCATCATTTCATCATGCATGCAGACGTATGGATGAGAATTGTTGTTCATAGCCTTGAAGGTGAGGCTAGGAAATGATTTAGGGCCTTTCTTTCTGGATCTGTTTATGGGATAGAGGCTTTGGATAATTCATTTTTGAGACAGTGGGGAGATAAGAAAGACTTCATGTATTACATGACAAAGTTTGGGTCTTTGAAGAGAAAGGAAGGAGAGTCTGTCTCTGAATTATCCAAGAGGTTCAATAAGATGTACAATAATATTCTTGTTGAGATAAAGCCCTCAGAAGCTTCAGCCAAAATAACTTATGCTAGCGCCTTTCACCCTAATTTATTCCTTTTGTTGAGGGAAAGGCAATCCACTTCCCTGGCTCACATGCAGGATACGACTATGGAAGTTGAGTCGAATATTTTGGTTGTCGATCGACTCATAAATAAATTTGATAGAGACATACCCAGAAGGAGAGTTGAAGCATCCACATCCGGTTACTCTACCCTTCCCCCTCATATGGATGAATTAACTAAGAGGCTAAAGACACTTTTGGATAGAATGGAAAGGTTGGAGTTAGAAGGGAATCCCATGTACAAAAATCCCCAAAATATTGATAACAGAGGTTTCAGAAGGCCTAATAACAATGTGCCATAGGTTATGCCAAGGGAACAAAGGAACAAAGATATGGATGATAAAAGGATTCAAGCCCCACTCCAAAATAACCTGGTTAACGATGAGGAGAGGGAAGAGGAGGAGCTTGACCTTGAAATTCACTGTATTGAAGACACCTCCCCTTTTCCCCATTTGACTCAATCTACAAATGAAGAACCCCTCATTAACAGTCAAATCAATGAACTGAGTAAAGGGGAGAAATACAAAGACAACATTCCTAACAGGTATAACCTCGGGTCAAAGAAGAAAGAAGGGAATTCTAATATCTCTGATCAGCCTCTCTAGCAGAAAGGCCTACTAAGCCTACAACAAACACCACCAAGGAAAAGAAAGCTCATAATATCTCACCAATAGCCAAAGACCCTGTCCCAGAGGTGAGGGAAATTCCTAAGCATACCTCCTCCTTTAGTTTTGAGCATGAAATTCAAAAGATCAGAATTCCTATAGCCCTCTCAGAACTTGTTAAAAATGAAGATTTCAAAAGGTCCCTCTCCAAACTGCTGATGTCTGAGCCACCTCAACTTGCCACAGACTCAGTAAACTCCAAGATGAAAATACATAAGTCATCCTAGGTCCCATGGTGGAAGACAGAGATGACTCATCCCCCCCCTTCTACACATCCCTAAACATACATGATAAGGTGTTGCATAACTTCCTGATGGATTCAGGGGCTTCCCATAACCTCACGCCCAAAACAGTCATGGAAGAATTGGGACTGTAAGTAACAAAGTCCTATCATGGTTTGTACTCTTTTGATTCAAGGAGGGTGCAATGTATTAGAGTCATCAAAGGCCTGGTGGTGTCCTTATTTTAGTTTCTAATGAAGAGTGTGCTCATGGACGTTTTGGTAGTTGATGTTCCTCCCAAGTTTGGCATGCTACTGTCAAGATCTTGGATTAAAAAGCTTGGAGGAATGATACATATGGATCTTACATATGCCATCATCCTATTCTTTGGAGGGGAACACAAAATAATGTATAGAGAATCTCATCTAGCCTACATTGTTAGTGACGAAGCATATCCCACTAATCACCCTATCTTTGCACATGACATTGATTTGGGGTCTAGTTTGTTCCATCTCACTGATGCTCATGAAGTCCCTCTTGAAATAAGAAAGCATCCCTTGTCTGATCAGGAAATACCTCCTCCAAATACCTATGTGTGGAATATTTTCTTCGATGGAGCCTCTTCTAGTGAAGGTGTTGGTGCAGGAGTGGTCTTTGTATCGCCTTGTCAGGAAACCATATCCCTGTCATACAAGCTAGAGTTTGAAACCACCAATAATGTGGCAGAATATGAAGCTCTTGTTTTAGGTTTAAGGGATGCAAAAGAGATGTGAATTAAAGAGGTAGCGTTCGGATATGCTAATTTGATAGTCCAGCATGTCAGAAATGCTTATCGAGCTAAACATCCTCGACTCAGAAATTACAAAAATGAGGTGTGGCACCAAATTGATAATTTCTTCTCAGCTTTCAACATTTCTTTTATTCCAAGAGAAGAAAATACTTTGGCTAATTCCCTAGTTGTCTCAGCTAGCCATTTTAGGATACCTCTGCCACCTAGGATCAAATATGATGTTGAGATAAGATATAAGCCGTCTGTGCTGGACAATGTCAGGCATTGGAAGGTGTTTGAGGATGATCTTGAAATTAGAAAATTTCTTGAGTCTGTTGATGAGTTCTCTGCATTGCACATTGATCAAGATCCTAATCCTGAATGTAACCCTCACCCTGATGTATTTTTAAATAAAATTGCTAATCACCATATTGTTCAGTTGCCTTGCAATCACATTCCAAAGGGACTAGTTCCTCTAGAAAGATTGTTCGTTGGGAATGATGTGGAAGTAAAGGGTGAGGTTTCAAATGGGGATGCTGATGTAACTGAATGCAATATTGGCACAGAGGAGGATCCTAAGTTCATCAATTTTTCAAGCATCATGTCAAGGGGGCAAAGAGTTCAGTATGCTGAGTTATTAAAAGAATTTGCTGATGTGTTCTCCTGGACCTATGAAGACCTCAAGACATATGACACAATTGTCATTGAACATAAGATCCCACCAAAAGAAGAGGCTAAGCCATTCAGGCAGAAGCTAATACAGATTAATCCTATGTTGTTTCCTGTCATGGAGAAAGAAGTAAGGAAGTTGTTGGATGCTCAAATCATAGTCCCTTTGAGATATTCTGAGTGGGTGGCTAATCTAGTGCTAGTAAGAAAGAAGAGTGGAGAAATCAGACTTTGTGTTGATTTCAGGAACCTGAACATAAGCTCCATAAAGGAAAATTACCCCTTACCTAAGATGGAACACATTACAGAAGGTAGTTGGTGCATCCATGATATCCATGATTGATGGTTTTTCTGGCTATAATCAGATATCAGTCCTGCGTGAGGATAGAGAAAAAACAACCTTCACCACTCCTTGGGGAACATTCATGTATGCCAAAATTCCTTTTGGATTAATGAATGCATGGGAAACATTTCAGTGAGCCATGGAAATAGCCTTCATTGGGTAAAAAGATCAGTTCATGGTGATCTATCTGGATGACATCACTGTCTTCTCCAGATCTGATAAAGAGCACTGTTGTCACTTAAGGAAGGTTTTCTTGAAATGCAGAAGGTTCGGCCTTTCCTTAAACCCCAAGAAATATTTGTTTGCTATGGAGGAGGGAAATTTGTTAGGCCATATAGTATCAATAGAGGGAGTGAGAATTGATCCCAACAGGGTGGAGGCAATTCAGACCCTGTCACTTCCCAGATCCAAGAAGGAAGTCCAGGATTTCCTGGGAAAGATTAACTTTCTGAGGAGGTTTGTCTCAAATTTTGCGGAGTTGGTGAAGCACATCACAGCCATGCTCAGAAAGGGAAATGAAGTAAAATGGACTATTGAACATAGGGAATCCTTTGTCCAAATAAAAAAATCTTTGACTGAGGCACCTGTGTTGATTAGTCCTGATTATTCCAAGGAATGCATATTTTTTTCTTTTGCTTTTTTTGATACAGTAGCAGTCATTCTATTATAGAAGAATGTTGAAGGGTTGGAGCAACCCATTTCATTTTTCAGCTAGGCATTGAGAGATGTAGAAATCAAGTATGACATCATGGAGAAATAGGCCTATGCATTGGTGAAATCTCTTAAAGCTTTCAGAGTCTATGTCTTGCACTCAAAGGTAATTTCATATGTTCCTTCAACCTCTATGAAGGACATCCTTATACATACTTACCTATATGGGAGACGAGGTAAATGGATTTCCAAGATCCTTGAGTTTGACCTGGAGATTAAGCCAACCAAGTCAGTTAAAGGGTAGGGCTTAGCCAAGTTGCTGGCTAAATCAAATTGAGAATCCTTGGGGGTTAAATTCATCGATGGTTGCTCAGGAAATCAACAGGATGAATTGTCTGATGGCAATCCTCAAGACAGTCCTCCACTAGAAGAATGCACCTGGTATAGAGATATCATATATTTTCTTCTAGAATTAAATCCCCTCGATGAAATGGGGAAGATTAAGGAAAGAGATTTAAAGCTCAAAGTAGTCAAATATTTCTTTATTGACCAAGTCTTGTACTGGAGGGACCCTCTAGGGGTGTTTCTGAGGTGTTTGAACCCACAGGAGACCCATAAAGTGACATTTGATTTCCATAGCAACCTCTGTGAGGGACACCACTTTTGGAAGACCACATCCCACAAGATTCTCAGGTTTGGGTACTACTGGCCCACCTTATTCACTCATGTTTGTAGAGAGGTAGGAGCCTGCATCAAATGCCAAAGGTTCTTAGGAAAGTAGTAACTCAAATCTCTGCCACCAAAACCTGTAGTAGTTGCAGCACCCTTTAAACAATGGGGGTTGGACTTCATTGGAGAGATTCATCCTTCCTCAAGTGGCCACCACAGATGGATCCTAACTGCAACTGACTATTTTACCAAGTGGATAGAAGCTATCCCCACCAGGAGTGCTTCACACAAAGTTATCATCAGCTTCCTCGAGGATATCATAGCAAGGTTTGGATGCCCCAACATAATTGCCACTGATAATGCTACATCTTTCAAGTTTGAGCCTCTGGTGAGGTTTTGTAAGCAATTTGAGATTTCCCTGGTTCATTCCACTCCCTATTATCCACAAGGAAATGGACTAGCAGAGTCTTCCAATAAAAGAAATATTAATCTCATTAAAAGATTGTTGGAATATAATAAGAATGCCTGGGACTCAAAACTCATATTCGCTTTGTGGGTTGACCGAGTGACAACAAATAAATTCTTGGGCACCTCCCATTTTCAACTTGTTTATGGGACAAAAGTTGTTTTTCCCACTCAGTTGGCTCTACCTATAGCAAAATTCTTTCAATATTATGAAGGAGAGCCATACCATATGGTTAGAAGGATCCATCAAATGGTGGAAGTGCAAAAGACCAGGGAGCAGGTAATGAACAGAGCTCACAATCATCAACAGAAGATCAAGAAGGTCTTTGACAAGAGGGTCAAGAAAGAGGATTTCCAACTGGGGGATCTAGTATTTAAATGAGATTCTCCCAAGAAGGACAAGGGAAAACATGGAAAATTTGAAGCCCTATGGATTGGGCCCTTCAAAATCTCTGAAGTGTTTTTGAATAACACCTATAGGCTGTAGGGTTTGGAGGGTGAGGAAGTTTTCAATGGCCCTGTGAATGGGAATTTTCTAAAGAAATGTTTTGTTTGAGCCGCACATGGCTCCTCTATGTTTGTAAATATTTTTTTTCTGTTATATTTCATTTTTAATAATGACTCCATAGCCCAACAACAAGGCACTAAATCTGCAAAATAGTTCTTGGTGTCTCACAGGGAGCAAGCCATCCCCCATGGAGCCTAATGTTAGAACATAATATTGTATGAGTGGTGTTTTCCTATGAAGTTCCCTCTTTGGAAAAAAAGTGGCAAAGAATGGGTCAAAAACCCACTTATCCTAAGTCAGGGGTGTATAAGCGCTCTGGATTATGCAACACGCAGATTTGGGCGGTCAAAATATGTGTGCCCAGATCTTCGGTTCATATTCAATTCTAGACCCCCTTCACCATTCTACCTTTAATGGGTGGACAAGGTTCGGCATGACAGTTTTCCAGTGCGTGAATTTGGAGGCTCATGCGATCCGTGCCCATATCTACGATTGAGGTCCCATTCTGGACTCCCCTGCGGTTCAATATGGGCAGTTTTCCAGTGTGGGCCCCTTTGCTATCGTGGAACCTCCCCCTTGAGTCGTCCCCCTTCCTCTAGCCACCTGTGTTCCACTAGGCCCCCTGTCCACCAGTCACATCACTCACTTCCCCCTTGTCTCGTTATGTCATGCTTTCCTTCCACTCACCCCCGTGGCATATCATTTTCCATTTCATTCCCTCTTATCTTCCTACACCTATCCCTCTCCCTACTATGTTGTCTCGTTATAAGAGTCGTGTTCTCCCTTGACATATCACATCTCACCACCGTATCTTCGTGGCCCCCACAAGATCTTCCACATCTATCCACTGGCCTCCCCTCGTCTCACTTCCACACCTAGTATGCCAAATCACCCCTACTTCCCGTCAGGTGCCCCAGGACTACCTCTAGGTCTTACCATGAAGTCGTTTAGTAGATCAAGGTGGCAGCATGAGAAGACCTCCACATCCCAAAGGTGCAAAGTTGACCGGGGTTGTTTTCGATCCCAAGAAAGAAGTTATTGAAGCGGTTGGTGGTGGGTGGACATCGTTTCCACCATAAACGGAAGGTCCAGGAGAGGATTGTCAGCTTGTCAACTCCTCGCAGGCCCATTCTGGAACACAGTGGCATCTGATCGAAATGCACGATGGTCCAGAGACTGCATGCAGAGTCTCCTAGTAAACATGTAAATGTAATGCCTTCGATGCAGTAACTCGAAGCTTCTGTTGGGTTTTTCTCCAAGTATATGAAGAAAATTTTTTCTGTTTTGTATCCATCGTTGGTAGAGCCAATCTCCATGTTGTATAGTTTTAATGAAGCACTGGTTTTCCCTGGTTATGTATCTATATGTGGAATTTCTAGTCTAATGACAGTCAGTTTCTTATTCCATCTGGTTTCTATCTAGCGTTGAAAGAGTTTATGATTGACTGAGTCACATGAAGCATTGTGACCGTGTTATATAAAGGTTTCATTGTAACGCTGTCATGATTTATTTCAATGCTCTTGCATTTAAAATATTCCTCTTTGGGTTGTTGTAAGATTGATGCTCATAGCAAACCTTTGCACTTTCTCACAGATGTCTTCCTTCTGCTCACCTTTACTACAACCCACTGACTGAAGTTAGATTAAGACCTCACCTTTTCATGCATAGCCTCAATCCAGAATCCTGAGTTAAAACAATATTGTTTTGAGTTTACTTCCAGTCGATCACCCTTTTATAAACCAATCGTGACATAAAACTGATGGGCGTCAGGCTTTGCTCCTGCTACAATCCAGGAGTGACTTCTGACACTAACATGTTGTTTACTTAATAAACAGAGGACCTTCAAGATATTTGGATGGTGGAATTCCATAAGAGGCATGGATAGGTAAAAAGGCAAAATATTCTTTTTTTAATACTTTTGGTTGTGAAGCATTTGTCCATATTGGTGCTCAAAAAGAAATTAGATAATTCATTTGCGATGAAGGATTTGGGTGCTACAAATAAAATCTTTGGTATGATACTAACAATAGTTAGGGAAAATTACAAATTGACATTGTCTCAGGGTGAGTACATAGAGAAGGTGTTGGAGAGGTTTAGAATGTAGAATGCAAAACCAGTTAGTACACCTTTATCCAACCATTTCAAATTAACCAAAGAAATGTGTCCAAAGACACAAGAGGAGATATAATACATGTTCAAGGTCCCTTATTCATCAACAGTTGGCCTCTTGATGTATGTGATGGTTTACACAAGACCAGGTAAAGAACATTGGGAGTCCATAAATTGGATTCTCAGGTATTTGAAAGGTACTGCTACTCATGCATTATGTTTTGGAGGTTCAAAAACTATTCTATAGGGATATGTTGATTCATATATGGTAGGTGATAAATATAGTAGGAGGAGCACCACAGGGTATGTTTTTACCATAGGTGGAACATCCGTAAGTTGTATTTCAAAACTAAAAAAGGTTGTTGCACTTTCAACAATAGAGGTAGATCATATTGTTGCTAAAGAGGCTAGTAAAGAGATGATTTGGTTACAGAGGTTTATGGAGGAATTGGGAAAGAAACAAGAGAATAACAGGTTGTAATGTGAAAACAAGCATGCCATTCATCATGAAAATAACTCATCTTTCCATTTGAAGACTAAGCATATACATCTCAAGTACCATTTCATGTGATCTGTCTTGGAATATGGACATTTTAAGTTGGAAAAGATACACACTAGCAAAAATCCTATATACATGTTAACAAAGGGAGTAACCAGGGAGAAAATGAGTTCATGTTCAATTTTAGTTGGTCTTCAACCATGAAGGTGAAGATGAGAAATTTTCGGGTCCAAGGTGGAGTATATTCAAATAGCTACAACAACAATGGAGTTGTTGTGATCAGTCTCCAAGTGGGAGATTGTTGGTTGTGGAGCCTAATTATCTTCCTGTTTCATAGGTCTTTGTTTTCAACTATGTTTATACCCCATGAATACTGTACACCCAAGAATATTGTACACCCCTCCACTTGGGGGGATTGCATGGAGCCTTCCCCCCCCTGCAAGGTCTAGGGGGCTCATCCCCACGGCTGGGGGGGGGGAAGGAAAGTGGGCCCCCGACAGGGGTTCGTGGGACAACGTTTCCCAATGGGGTTTGGGAGAAAATCCCCTGAAGGAAAAATTTCCTTGTAAATGTATATTGTAATTTCATAGTAAATTTGGACTATTCATTATAAGGTCACATATCTGACAGTAGAATTTATGTTAGGTTTTCTTTCCCTAGAAGGAAACTCTATTTTATGAGGTAAATGTATTGCAACTATGCACCATTGTGAATATTGTATTATGATAGAGGAGATTGTGATAGAAAGAAGGGGAAGTTACAACAGGTGTGTTGTAGGTTGTATCCCTTCATTTGTTGGATAATGAAAAGGAAGGAGATGGAAATTTCTCTCAAGGACGTATCCCACACTGGGTGAACCATGTATATATGTGCCTCTATTTTATTGTGTATATTTTGTGTTTTATTTCCGCATTTTTTTTATTTTATTGCTCCGCGATCCTGTTTTTTCTAATAGATAGGGTCGAATTACTATAGTTTTTTCGTCCAATGGCATAGAATAAGTATGTCTTCTCCCTCATTCCATACTTATTTGATCTGCCTTAAAAACTCCTCTATGACACCTCCTCCCTCCTCAGCCTATAATAATATAGAGGAAGTGTTGTTGGGAAAAACACCCTACGGACTAGCAAACTAGGGTCAGACTTGCATGCAGATTTTGACCAAAAAGAAGCTACTTTTTTACCTACAACCCAATATTTAAACCCCTCTTTCACAGTAAATGCATGGAAAAGGACCACCAACCTTATTACCGGTGTTCGATGTAGATCCTCTGTTGCTCTTCGATTACTTGCTTGCGCTGCTCCTTCCACAGATGACCTGCACTCAAGACAAGCAACAACTATGAATGCATGCTACTTCTCTACTCAAGGGTTAGAAATCAAGCATAAATTAACCAAACCATAGACAATTCATGCATTGGGACAGGAAAAGTATTCTTTTTATTACTGAAAGTGAATCAACTTACAAACAAAGCTGAGACCGGCCCCCGCTCCTTGAACATGATCCTGGGTTCCTCTTCTTCTGTCCTTCAACTGCTTTGCGTTAAATCTCCTTTGGCATGAGGAAAGGCTAAAGGGTTGGGACAATGGATTATGTAAATAGGCAGAGTTTCTTCGCTATATTTTTTCCTCTTCCAAATGGTACCCCTACCCCTTCTTTTATAGGCTAGAAGGAGCTAGGGTTTTGGACGAACCCTCGGCCATGCATGGCCGGGAGTTTCAGTTAAATGACCCATATCTTTTTGTTCCGTCGGCAACTTTCCTTTTTTCATGCTTTGTTAGGTACACGCGGGCTGTAGTGAGTCATCCAACATGCACATGCGTGCAGTAATGGGTTAGGGCGCGTGGGCCTTGACACAAGAGGATTTTCAAAGAGTTGTTCAGCAGAGTTTTGGCAAAGAAGGGATATGAGTTGGACTGATGCTAGGTAAGCATGTGTGGTGCAATTTAGGGTTATAACAGATGCCCCCTAATGTGTGAGGTCAGAAGAGCATCTGATGGCCGAAATACATTACCAATCTTTATTGATGTGCCGAACGATTGAGCCCAAGGATCAGGAACCAGGAGGTGTCGTCTACAAAATAACAAATGTCTCACCGAGGCAGGCATACCCATGCTCGGGATAAAATATAACCATGGCTACCAATCAAATAAACTGTACATCCATGTAAAATAACTATAAAGAGTAGCTGTGAATAATACACAGCGGAGCTACATCTCGAAATCAGAAACATATACATATAGAGTACCCATGTTTCAGAAGTTGATTCGGCCTGATGGCTGTACTTCAGAGCTCGAGCAACAACTTCAAAATATTCTAAAACTCGGGTAGGAGTGGAATATGACTGTACGACTGCACTACCCAGAGGTCTTCGACGGCTTGTCAGTTATGGACTTGATAATCTTGATGATCGGACTGGAGGCTTCAGTGATTTCAAACAAGGACTTGATTGGACGTTTAGGATGGTCGGGTATGTAGACAAGAGACATATTGCAGAGGGGTCGACTCAGGCTTAGTGACAAACTTCCCTTGGACAATAGCACGACAAGTGATAAGACTCAGGTAGCATATATGTGAATCATAAGTCTACGAGGCATGAGGCAACGCAAACTCTCCATATGTTTGGAAGAATAACCAAATGGTGGAGGACACAAATCTATATAGCGAGAAAAGATTCCTAAGGTCGTACTACATCCCATAGTCTGATGATCAAATGGACAGATGTGCTTTATCCAAGGGTGACTCATCATACTGCCAATAAAGAAAATACTTTTCCCATCCTCTTTTTGGGGTATATTTGATTTTTTGGTTCTTTTCGATAATTTTAGAAAAAGAATGAAGGAATATTACATTACAATGGAGGAACGAGTACTACAAACATACAAGATCAAGGCACAAGGACAAGACTGATGTTCTGGTAAAATGATACTCGGGGGAAATCCTCCAACGGCCAAAGGTGTTAAGACGCAGAAGCAAACTGTCACAAGGCTGGTGGATAAGGTATGCAAATGTGGTTGATAGAACACACAATGGTAACGTCCTTTGATGTAAGTTTAACGAGCCCAGAGAAGGTAAGCTCGGTGGTTTTTCATATTTAGAGAGTCGGAAAAAGCATAAAAGGAGACTCCATTGGGTACCTTTTTCGACAATAGTCTAGTTGGTTCAAAAAAGGGATAAACTAGCACCGATTAGACGTCAATTCAAAAACCATTTTAATGAGTGTGACAAGGACAAGATCACTTAGCTATTTTTTCACTTTTAAGGAGTCTGAAAAAATCTTAACTATGGACTCCGTCAAGAATATTCTTCTGGACCAATTTAACGAGTGTGAAAGAATAAGGTCACTCAGCGATCTTTTCAATTTTAGGGAGTCTGAAAAGAGATTAACTATGGACTTCATGGGGGTTTATTTTTTCGCAAATTTAGTCCCTTGGGCCCGAAAAAGGAATAAAATTATACCTGAGAGTACTCTTCTAAAGAATGGGAATTCGATAGAGTATACCTTTCTTCGTATAGTTGACCTTTCGGACCGAAAAAGGGGTAAACTATCGTCGGACAGATGTGACTTCAAATTTCAGTTTAATGAGCATGAAAGATCACAAGATCACTCATCAATCTTTTCATTTTTAGAGGGTCTGAAAAGGGCTTAAAAGAAGACCCGTTTAAGGAACATTCTTCTATACCAATTTAACGAGTGTGAAGAAACAAGGTCACTCAGCAATCTTTTCATTTTAAGGAGTCTAAAAAGGGATAAAGAAGACTCCACCATGGTTACTTTTCTCAGTTAATCCGGACGAGATCGAAAAGAATAAATGTAATCTCGTCAGATGTTGTTTTCAGATCAATACCTGGCATTTACTCATAAGACCAGGAAAAAACGTCGCGGAATTCTTTGAAAAGATCTGTGTAAATTTGAATCTCTTTGGGGGAGCAATCCGCTCCGATGAAGACATTCTCCACGATGTCAGGGTTTCAGGAGATGTTGATGGGTATAGTTTCAGCGATAGTCACCATATTGCCCTCAACATAAATTTCTTGTGTAGCTAAGAGATTAATAGGACATGGTTGATCTCCCGTCATGGTAATGGTGAATTCTCTTGCTTCAATTCAGCTTGAATCTGGGAGGAAATATGATTTGTGATGAAGATATTCCCAAATTTTTTTCGGACTAGTCATTGCTTTGATTACTGCTTCGTCAGAAGGAAAGACTAAGTCTAACGAATCGACGTTAGCGAGAGAACCCTGAGCCCAAATAGGCTCTAGAATTGGATCTAACTCTTGTGCAGGAGTCGGATCAGGGTTAGCTGAAGCTTACTGGACTAAAGAGTACACTACCTCAGTGGTCGACAAGGGCATGGACATGCCGGGGTGCCCTATATCATCCATCGTGGCTAATGGGGGAGGAAGAATCCAAGGATCCTCAAAGTAAGTCATGCGGAACGATGAAACTTGAAAAATATCAACCTTATGGTTAGATATAAATTTGACATCGTCATGAGGAGGTGGGTAATCGAAGGTACCCATCAAGGATGGGCACAAACCAACTCCTACATTAACGACACCTGGTTGAGGATTATCAATCATGGGAACCGTGGAGGACCCCAAAGCTAGGTCAGGTCTGGAGAAAGACAGTTGATCAATGGTCACTATCCGCCCCTCATGTGGAAACAACAAGACTCGGAAAATTGTAGCAACCACAACTTGCATAACATAAGTCCAAACTCCGTCCTAACAATAGGTTATAGTCGAGGGGAGCGTCGACTACCTCGACTTAGACACACATGGTTTTCCCTCCTAACTGCATAGGGAAAGAAGGAAGGATGCCATGTGGTTGGAAAGAACGACCATTGAACGCAGTGAGGAGAGTGGGTGATGGAGACAAAGCGGGCTGGCCAATGGCCTTCCAACATGCTAACGACATAACGCATGTCAAGGCACCCTCGTTGACCACCATGCGGAAGATATTCTGTGTAAAACATTTCGTGGGATGAGCCACTACTATCTGAAACGCTATGTGGTAAGGCAGACGAGGTTTTAAGTCGGTTGTATCTGACATGATGGTACCTGGACTACAAGTCTCAGTAGAGCCCAAAGCGGTTAACAAGGCTTTCCTCTGAGAAGGGCAGCTTTGGAGGACCTCCAAAGCAGACATCGCACAAGGGGTTTGTGATAAATCCTCCACCACAGAGTAATTTTGGGCGGCCCTTGCATTTGGGTTGTGAGAAGCTTTTTTAAATGCACCCTTTGGAATGCATGTCATTGTTTCTCCCAACATATTCTCAATCTGTAGAGGAAGAGATGGGAGATCAACTTCTTTACCCTTCTCAGAAGCACTTGGTTTACTATATTCATGCACTCTAGTCGTTATGAAAGCATCACCCCTAACCATATATGCATTCACGAATGAGGGATTGTTTGGAGGAGGGCAGGTTTCTTGGCTGCCCCCTTCTGTTCTTGTAGAGGCTTGAGTTAAATTTTTCCCATGTTGAAAGGGATTAGTCAACACTACCTATTGTTTTTGTGTGACAAACTTTTGGGCCTCTGCAAGTCGAGGATAAAGATGGGTCGGGTGGTCTTCCGCACACAAGTTGCACGGATACCTCACCTTCCATTTTTCTGTAGTGTCCCCACCGACATTATCAGTGGGTTTTTTATCCCCCTTACCCTTCTTTCGTTGTTTTTTCTTCCCTTCAGGTTGCTGGGTGGCCTTTGGGTTAGTTGACTACATGGAGTGTACATCCGACTTTTGAGTAGGGGGAGAAACCAAAGAAGTAGTTTGGCTATCCATTGTGTGTTGTATAGATAATTGTTGCAACTATTGTGTCAATTGCTTAGCGGGCTTGGTTTTTGTTGAACCAACAATACCATCGGCATCTGGTCCATCTCTCTGTCTAGTTTTATCCAGTATCAAACATGGCGCATCTGGAAAGATGTTGTATAATAAACCAGATTGAGAATAGATGAGCTCAAACTGTTGAGCCCTCGTGATGGAATCTTCTTCAGAGAAAACTCTGGAAGTCGTGATGTCTTTGGATAATTGTGGGACCAAAGACTTAAGGAACCACTCAAGCAAGAATGTTGGTGGGACTGGTACTTTGATTAGACTCTTCCACCGTCTCCACTCTCATATATGATCAGAGATATGGTCCACTGTTGTCTATTTGAAATTGGAGAGCAGCTCTGTGCCAGCGTCGTATTGCACAAGTAACTGGAAATGGTTAAGGAAGGCCATCGCCAGTTCACGAAAAGAAGAGTATCTTGAGTGGTCGAGCTCGATGTACCATTTCGCTACACTCCAGATAAGAGTACGTTGAAACAATCGCAACTGTACGGAGTCATATTTCAATGAGTTAGATGAACACCAAAGATGGAAGGTAGTCACATGATCACATGGATCTTCATTAGGCTTGGCCTTGAACTTTGGAATGTCCAAAGGAAACTTCGTTGGCATAGGAGGCCAACGTGGATCATGACAAATAGGATCATTTAACAACCTTGTCAAATCTGGCAAGTGTAAAGTTGTCAGGAATGGTAGTTTGGGTTGCTGTTGATAACCTGGGAAAAAGGGTCCTGGAGTTTGACTGGCACCAAGTTGCAAGGAAAATTTTGGCTGCTGGCTCGGATTTTGGTAGAAACCATGGCCTTGACCAGCGTAAGGATTTTTCATCTGTGGAGACATCATCAGTTGATTTCCCATAAAGGCCATAGGGTGTTGGGCATGCATCGTGTTCGAAGGACTTTAGGAAGGATTACCCCATGTCGGTCCTGATGGGAGAGGCATAGTAGTCTGTCCAGGGTTCCATTGACTCTGGAACAAATTATGCCAGAACAACATTCCAGAGGAGGGAATGGATCCTTTTCCTGAGTTCCAAGGTCCTGCTATATGTGCCCCCTGCGCAGGAATAGTACCCTGCACAAGAGTAGACTGTCCAAAAATGGGATTTCCCCCAGACAGGAAAGCGGTGGATGAGAAAGTGTTGTTACCAAACGTCTCGTTCCAAGTGAACGGTGTTGAACCTACCGGCATACTGTGTGCAGGTGTTCCTTGAATCCCTGCTCCAAATAAACTAGTGTGTGTAGGTTGCCCGACGGACTGCTGATGCGGACCACCAAGCGAAGGGGACAAAGGAGGGATATGACCTCCTGCGTAAGGAAAAGCGTTAAAAGGGACAGGAGTGCCCCCAAGTTGACCTTGCAGAGGAGCGTTAGAGCTCCCTGCACCCAGACCCAAAGTCTGTAAAGTGGAGTAGGTGATTGCAGGACTTGTACCTGAACTAGGCATATCGTATGAGAATGGAGGGCCTGTCGCACTAGGTGTGAAGGGGGTTATGGCCACCACCATAGACGGGTTCGGTCCATTGTGCGATGTAGTTGTGGTCGAGACCATAATGGCTCGGACTGACGACGGTAAGTTAGGAGATGATTCTTCTGTGGTAGCAACTGTGGTGGGAATTGAAGAATTTCCAGAAGAAGTAACAACGTTTGTTTCCATAGCTGTGTGAGGCACTATCTGGCATTTGTGAAATTGGATTGGTGTAATAAACGGTGGCCAGGTATCAGTGGTTTGGGTTTCAACTGAGCCAAGAGTAGTGGTTGATCCCTTCAGGAGTTGTTCGGGCACCAAGGTTTGTAACCCGGTCGCTTCGAAAGACCCTTGTTGGTCTAGCCTCCACCTTAATGGTGGTGGGGGTGGCTCCAAAGTAACCGGCGGCAGGCCCAGAAGCCTTTGTGACCGGAGGAGCTCGGGATCCTCCACTGTGTGAGAATATCCAAGACACGCCAAGGTATTCTACATGTTCAAAAGTAACACACACTAAAAGGAAGCCCCTAAGAGATAAGACAAGCAATCACTAAACTATTTGGAAGAACAGTTACAACAACCAACACTAGAGCAACTTACCGGCGCAAGTGCAACTCAAACACGAAATCACCCTCCGGGTATACTCTGCAAAGTGTGGCCCGATGTTTTTCCTAGGTACCGCAGTATACCCCCGCAGTCACCTGTGTATGTCCCTAAAAATATTGGCAACTAGGTTGCCAGCACGCGAACAGTCACCAGGCGGGTACAGTTGAAATTCGGGTAGACCACAATGAGCAGGGTATCAAGCCCGAAACCTGCCAAAGGTATCGAGAGAAAATGATCTGGAAGACAACTGAGGACCTCGAATGGATTCGAGACCCATGAAGCCCCATGGAAAATGTAAACGACGGAATCCCAAAACAAGTCATCGATATGTGTTCTCCACTACAATTGGTTCGGCTTTGGAGGGGTTATCTCCGCTACCTTTCCTCACGCGACCTCATGTTTATCCCCTGTGTTAGAGGGGGGTCCCGGATAAATTCCATGAAACTGGACTTAGACACTCCCTATCTCAGACTCTAATGTTTGGTTTTGAGTGGCCTTGAAGAGTTTCCTCTCCAACCTAATTCAAGGCCCTAATCCTAAACTAGTGTGTGAACCCTACAAACATAAAAGTCTAGTAGATTTTAAGATTAGCGTTTCTTTTAAGGATTTTTCTTATGTCAAGGGATATGAAGGTGAAACTGATGATGTGTAAAGATGAAAGCAAAAATGAATGAAAAAAAGATGGAAACAAAAGACTTTTATTAAATGCAAAATTTCAACAACTTTTCACAAAGAAAGATTTCTTATTGTTTTTTAATTTTTCTAAGATTTCCTACACCAAACTCAAAGGGATTTCGCTCGACTACGAGCTACTTATGATCTAAGTGCACTACAAAAAATTACGAAATAACAGACTTTTTCCTAGCTAATGATGCAGAAACACACCTTTCAACCAAAGAAGACAATGAAAAGAATTTTTTATTTTTTTTATTTAAGTGCTAATAAAGAAACAAAGGGAAAATACCGACAAGCAAAAAACCAAGAAAAACAAATTATGGCTTAAAGCGCGGATTGCAAAGAATCAGAGTGAAGAATCACACAATGGCAATAAAAAAAACAAAGATTCTCATGCTTGTCTAAAAACCATAAAAAAAAATATTTTCTGTTAAATATTAACTGAGAAAAAGTAGGCTAAGGGTAAGATGACCTAACCTACTGACTGTGAAAACCTAGACTCAAACACCTGAGAGGAATACTTCTTATCAAAGCAGGGGATGATTGCCCCACCCTGAACAAAAAGTAGCCTATCAAACACGTGACTGTCACTAAAATAGCACGCGTGCAAACGCGTGCTGAGCAGAGACAGGAAGCGTGTACACGTGGGCTGACCTTGTATAGGCCGCGTGTATGTCTAAATTCTAAGAAAAAAAATGAAAACAAGTAGTCCAGACCAGGAAGAGGCCTCTGGTATTGATAACCAGGGTCCCTTGAAGGCTTGGATGCTCTTTCTAACAGAAATGACAAATAATGAAAGGAATAATAAGGCGAAAAAAGCAATCTGAGATAGGACTGTGAAATAGCAAGACTCAGATAGGATTCCAGAAAACCCCCTGAGAATGTATAATTCTGACAGGGAAGAGGAGGAATGCCTCTAAAGTTCTCTGAACTCCTACACGCTACTGCTATCTCTACAGCTAGCATTCACACACGGTTTGTAAGAGGATAGGGCACGGGTACACGCATGTAGGCCTTTTGTAGGCCACGTGTACCTCTTTGTGTCCCGAAAACTACAGTCAGGCAAAAGTTAGGGAAAGATGGTATGGAAAACCAGACTGCCTGCTAGCTCAGACCTTACAGAAAAAGACAGGCAAAGAAAAAAATGAAAACCTAATCTTTAAACTACCCAAAAACTCAAATAAATCCAGGAACCCTAAAGAGTATTCTCCCCAGTATGGTCACCAATTCTGTTGTTGGGAAAAACACCCTACAGACTAGAAAACTAGGGTCAGACTTGCATGTAGATTTTGACCGAAAAGAAGCTACTTTTTTACCTACAACCCAAGATTTAAACCCCTATTTCACAGTAAATGTATGGAAAAGGACCACCAACCTTATTACTGGCGTTCAATGTAGATCCTCCATTTCTCTTTGATTACTTGCTTGCGCTGCTCCTTCCACAGATGACCTACACTCAAGACAAACAACAACTATGCATGCATGCTACTTCTCTACTCAAGCGTTAGAAATCAAGCATAAATTAACCAAACCATAGACAATTCATGCATTGGGACGGGAAAAGTATTATTTTTATTACTGAAAGTGAATCAACTTACAAACAAAGCTGAGACTGGCCACCGCTCCTTGAACCTAATCCTAGGTTCCTGTTCTTCTATCCTTCAACTGCTTTGCGTTAAATGTCCTTTGGCATGAGGAAAGGGTAAAGGGTTGGGACAATGGATTATGTAAATGGGCAGAGTTTCTTCGCTATATTTTTTCCTCTTCCAAATGGTACCCCTACCCCTTATTTTATAGGCTAGAAGGAGATAGGGTTTTGGACGAACCCTCGGCCATGCATGGCCAGAAGTTTCAGTTAACTGACCCATAGCTTTTTGTTTCGTCGACAACTTTCCTTTTTTCATGCTTTGTTAGGTACACACGGGCTGTAGTGAGTCAGCCAGCGTGCACACGTATGCAGTAATGGGTTAGGGTGCATGGGCCTTGACACAAGAGGATTTTCAAAGAGTTGTTTAGTAGATTTTTGGCAAAGGGATATGAATTGGCCTGATGCCAGGTAAGCATGTGTGGTGCAATTTAGGGTTATAATAGGAAGATCCTCCCATGGATATTGTTGAAGAAAAAATACTTGCAGTCCCGATTCAAAATCCCTCAGATTCCCTCCTGTATGTAGTCCCTAACCCTCAAGACCCTCCCACCACTCCTGGTTTGTCCACCCCTAGAGTAGATGTTTCTTTGGATTTGTATACCTGCATAATTGAAGAGGAAATCCCACAGGAGGAGAGCCATTAGGATATTTTCCATCCAACAGGTCAACCTCCACTTGTCACTTCTCCAAAACCTGAACCAAGTTACACCTTCTGCCTCTCATGAGATCACTTGGACCTCATCTTTGATATGCATCAAGATATGGAAGAGAAACTTCACTGGAACACCATTCTCAGCAGTTGCTTGGAATTTTTGTTTGATTCTCTCTGAGGCACGCCATAAAAAATAAGGTCCCTGACATGTGCCCATACATTTTTCTTCTCTCCTACCTAGAAATGAATGCATGGAGACAAAGGTAATCTGGGTTCACTCACTATCTACTTCTGCAGTTTTTTTTTTTTCTATTACTGTGCATTCCAATGTCAAAACTATTGTAGGAATTTTGGTGTCATTTTGTTCATGGATGCATGGAAAATTCAAACTTTCCAGGCATCAATACTTTTGTCTATCTATTATGTTTTCTATCTATTTGGAAGAACAAGTGGTTGATTTGTGTTCATGTATAGACAAGTGTAATATTGTGATGGAATTCTAAGGTAATAAAATATTTTTATTTACAAAAAAAAAATTGGTTGAAAGGTTATTGCGATGTGCTGGAAATATTCGACGGACAAAGGCATATTTGAATACATGTCATAGTGATCTTACTGACATAATAAACCAACTTGTCTCTCCAACTTTGTTCTTTACACTAAGTGCAACTGACACTAAGTGGCCATACCTGCATAAAGTTATTCCTGATAATCAAATTGTAAATATACAAAATCAACAACGATGGAGAATTGATAATGTTATCAAATATGCACATATTGTTGCAATATATATGCGACAACACTTCAACAATATTTTGGATGAAATTATTATAAAATATCTCCAAGCTAAGAATTACGGGTACAAGTATTTAATTTAAAACCTTTAATTTTAATTTATGAAATGAATATGATATTTATGCATTACTATTACAATTATATCTTTCATAAAATTTTCATAGGTATGAATGGAAACATAGAGGATCAACACATATCCATGGATTTTTGTGGTTATAAGGTGCTCCAAACATGGATAAGTTGGATTGGAAATTTGAAGTAAGAGTAACTGTTGTTAAAAAATATGTTGAAAAATATGTTACGACATGGAATCCTCATGATATTCACTGATCTCTTAATCATGACCCCTTCTTATTGGACACTTTGGAAATATTCAGTATAGATCCTCTTCATTATTATGAACAATTATCAAATTGAGTACAATGACACACAAAATGTTCTTTCAACTCATTCTTACAAATGTCGCTACAATTCCCCTTGGGAACTTTGAGATGAATCAAAACTTTTTATAAATGAAAAAGTATAAAATAAATATGAAGTTGCGCGTAATGATGACAGGTTGAATGTTCATAATATAGGCCTTATTTCAATGTGGCATGCGAATGTTGATTACAAATCGGTACTTTCACATTATGCAGTGTTGAAGTACATTTCAAAATATGCCCCTAAATATGTAAGAAGATCATAAAGTTATCAATATATGCTAACAATAATTTCAAGTACCATTGACTCTAAAAATCTTGCTATATGTGCAAACAAAAACTTCCTCTCTAAAAAAATTGTAGATAGAGACATAGTATCACAAGAAACCTATCATATGTTATTAAAAATCTCTCTTTCACTATGCAGTTATCAATTATTTTCCCTTAAAGTTGGAAGGAAAGTCTTCAAAAAAGTTTCATTTAATACTGAACATGATCAATTTTATGGAATCTCTAGTTTCATAGAAACATATCAAGGAATACCTACATTCCTTGAACATTTGTCTCTTATAGACACTGCATGATCATGGGCATTTAACCAAAGACGCAAGAAAGAAGAATGGAAGCCTAGAAAAAATGCTGCAATAATTTGAGTATGGCCTCGATTTGTAACAATTCCTAATGAAAAATCAGATAACTATGAATTATTCTGTCAAAGTGAATTATTGTTATGTAAACCATTCAAAAACATTCCTATTGATATAGGTATTGATAAATAATTTATTATTCAGAATTTTAAGAATCTGAGATATCAATCTTGTCATTTTTGGTGAACAAAATTAGAAACATAAAGTCTTGAATAAGATGATGAAATAAATGAGGAAGAAATCATTCCTTCTGATTATATGGATGAATGGAAAATACTATCGCACATTATTCCTCCTAATTCTATTCAAGTGTTCGACATGGATACTCTCAGTCGACCTCGACTTGAATAATTTGTGGGATCATACTATGGGTTCATATAACACAACAGAAGAAGCAAATAATTTCATCTAGAATGCATGATCAATTGGAGAAATAATAAACCAGTCTCTTTCCACATCAACATCTTCATTTTCATTGTCCAAAAAGTAACAAATTTGTTTTCAAATTATTATTGAACATTTCAATGATGAAAATACTGAAGATCCACTAAAGATGATTTCTCAAGGAACTGCAAGAACGTAACTTATACATTGTATTTCAAAAGAATTTAACTCTCACTCAATCAATGTAAACAAACCTTTTATTTTATTAGCACCCACTGGAATTTCTCCTTTCAATATTCGAGCTAAAACAATACACTCAACATTAAGAATTCCTATTAAAGACTTAAAACCTTTACAGGGTCAAGCAATTGCAGTATTTCAAGAGGAAATGAAACATATTAAATACATTTTGATCGATGAAATGATATTCATTGGACTAAGGTTGTTCATGTAGATTGATTCACGATTGCGTGAATCATTTCCAGAAAAGAAATCTATTCCATTCTACAGAAAAACATATATTCTTATTGGAGACCTTGGTCAATTACCACCTGTCAAAGATAGACCATTGTATGTAGGTAACACAATTTCTAAGATTCTATGGAAGGATTTCAAAATGTTTGTCACTTTAGACATAATTTTTCGTCAAAAAGGGACAGATCCAAAGCAATCAAATTTCTGAAGATTATTGACAAACATCAGAAATGTAGATGCAAAATTGGATAACTGGAATATGTTGATGTCAAGGACAGAAAAATCTATGGATTCCATTGAAATTAATACTTTCAAATACAAAATCCATTTATTTCCAACAAACAAATTGGTCGATCTACGCAACAAATCCATGCTTAAATCATTGAATACTCATAGTGCACGACGTGTTGCAAAACATACAAAGGAGAAATAATTTAATGATGCAGATGATGAATAACTTGAATGTGAAACTATTTTATGTATAGGTGAATGTGTCATGATGACATCCAACTTGTGGGTAGAAGCAGGGTTAGTAAATGGAGCACTTGGAACTGTTAAAAAAATATTCTATTATCATGGATTAAGACCACCTCAACTACCAATTTATACAAATGTTTCATTTGATAATTACATTGGTATACCACGGGACATGACAAATTAAAGTATTGTACTGATACCACCATTTGTTAGAGGAAATAAAAAACAAATCCCATTACATATGGCTTCGGCTCTCACTATACACAAATCACAAGGATTGACAATAGATAAAGCGACAATTGATATTGATACACTGAAAGACAAGGTTTAACTTTTACAAAAATTTCATGAGTTAAATCAATAGATGGTTTAAGGATAGCATTGCCATTCACATTTGAAAGATATGCAAAGATGAGTGAAAGTGCATATGCTACAATTAGAAAGAAAGAAGAACAACTATGCAATCAATATCTTTGTAATGATTCCACTTATTGTAGAATATAGTTAGTTATTTGACTCTATACTATATCTATCATCACTTTCAATTCTTTATGTTATGACAATATAATCATATCTATGACTTTTTCATATGTCAAGAGAATTTATGAATGGAAAAGAATTTATCATTGAAAATATCAAATGCTACAAAAAAAGGTACTTCTTTTTAATACTCGTTATTCAATTTTATTGTATGAATCTAAATTATTTGTAATATCATTTCACATTATTTATAACTAAATTCTACATTATTATTTTAGTGTTTCAATTAAATTATTTTTATTAAAGTTTTGGCTTATAACAACACCTTAAAATAATAACAACCCTTTTGTGATTTATGGACTGGAATATATTGAAAATATGACAAAATATTCTATCAATAATATAATGTGAAAGTAAAAATGTGATATAACCATTAGTGCATTGACATGGATGTTGTAATATGAATTAACGCTAAACAAAAGATGCAAAATCATATTTTTTTGTTCAAAGGATGAATATGTTTAATCAACATTCGAATTTCACATGATATTTCATAACCACCACAACATCACATAACTATTAACATTGTGATATAAATGTTGCAATGTGACACAAAAAATATTTCAATGTATCAATGTGACATCAAATTTCAATAATTACACAATCCAACAAAAAATTATTGAATATCACAATTTTACTTAACCCAAAACAAAAACCTGTTTAAATATGACAATGTCATATCACATTTCGTTAACATGACTTAATAATAAAACATTAACAAACATCCTATTCTGATATTAAAATTCATGAACACTTTAATTAGACATAGACATCGATGCATTAGTATAACTGTCAGAATTTCCCAAATTCATTTACCCATACACATCGCTATATGAATGTGACAATGTGATAAAACCTTTTTTGATGTCACAATACCACATGTCACAAACCCGCTGCGGCGTAGTAAATTTTTTCCTTTTCGCGAGGGACAGAACCCCCGAAAACCTACGGAGCTTAGCACAGGCTGTAGACGCCACTTTTGCCTTGACAGAGTCTCTACGCGACCTCTCGGTCTTAAGGATCGTTCAGTTCCTTTTATGAGCTGAAGTGGCCTCTTTTGATTTCCAGCTGAAATCTTCTTCCAATCGATCCACAGGTCCTTTCGGAAGCTCCCCTATGCATAGAACACTAGGTGCGAGCTCCACTCTCTCCAAGCGACCACAGCGCTATGACCAAGGCATATTCCTGAAGGCACTTGTCGCAACTCGCAATATCGTGAGTTCGCGAGTCGAAACTCCTGACTCTTCTTTTCCAATCTCACAATACCTGAGATCACGAAATGGGTATAGCTCTCCTCTATCATCCCCCTCCACACATGACCACCGGCTAAGATTAATGCCAGATCCTCTCGCTACTCGCCACTTTGCAAGTTGTGGCGTCCAACCTTGGCACCTTCCCTTCACGAAACCCCAAGAAGCGAGGTTAGCTTCCCCTCTCGTGTTATTGCTACTTGCAACTTCGCAAGTCAAAGGGTTGAGCTCTCATGCTCTTAGCTCGCGAATCCCTGAGACGAGAGAAGTCAACGGAGCGTTGAATCCCTTCTCTAGGCAATGCGTGTTCACCTGTCAATCATGTGGACCCCACCTTAAAGTTCTGCCACATGTTCTCTCGTGCCCGACTCTCGTCACTTCGCTACTCGTGAAGTCGAAAACGACTCCTTTCAACCTACGAATCCCCGAATGCGTGATAGGCGATGGGGTTTCTGATCCAATAGTCCTCATGTTCTCTGGATCCAATGGCTGTCTCCACTCCTCGCGACTTCGCCACTTGCAAATTGGAGCACCCAAACTTTGGGCTCTTACCTTGCGAACCTCCGAGTTCGCGAGATTCCTTGATCTCTGCCACCTGTCATCCCCAGATGGACGATCCTGATCCTCTCGCGATTTCACTGCTCGTGAATTCGAAAGACTTCCCTCTATGAATCTCGATGTCCAAATCCCCAATATGGGTGATCTCGCGACACGCGTTCTCTCTCAGACGAACGGCTCAGATTTCCTCGAGACTTCACCACTCACGAAGTCAAGATGCTTGCCTCTGTGAGTCCTAGTGCCCGAATCTCCGAAATGGATGATTTCGCGACACGCATCCTCCCACAGATGGACGACTCAGATTATTTTTCCCCTTCAGGACTTTCGGGACAAAAGTCTCGACCTCCTATCCGCCAATATGTCGAAATTCCAAAATTCTGACATGTCTTCAATGCGGGTCCCACAACAGAACTTCCCACCTTTTTGGAGTTTCGGACTTCGCGACTTCGCGAATCCTAGTGCTAATCTTTCGGTTCTTCAACCCACGAAACCCCGAAATACCAAGTTCCAATGCACTTTACCAATAACTGGCTCACACCAATCCTTTCGCCCCTTCGGGACTTCGCCTTTCGCGACCTCGCGAATCTTGAGGCAAGGGTTTTAACCCTTCAACTCGCGAATCCATGAAAGGAGATTTCGTGAGTAATCCAACGGTCCTTGTCGACTCATATCCTACGATCTGATTTCTCTCAAACTTAAAACTTGAAAATAGGCTTACCGTAACTCCCCTGCTCCTCTGCAAGACCTGACGGTTCTCAGGACTTCGCGAATTCTCCACGGAGAATTATGACCATCCAATGACTCCTTGACAACTCTTGCGAAGTGAACACGGTATTCCTTCGCTACTATTTTGGGATTTCAAGAGGATCATTCTTCCTCATACAGGGTTACTAAGACTTGCACCTTCAAATCCTTTTCCAGGTTCTTGGTGAGCTTTCTAAGAAGGGTGTCTCTATGAGGAGATCTATCCAGGATATTACTTGAGACAGATAAGGGTATAGATTTCCCGAGAACAGACTTGAAGTCTGAATTAATTCAATATGCGTATAAATAGTGATTTATAAAACATAAGCCATACGTAGTCTTTCCATTATAAGCGTGCAACCACCATTTCTAAATCAAAACACTACACAGGCACTCTTATACTCAAACCATTCATAAAACAGAACAAACTGTGAGCATACATGTCAGCATATAATTTCAAGATGCAAAATGTAAAACACTTATCAAAATAACACTAGATGTGATTGCAACTGCTGAGAGGGGTGCTCGTTTCCACCCAACCGTAGGCTCAACGACTCCCAATGGATTTACCACTAGCCTCCCCTGAGCTGAGACCACAATGTTGCGAGACTGCATCTTTGTTTTCCAGTGACCGAGAAAGAAGGTTACTCTCCTTCTTCTCCATTGTCACTCACTCTGTGTGTTTCCATAGTTCTTCTTCCTCTTTCCCTCGCGTCTACCCTTGATCGCCCATGCTTCCTGTCTTTTCTCTGTTCAGCGAGGCTGCATGTGGCACGATTTTCCTCGCAGTGGTCAGGTCTGAGGACTCTATGGATGGGTGGTTCACCCCATCCCTCATTACTCATGAGGATCCCTTTACCTACCAATCCTGACGAGTCATTTAATTCGGGGCCAGCGAGCCGCTCTTGGTTCTCTGGGCCAGTGAAGTCCAAATACGGTATTGGTTTTGGCGGAAGTTAATGCCACCTTTCTAGGTGCCTTCCACCACCTTTCTTCAGCCATCGTGGTCTCTTTTTCATCACCTTCCCCTCTCAACAGTCTTGCAATATAT
>ML796786.1:22374-34359 GCA_009831015.1 Picea engelmannii | reverse complement strand
CAGTATTATTATTAAAAAATAAAATAATAATAATAATATAAATATAACTATAATGATAATAAATAATATTTAAAATAATAATATTAAATAATAAATAATATATATTATTATAACCAATACAAATAGTTATTATTTTATTTATTTATTATATTAATTAATGATCCAGGTCGATATTGTTGGCCACCTGCCTATTCCACTTAGACCCACACCATTGTTTCTTTTAGTTTTTCGGTTTCCTTAATTGTAGAACAATTTACTATTTCTAGCAGTTCTTCGAGTCCTGAACTTCTGGAGCTGTTTTGAGGCCCTAAACGACATTTTTTGGGCATTCATGCTCCGAAGAATATGAGTTCATTCTGGACTCGATATTCACTATCAGCAATGTAGTCCTCGGATAGATCTTTCTAACAATGTATCATGTGCATCAAACGGAGATAGTATGCCAAAGTTACGACCCCGGGAGATTGATGTACCAATTTACCCCAACGGGGCCCATATTCTGGCGTTTCATCTCCTAGGGTTAGGTTTTTGGATGTTTAGGGTTTTCCATTGTTTCTCAATAATATATAGGCCTTTGAGCCTCATTGTAACAGGTAGTTCAGAGGCCAGTAGCTGCCACATCTCCTCTACGAGATAAGCTACAAGTGCCCTAGCTAGTTTATTTCCATTGTCTGTAAGCATTTTTCAGTCATTTGTTATTAATGAAATAAAGTCTTATTTATGTTGCATCTCTGCGTTTATGTGTATTTATGTATTTCATTGTGCTCCTTCATAAATTGGGATCAGTGGTATCAGAGCGGTCTGCTCATTCTCGATCTTTCTTTGCATGTCCCCAACGAGGTCAGGGTATAAGGAGTTGGGGCTCGATCTGGTTGAACCTTTGCAAGATCAGTCTCGCAAACCCCGATGACTACCCATGGGAGAAGAAAAGAAAGATGAGGGAGTAGGAGATCCTGTCAAAATGTTGCTCGAGGAGGCCCTCGAGAAACAAAGGAACGTGATGATGGACAACTTTGCCCAGATTCTTCAACGGATTCCCACTAGCGGCGCATCGACATCCAACAGCCACTCTGGAGGCGCCACTCCTTTTAAGGTACAAGTAAACTTTGACATTCTCATATTTGAGAGCCAAATAGATGTAGATTCCATAGATAGATGGTTGAATATGTTAGAAGGATATTTCTCGGTTCATGAATTTTTCGACCGAGAAAGGATTATTTTCGCACTCCTCAAAGCCACCCCCCATGTCAAGGACTGGTGGGAAACCTACTCGGAGAAACAGGGGGAGGGGGAACCCTCTCTGTTCTTAGCCACACCCACTTGGAATTCTTTCTAAGATGCCATCAAGGAACAATATTATCCCATGGGGAGCTATGAGGACAAATACATATAATGGACTACGATGCGGCAACAAAGGGACCAAGATGTGCATGAGATGACGAATATGTTTCATACCCTACGCACAAAGTTGGGTATCAAAGATTCAGAGAAACATTTGGTGTTAAAGTACCATAGTTTTCTTCCCAGATACATTCAGAAGGAAATGGAGTTCCTCTGCATCTCCTCACTTGGTGTGGCGTACCGATATGTTGCCAAGATTGAGCAGAAGTTCAAATAGAAAAAGCAATACTTTGGTTCTGCGAATCAGAAGCAAGGGAAAGGTACCACCAAACCGCAGAACAAAGGACCAAGCCAAGGTGGAGTGGCCCAGGATAACCCTCCAAAGACACAAGCAAAGAACAACACCATGAAGCCAAAAAAGGACACAGGGAAGTGGTGTGAGTTACATAAGAGCTCCACTCACAACACAAGTGAGTGTCAAGCCAAGTAGTCACTGGTAGCCGAGTTGAAGGCTTATGAATCAGATGCATGCTCCGACTCTAAATCAGAACCTAACAAGGGGAATGACATGGGGAAAAAAATTATCGATGTAGAGCCCAAGGCCATCGTTCCCATCACAAAGTCCAGAAGGAGGAACCAGAAGATCCAGAGGAGGCGGAGCGTCTCTTCCATTCCAAGATGTGGGTAAAGGGTTCTTCGTTGTAGTTCATTGTCGACAGGGGGAGACAGAAGAACCTCATCTCGGTAGAGTTCGTGAAATGGTTGGGCTTTCCAACCACAACACACCCACAACCATACACCATCGGGTGGTTGCACCAAGGACGGGACCTCCACATCAGCCAACAATGTCGCCTTCCCTACAGCATCAAGCCCTTCACAGATGAGGTATTATGTGACATTGCTCCTCTTGTTGTTTCTGATGTATTATTAGGCCAACTGTACTTGTGGAAGAGACATGTTGTGTATGAGTCCAGGCCTCGTGCTGTTATTGTCACCTTGGGCAATAAGTTGTACAGGATACCAGAGGTAGCACTGCCTACCACCATCTCTTTGCTTACTGCAAAAAAATGCAGTAAGCTCATTTCCAAAACCAACAAATTTTTTTTCCTGATGATCCACCCTAAGGGAAAGAGGAAGATTGTGGCCATGACTTCCAGACAGGGCCCCACTGCATGAAAGAAACAGATGGATAGGGTCATGGAGGAGTACGAGGACATCTTCACCTCCCCTGCAGGGGTGCCTCTACATTTCCAGGTCAAGCACCCCATCGATATGACCCCAGGTGCGCTGCTGCCCAATGGACCCATCTATCGGTGCTTTGTTATGGAGAATGACGAAATCAAGAGGCAGATTCAGGAGCTGTTGCAGAAAGGTCACATCTAGCCAAGTTCATCACCCTGTGGGAGCCCGATCGTGTTGGTGCAGAAGAAGGATGGGACTTGGAGACTTTGCATTGACTATCGGGCACTGACCAAGATCACTATTCGGAATAGGTACCCAATCCCATGGATTGATGACCTTCTGGACCAACTCAAGGGGGTGAAATATTTCAGCAAGATCAACTTGAAGTCAGGGTATCACTAGGTACGAATCAAACCCTCTGATGTGTGGAAGACTGCCTTCAAATCCAAGAAGGGTCTTTTCGAATGGTTGGTCATGCCATTCGGGTTGAAGAATGCCCGTACAACCTTCATGAGGCTAATGGATGACATCCTACAGCCATTCACCAACTCATTTGTAGTGGTGTACTTGGATGACATTTTGATGTTCAGCTAGAGTTGGGAAGAGCACCTCCACCACATCCGACAGGTCCTCCAAACACTCTGACAACACAAGTTGTGTGCCAATTTGGAGAAATGAACTTTTGGCATGACCCAGGTTCAATATCTGGGACACATTATTGATGAGCAGGGGGTGCATGTGGATCCAACAAAGATCCAAGTCATTCGGGATTGGCCAACCCTAACCACCCTAACAGAGCTCCACATATTTTTAGGTCTTCCCAATTTCTACCGTAGGTTTGTGTTGGGATTCTCTCATATCACTTGGCCCTTGAGTCAAGTCACCAAGGGAGGAGCTAAAGAAAAATTCTTTTGTTCTGAATCTCAATAGAAGGCATTCGAGGAGTTGAAGCATTGCCTCTACTCTGCACCAGTGCTCACATTACCAGACTTGCAACAACCATTTGAGATCGAGACAGATGCCTTTGACTATGCCATTGGGGCAGTTCTTACTTAACATGGGAATCTAGTGGCATATCACAGTGAGACACTTTCTGACACAGTCCTAAAGTATCCCACTTATGACAAAGAAATGTATTCCATTGTGTAGGCTTGTCGGCAATGGAAGCATTACATTTTGGGAAAGGAAACAGTCATCCACACAGACCACCGACCCCTGCAGTTCATACAGACACAAGGGAAGTTGTAGAATGATCACCATTAGAAGTGGTCCACATACCTGCAACAGTTTCATTTGACCATTAAGTACAAGAAAGGCAGCACCAATAATGTTGCATATTGGCTCAGTTGACCACCCATCATGGCGCTAACCACTATGCTCAACTCTTGTGGGAACGAGACTTCCGATTGGCCACTTCTCTACACAAGTGATCTAGAATTCGGCCACACATACAATACACTCTTGGAGGGTAAGCAAGTTCCCAATTTTCACCTCCAGGATGCCCTGATTTGTCACCTGGGACACCTTTGTGTTCCTTCAAGCAAGCGTGCCAAGATGATTTGGGAGGCGCACTACAGTCGGGTCGCTGGGCATTTCGGGGTCGAGAAAACCATGGCAGTACTGCAAAAGTATTTCTATTGGCCGAACCTTCGACAGGATGTCGGGAAGTACATCAAGTCCTGCACTGCTTGCGCCATCGCCAAACCAACCATCAAGAAGCAAGGCCTCTATACTCTTCTTCCTACCCCCAGACAACCTTGGGAATCCATCTCTATGGATTACATGTTGGGCCTTCCTTCTACTAAGCATGGCAACGACTATGTTTTTGTGGTCATCGACCGATTCTCGAAGATGTCCATTATGATGGCTTGCAAGAAGAATATCACAACAGAAGCCACTGCTAAACTCTTCTTTGAACGAGTGTGGGTACACTTTGGGATCCCACAGTCTATCATTTCAGATCGGGATAGCAAGTTCCTCAGTACATTTTGGTCCATCCTCTGGTCGATGCTAGACACCAAGCTCACCAAGTCCACATCTTTCCATCCGCAAACTGATGGCCAAACAGAGGTCGTCAACCGAATGATTGTACACATTCTGCACATGTACAACTCAAAGCATCCATGCACATGGGATTAGAGCCTCCCCTATGTACAACACATCTACAACCGGGCTCTCCATAGCTCAACCAACAACAACCCCTTTCAAGTGGGCTTGGGATTCTAGCCACTATGTCCCATTGACATAGCCATGCCATTTGCTGCTACTCGGGCAGATTCAGCCCATGTCCAGTCCGAGGCTAACAAGGAAAACAAATTCATTGAGTGAATTCAACACATCCGCCAACAAGTTCTTGACATCTTGGACAAAGCTAATTCTAAGTACAAGCAACGACATGATCAACATCGGGTGCCACACAACTTCTAGGTGGGTGACAAAGTGTGGCTACATTTGCAAAAGGAGCACCTCGCTGGACCCTACCGCAAGATTCGCCCTCTCTGATATGGGCCATACACCATCACCAAGGTTGTAGGGGACAATTCCTTTGAGCTCGGTATTCCACCATTCCTTGGTTTTCAACCAGTGTTCAATGTGGACTGCCTTCGACCCTACTTTCCACCTCTACTAGACACATTTGACATGGAAGAACAACTCACACCAATAGAGTTAAACCCAGATTGCATGGAACAAGCCACAATTGATCGAATTATGGACACACATATCAAGAACACCCGCCAATAGAGGATCTAGCTATATCGAGTTGTCAAAGCAGGCCAACTCCTTTACCAGGGAAAGTGGCTCACTAGGGACCAAGTTCAACAGAAGTTTCCTCATCTCATGGAGGAACTCAACGCAATGGGGACCATTGCTTCCTAAGGGGGGAGGACTGATCCAGGTGGATATTGGTGGCCACCTTCCTATTCCACTTGGACCCACACCATTGTTTCTTTTAGTTTTTCAGTTTCCTTAATTGTAGCACAATTTACTATTTTTAGCAGATCTTCGGGTCCTGAACTTCCGGAGCTGTTTTGAGGCCCTAAACGACGTTTTTTGGGCATTCATTCTTCGACAAACATGAGTTTTTTCCAAACTTAATGCTCATTTTCGACAATGTAGTCCTCGGATATATCTTTCTAACGATGTATCATGTGCATCAAACGGAGATAGTATGCAAAAGTTATGACCCCGGGAAATTGATGTACAAATTTACCCCAACGGGGTCCATATTCTGACGTTTCATCTCCTAGGGTTAGGTTTTTGGATGTTTAGGGTTTTCCATTGTTTCTCAATAATATATAGGCCTTCGAGCCTCATTTTAATAGGTAGTTCAGAGGCCAGTTTCCTCCACATATCTTCTCAGAGATAAGCTACCAGCACCCTAGCTAGTTTATTTCCATTCTATCTGTAAGCATTTTTCAGTCATTTGTTATTAATGAAATGAAGTCTTACTTTTGTTGCATCTCTGTGTCTATGTGTATTTATGTATTTCATTGTGCTCCTACATAACTCAGGATCAGTGGTATCAGAGCGGTCTGCTCGTTCTCAATCTTTCTTTGCATGTCCCCAACGAGGTCGGGGTATAATGAGTTGGGGCTCGATCTGGTTGAACCTTTCAAAGATCAGTCTCGCAAACCCCGACGACCGCCCATGGGGGAAGAAAAAAAATATGAGGGAGCAGGAGATCCTATCAAAATGTTGCTCAAGGAGGCCCTTGAGAAATAAAGGAACGCGATGATGGACAACTTTGCCCAGATTCTTCAACAGATTCCCACTAGCGGCACATCGACATCCAACAGCCACTTTGGAGGCGCCACTCCTTTTAAGGTACAAGTAAACTTTTACACTCCCATATTTGAGGGCCAAATAGATGCAGATGCCGTAGATAGATGATTGAATCTGTTAGAAGGATATTTATCGGTTCATGAATTTTCCGACCGAGAAAGGATTATTTTTTCACTCCTCAAAGACGCCCCCCATGTCAAGGACTGGCGGGAAACCTACTCAGAGCAACAGGGAGAGGGGGAACCCTCTCTGTTCTCGGCCACACCCACTTGGAATTCTTTCTGAGACACCATCAAGGAACAATATTATCCCATGGGGAGCTATGAGGATAAATACATACAATGGACTACGCTGCGACAGCAAAGGGACCAAGATGTGCATGAGATGACGAATCTGTTTCATACCCTAAGCACAAAGTTGGGTATCAAAGATTTAGAGAAACATTTTTTGTTAAAGTACCACAGTTTCCTGCATAGATACATTCAGGAGGAAATGGAGTTCCTCGACATCTCCTTGCTTGGTGTGGCATACCGATATGCTACCAATATTGAGCAGAAGTTCAAACAGAAAAAGAGAGACTTTGGGTCTGCGAATGAGACGCAAGATAAAGGTACCACCAAACCACAGAACAAAGGACCAAGCCAAGGCGGAGTGGCCCAGGATAACCCTCCAAAGCCACAAGCAAAGAACAACACCATGAAGCCAAAAAAGGACACAGGGAAGTGGTGTGAGTTCCATAAGAGCTCCACTCACAACACAAGTGAGTGTCGAGCCAAGCAGTCACTGGTAGCCGAGTTGAAGGCTTATGAATCGGATGCATGCTTCGACTCTGAATCATAACTTGACAAGGGGAATGACAGGGGGAAGAAAATTATCGATGCAGAGCCCAACGCCACCATTTCCACCATGAAGATCCAGAAGGAGGAACCAAAAGATCCAGAGGAGGCAAAGCGTCTCTTCCATTCCAATATGTGGGTAAAGGGTTCCCCGTTGCAGTTCATTGTCAACAGCGGGAGCCAGAAGAACCTCATCTCGGTAGAGGTCATGAAGCAGCTGGGATTTCCAACCATAGCACACCCACAATGATACACCATCGGGTGGTTGCACCAAGGACAGGACCTCCACGTCAGCCAACAATGTCGCCTTCCCTACAGCATCAAGCCCTTCACGTATGAGGTATTATGTGACATTGCTCCTCTTGATGTTTCTGATGTATTATTAGGCCAACCGTACTTGTGGAAGTGACATGTTGTGTATGAGTCCAGGCCTCATGTTTTTATTGTCACCTTGGGCAATAAGTTGTACAGGATACCGGAGATAGCACCGCCTACCACCATCTCTTTTGTTACTGCAAAACAATGCAGTAAGCTCATTTCCTAAACCAACAAATTTGTTTTCATGATGATCCGCCCTGAGGGAAAGAGGAAGACTGTGGCCATGACCTCCAGATAGGGCCCCACTGCACGAAAACAATAGATGGATAGGGTCATGGAGGAGTACGAAGAAATCTTCACCTCCCCTGTAAGGGTGCCTCTACATTGCCAGGTCAAGCACCCCATCGATCTGACCCCAGGTGCACCACTACCCAATGGACCCATCTATCGGTGCTCTGTTCTGGAGAATGACAAAATCAAGAGGAAAATGTAGGAGCTGTTGCAGAAAGGTCACATCCGGCCGAGGTCATCACCCTGTGGGAGACCGATCGTGTTGGTGCAGAAGAAGGATGGGACTTGGAGACTTTGCATTGACTATCGGGCACTGAAAAAGATCACTGTTCGGAATAGGTACCTGATCCCATGGATTGATGACCTTGTGGACCAACTCAAGGGGGAGAAATATTTCAGCAAGATCGACTTGAAGTCGGGGTATCACCAAGTACCAATCGAATGCTCTAATGTGTGGAAGACTCCCTTCAGATCCAAGGAGGGCCTTTTCGAATGGTTGGTCATGACATTCGGGTTGACGAATGCCCTTGCAACCTTCATGAGGATAATGGACGACATCCTATAGCCATTCACCAACTCATTTGTAGTGGTGTACTTGGATGACATTTTGATCTTCAGCCAGACTTGGGAAGATCACCTCTACCACATCCGACAGGTCCTCCAAACACTGCAACAACACAAGTTGTGTGCCAATTTGGAGAAATTCACTTTTGGCATGACCCAAGTTCAGTATCTGGGATACATTATTGATGAGCGGGGGGTGCATGTGGATCCAGCAAAGATCCAAGTCATTTGGGATTGGCCAGCCCCAACCACCCTAATAGAGCTCCGCAGCTTTTTAGGTCTTGCCAATTTCTAACATAGGTTTGTGTTGGGATTCTCTCATATCACTTGGCCCTTGAGTCAACTCACCAAGGGAGGAGCTAAAGAAAAATTATTTTGGTCTGAATCTCAACAGAAGGCGTTCGGGGAGTTGAAGCATTGCCTCTGCTCTACACTAGTGCTCACATTACCAAACTTGCAACAACCATTTGAGATCGATACAAATTCCTCTGACTATACCATTGGGGCAATTCTTACTCAACATGGGCATCCAATGGCATATCATAGTGAGACACTTTCCAACACAGTCCGGAATTATCCCACTTATGACAAAGAAATGTATTCCATTGTGTAGGCTTGTCTACAATGGAAGAATTACATTTTGGGAAGAGAAACGGTCATCCACATAGACCACATACCCCTGGAGTTCATATAGACACAAGAGAAGTTGCAGAACGATCGCCATCAGAAGTGGTCCACATACTTGAAACAGTTTCATTTGAACATTAAGTACAAGAAAGGCAGCACCAATAATGTTGCATACTGCCTCAGTCGACCACCCATCGTGGCGCTAACCACTGTGCTCAACTCTTGTGGGAACGAGACTTCTGATTGGTCGCTTCTCTACACAAGTGATCCAGAATTCGGCCACACATACAATACACTCTTGGAGGGTAAGCAAGTTCCCAATTTTCACCTCCAGGATGCCTTGCTTTGTCACCTGGGACACCTTTGTGTTCCTTCAAGCGAGCATGCCAAGATTATTTGGGAGGCGCACTACAGTTGGGTTGCTGGGCATTTCGGGGTCAAGAAAACTATGGCAGTACTACAAAAGTATTTCTATTTACCGAACCTTTGATAGGATGTCGGGAAGTACATCAAGTCCTGCACTGCTTGCGCCATTCCCAAACTGACCATCAAGAAGCAAAGCCTCTATACTTCGCTTCCTACCCCCATTCAACCTTGGGAATCCATCTCTATGGATTACATGTCAGGCCTTCCTTCTACTAAGCATGGAAATGACTGCGTTTTTGTGGTCGTCGACCGATTCTCGCAGATGTCCATTATGATGGCCTGCAAGAAGAATATCACAGCAGAAGCCACTGCTAAACTATTCTTTGAACAAGTGTGGGTACACATTGGGATCCCATAGTCTATCATCTTAGATCGTAATAACAGGCTCCTCACTACATTTGGGTCCAGCCTCTGGTCGATGTTGGACACCAAGCTCACCAAGTCCATAGCTTTCCATCCGCAAACTGATGGCCAGACAGAGGTTGTCAACTAGATGATTGTACACATTTTGCACATGTACAACTCAAAGCATCCATGCACATGGGATGAGAGCCTCCCCTATGTACAACACAGCTACAACCGGGCTCTCCATAGCTCAACTAGCCACAGCCCCTTTCAAGTGGGCTTGGGAATCCAGGCACTATGTCCCATTGACGTATCCATGCCATTTGCGGCTACTCAGGCAGATACAGCCCATGTCCAGTCTGAGGATAACAAGTCAAACAACTTCATTGAGCGCATTCAACACATCCCCCAACAAGTTCATGACATCTTGTGTTCGCGTTCAAATGGTCACCAGGTGAGCAAATAGAGAGCGCTTGCATACCCTGTTGGGTTTAGTAGGGCAGAACAGCTATGGAGCATAGGGTTAGAGAAACAAAATGAACTACAATCTAATATCAACTGAAAACAAATAAAACTGTGAAAATAAACAACAAACATCAAACACAAAACACAGGTGTCACCAATGGTTCCAGGCTGGTGTATTAATGAAACCGGAGCACGCTGAAGGAAGAGACCAGAGGTTCCTTCTCCCTCCAACGGAAGGCTCTTTGGGGCCCTCACATAGATTTTTATAGCAGCTTCTCGGGCGGTCACGTAACCTTCTCAAAGTGTGAACAGGGACCCTTTTAGGGTTTATTTTGTTCATTAACCCGCCGATTTTGCGGATCCGGCTCTGATTTGAGAGTCAAATCAACTTGGGAGCCGGTCCATAAGCGGTTGGGAGGCCGACCTATTCAATTAATGCGTTGTTTTAGCAGATGCACGGGTTTTTGTGTTGACAACCGCGCATCGAGCGCGCATGCGCGAATGACACGTTTTGTCCTGCGCATGCACGCGCGAACCAAACTGCTGTAAAGAACCCTTCAATTTTTGGTTACTTTGTATAGTTTTTGGCCCTTCTGGAGTGCTGTGAAATTAATTCAGTGCCATGAATGACTTCATTGTTGTTTTGATGATGCGAAGTTCTTGTCACCATGTGCAAACGAAATTTCAGTGATAACAGATGCCCCCTGATGGATGAGGTTAGGAGCATACGTATAGCCGAAATCCATCAATGTTTCTTCTACTGAGAATGTTGTTGTAAGGGAAAGCAATAGTGGAACCGTTTGGAGCGATCCGTTGGAGAAAAAAGGAACTGGTATCTCGACCTTCTGAGAGACGTGCAGAAAAAATATACAATTGTGTACAAACGAGGCGGGCATGCCCCATGCTCGTGTGATGTAACTCTGAAAAAAGATGACGAAGGTGTTGGTGTAGACAACTGCAGCGCCCTCGGGGGAGGTAATGATAAAGGTAGAAGACAATGCTGCAAAGGAACATACTCTGAATAACAGGCAATGATCACTGTAATAAGCAGCAATGATGATGTGGGCATTGATGGCCCTACCAAGTTCAGAGGTCTTTGGCAAATGACAAAAATAACTGCAATAGTCGCAAAGTAAGACCCACCATAACATGAGAGAGTGTTGGCGTCGAATTTTATGGGGGCCAACGACAGCAGGAAGCAATGGTGTTTCACCCTGTGTCGTCCGAGATCTCTCATAAAAATAGAGAATGAGAATCAAGATACTGTCGCCCTTCTGGAAAAGTGTGTTGATGTCGACAAAAGGGGGACGCGACTCCCAGAAGCAAAAAGGTGCTCCGTGGAATCTACTGAGGTGAGGAAGTGGCAGAGGTACATGGACGAAGTCAAGAAGTGGGATGACTCAAGACTGCCCTTGGTTGGAGGATATATAAGAGAAACAGTGGCCGCAACCATGTAACAAGGTCGAGTGTCAGGGGGACAACAAGACCGGTGCTAAGTTGTGCCAGAGGCGGGACAAGGTGAACAAATTCAGAGGGTAGAGGTAACTGACCGGTGGGGTACTCTAAAGATATGGACGATGCCGGCAAGGGTGAATGATAAGTACTGCACCAATCCAAGGGTGACATGGGTTGCATGTGGACAAAAGAAAGCAAGTCTCCAACGATGACGACAAAGAATGTAATGACTGAAGGTAAAGGTGTTTGTACAATAAATAATAAATAATAAATAATTTTGGGGAGAAATGTACAAATACAGAAACGGGTGCCCCAGTGTGAAATGCGTGCCCCAGGGAGGGCAGAATTGTCA
>ML796786.1:0-17265 GCA_009831015.1 Picea engelmannii | reverse complement strand
TGCAAGAAATAGTCTGCTAAGAAGGTAACTCATATTAGAATAAGATGGTAAAACTTGAGGAGGTCAAAACTTAAACTTATTTACATTTTTCAAGACTATCCTATCACACAGAAGATAATAATTTGTGTATCATAAGTTGTATTTACTATCACATTTTTTTTTTAGTGACAGAAGTTCTTGTTAGAAAAATAGGATTGCAGAGAAATAAAATAAAACAAATGTGGAAATAAAACACATAAGATACACAATGCAATAGAGACACAAATATATGTGGTTCACCCAGTATGGGCTACGTGTTGGATTGCTGAGAGGGGGGGTGAATTAGTAATAGAGAAATTTAATCCTTTTTCACCATAAAATGAAAGTTTTATATCAATGTAGCATTATCATCCAATAGTTGTAGAGTAAATAAACAATGGAAAAATGAGCAATCACACACATACACAGTACACCAGTGTTTTACATGGAAACCCAAAGCGGGAGAAAAACATTGAATGTTTTTTCTGATATGTCTTTAAGAATTACATTCATTGGAAGCACCAACTTCCTTTGTTTTCCAACTGCAACTGGAAGGAGGCTCCAACCCCCTAGTTTCTCAGGATACAACCTAAGGGAAGCTCCAACTCCCCAATTCTCTAGCTACAACCAGAAGGAGGTTACAACCCCCTATATTCTTCGGCTACAACTAGAAGGTGGCTACAACCAACTTTCCTTGCCCCATCCAACCTCCCTAACATATACGTAGAATGATGGAACCATTTCCACACTATCACTATGAGATATACTGTTGTAAACTTGTACCAGTCAACTTGCACCAAACAACTTGTACCAATAACCTAAACAATGCATCAACCATGAATCAACTTGTACCTCAACCTATAATCAACCTCTACCATAAACAAGTGCATCAACCATGCACCAACTTGTACCAAACAACATGTAATCAACCTATACCATAAACAAGTGCATCAACCATGCACCAACCTATACCAAACAACCTATAATCAACATGTACCATAAACAAGTGCATCATCCATGCACCAATTTGTACCATGAACAAGTGCATAAACCATGCACCAACCTGTACAAATAACATGTTACAACAACCTGTGAAAACAACTTATCACAACAATCTGTCTCATCAATCTTATCAACCAAATCATATCTACTCACCAAGATCAATCACCAAGACAACTCTCAAAGATGTGCATTAACCAAGCATAGCACAACAACTCATAATCATCACCAAGATCAATATGTGATTCTAATAATATACAAATACAAGTATGCTACATCATCGATAAACCATGAGTCAACAATACTACTAAAAAGTGTCTCCAACAATGTACCAAGTATGTACCAATCATTTATCAAATACTTATCAACTACAACTCATCAAGATGTAACAACATCATCAACTATACATCTCATGTATGTTCCAACTCATCAACTACTTGTCTCAACCATGTACCCAACATGTACCTTAACCAAAATACCTCATATATTTCATCATCCAAATATGATTTGTAACTCTATAATAGACCTGATCACGTACCTCCAAACCTTCCTTAACAAGAGACTAGCATTTTCATCAAATTTTACTTTAATCTCCCATGACTAGTTTTGGATTAGTCAACAACCCTAACTTGCAATAATCATGACTATGTACATGTAATGATTAAAGATATGAAAATGATACACAATTTTCTTCAGTGTCATTTATGAAATTCCTCTAGGTTGCACTACTTGGAACCTCTCATAAAAGAAGCTATAGAAAAAATGGCATACCTTGTTGAATTTTGGCTTATTCTAGAGAGCGAACTTGTAGAGCGTGCCCCGCACAGAATATGTTTTGTATGGATCTGAAAATTTTACACAGAATACTATAGAATGTAATCTAACCAAAACAGTTGGTATTACTTAATTTGGATATTTTATGAATAAGTTATGACGATTTTACCCGAAACACTTGTTTTAGACTAGTTTCGGGACTAGTCACAAACCCTATTTTCCATGGAGTGTAACTCCAAAACTACAATGACCCACAAGACAAAATTTGTACTACAACTAATTGGATATGTTGTCTCAATGGCCTTTCAATTTCATGTTCTAAATCACTCTAGAAAAAAAATTATTCCGAAAATGGTGAGATGACTTGTAAATAACATACCTTAGAAAGCATCATCAAAAGAATTTATCCTCCCTTGAATTTCGGCCTTCTTTACTTCACCTTCTCTCTAAAATTTGGCTTAGATGTCCTTTTCTTACCTCATTAACCTGTAGATATTCAATATGCTCAAGTTGTTTTAAAATGAGAGAGCCTTTCCTCTTATTTATACTTTCATGTAACTTCCTCAAGGGGTTACCTTTTAACCATCTTAACCCACTTTCCTTATTTTAGGGTTAACCAACTTATAACCACTTGTTCAATTAGTAATTTGTCCATTAAATTTATTATTTAAATAATTTATTTTGTATCCAGTTTGACTTATAGTATACTCATCACTTCACTTTACCTCAAGGGGTTACCTTCTAACCATCTTAAACCACTTTCCTTATTTTAGGGCTAACCCACTTCTAACCACTTGTCAACTTAGTAATTTCTCCATTAAATTTATTATTTAAATAAAAAATTTTGTATTCACTTTGAATTATAGTACACTCATAAATTCACTTTATTATTTACCTTCTAAAAATCTCTTAAACCACTTTGACTACTTTGACCTTTTGGGGCTTCTAGATGACTCATGAGGGTTCTCCAACTTCACATGGCCATTACTCTCTAACCGTGAGGAGTTATGTGACGTTCCACATACCACTGGAAATGGAATGGCATGTACTACCCATATAGAATATTATTACCTACAAATATGTCAAAAATCATATCGTTATCCATCAAACAAACTTGGGTCCATTACCTAAATCTAGGTTCTCCAACTTCACATGGCCATAACTCTCTAATCGTGAGGAGTTATGTGATGTTCCACATATCGTTGGAAATGGAATGACATGTACTACCCATATATAATAGTATTACCTTAAAATATATTAAAACTCATACCATTATACATCAAAAAGACTTGGGTCCATTACCCAAACCTTTGTGCTACCAGACTTTCTTCAAGGGTTGACATCAATGACAACCAACCTTAATAGAAAATATCCCCCTTCGGAATTGATGGAAACAATCTGATGCAATACTAAAAATATGTCATGAAATACTGAAGTTATATCGCTCATGCTCCCCCTGGAACCATGCCTTTGTCCTCTGTATCTTATAAATCTCTCCCCCTTTTTCATCAATGGCAAAGGTATTTTTCCATCTAGGGATGCTCCCCCTAACAGAAATGTCCTCTTTATGGTGCTTCCTTGTGTACATCTAAGACATATAAGATAATAATTCAAAAACATTCATTTTGGATTAGAAATAACTTTGAGTCTCTTGCGAAGATACTCAAAGGATTCTCGTGGAAGTGGTTTTGTAAAGATGTCTGCCAATTGTTCTTTTGTGCCCACATACTCAACTCTGATGTTCTTTTCTACAACCTGTTCACATAGAAAGTAATATTTGATTGGAATGTGCTTCGTCTTGGAGTGCATCACTGGGTTCTTTGATATATTAATGGTGCTTTTATTATCACAATAGATTGGAATGGGCTCATCATACTCAACCTATATATCTGTCAGAGTTTGTTTCATCCAAATAACTTGTGTACAACATGTTGTTGTTGCAATATACTCTGCCTCGGCTGTAGATAAAGATACTCATGATTTTTTCTTTCTTATCCATGATACTAAAGACTCACCCAAGTAGAATGTTTCTCCACTGGAGCTTCGTCGGTCATCAATACAACCTACCCAATCTGCACATGTGTAGGCAATAAGTTATAGATCCTTTTCTTTTGGATACCATAATCCAAACTCTTATGTTCCTTTGAGATATCTGAAAATCCTCTTCACTGGTAATACATGTGATTCCTTTGGTGATGCTTGAAATCATGCCACCTGTCCAAATGCCTACATTACATCTAGTCTAGATGTTGTCACTTATAGTAGGCCACCAATCATTGATATGTATTGCCTCTGATTTGTAGACTTTGAATCATCATCTTTTCTGAACTTGCAACTGGTTTGCATGGGAGTGATAACTGGTTTGCAATCTTCCATTCTGAACCTCTTTATAATTTCTTTGATATACTTGGTTTGAGAAATAAAAATTCTTTGGTTTCTTTGACATATCTGAAGTCCCAAAAAGAAGGATAGTTCTCCAAGTAATGACATGTCAAATTCATTTTGTATATCCTTTGAAAATTTCTCGCTTAACCTATCATTAGTACTTACAAAACAATATCATCAACATAAATTGTGTATGTATATATTTTGTCTAACAAAAAATTGTTTGCATGCACATGTCCTTACAAAATTTAGAGGTAATATAAGGTAGTTTGGTTCTTGTATGTTAAATACAATCATGTAGGATGACCAATGGTCCTACAATCATGAAGGGGAATTCATAGGGTTACATGTCAACATGGGAAATGCTGAGACAAAATCTAATGGAAGAAGAGGCAGGTAGGAGATTGTATCTATGAGAAGAATGTAGATAGAAGTGCATAGTTATAGGGAAGATAATAAGAATATTATTAAATCTCAAGATGAGATACTCCAAAATCTGAACATGTTTCATAATCAATTCAACAAGTATTCTAGCACAAAGTAAGTAGATAGTGCTAGACAAATGACAACATATGGATCCCATAGAAGAATATATGATAATGGGAATGGAAATTATTCAAGGAGCATGATAAGAAACCATCACTCTCCAAGGAAATCCACTAGAATATCTCATGCAAGTTCAGCACCAGGGAGTAACCCAAGTGTTTCCCCTTGTATGGAGATAGAGGAGAAGGCCTAAAGAATACATTTTTCAAGGTGAAATCGGGAAAATCAAGCCAATAAATTTCAATGGTGAGAATAGGAAGGGGGAAGAGGTTGAGGTCTGGTTGTTGGTAATGAATAAATATTTCCAACTACATGATTATCCCTCCAAGGTAGAAACAAGAATTTCAACCTACCACTTGCAAGGAAAGGAAACCATGTGGTGTGATCATCTTAAGAAATCCAAACACCTTGATGAGAATAAGGTCTCATAGAGGTATTCAAAGGATATTTCCAAGAGAAATATTTGTCTGAGAATTACTATGAGAGGCAGATCAAAGTGTTCTTTGAACTCAAGTTGAGAATCATGACAATGGATGAATATGAGAAGAGGTTCTTTGAGTTGCTGAAATATGTGGGTTTCATAAAGGATGAGAAGGTAAAAATACAAAGGTTCATGAGTGGTTTACCCTCCTTTAGTGAAAAAATACACTATGATAACCCCATGACCTCAAAGGAATCCATAAGGAGAGAAAATCATATCTATGAGTAGAGAAGAGGGAGGCCATTCTTCCAAACAACTTGGAATGAAAAGATGAATGGTAATAAGGAGCAAAGGTAGAAAGGTTTTAAGACACCTTTTTTCAATAATAAATCACAAGAAAATAAACAAGTACAACCAACCCAAAATGAGCCCAGGATGGTAGATTCATTTGGGAAAATGCCAAGGTAACATCCTGTACAATTTTGGATATGTGAGGGAAATCACTTATAAATGGAATTCCCTCACAAAGAGGAAAGAATGAGGATTTTCCACAACATCCAGGAGGATAAAATAGTGGAATACAAGGGAGGAAGCATGCCAAGGATTTATGCATCCTTGGACAATAAGAAAGCAGAGTATCAATCCCCATGATTGAAGTGGAAGGTAATATTAATAACCATCCCATAGAAATTTTAATTGATTATGGATATAGCCATAGTTACATAAACTCTCACATTATTGAAAGATTTAAATTACAAATAAGTAATCATAAGAAATCTTGGTTAGTTCAGTTAACCATAGGGGCTAAGAGGAAAATCGGTGAGCTAATTAAATATTTCCCAATAGACATAAATGGACTCAACAAAAAGGTAGATGCGAGATTAACACCATTGGGTTCATATGGTTTTCTAATTGAAATGGATTGGTTGGAGAAACACCATGTTGTCCTAGATTTTTGCAACAATAAAATAATTTGTCTCGATGATAAAGGACATCAAGGAAATATTCAAGGCATTCAGAGACTTGTATCAATTAGAGAAATTCCATCCATGCAACTAAAAAAGAGTTTCAGGAAGGGATGTCAAATATTTGTAGCCCATATGGAAGAGGAAGACAATATAAAGTGGAAATTATTAAAGACCATTCAGTCTTGAAATATTTTGAAGATGTTTTTGGGGAAATACTAGGATTTCCACCAAAGAGAGACATTTAATTCTCTATTTATTTGGTGCTAGGAGTTGTCTCACTGTACAAGACACATTACATAATGGACACACTAGAATTAAAGGATTTCTAGATGCATATTGAAGAGTTCTTAAAGAAGGGGTATATACACCCAATTGTGTCACCTTGGGGAGCCCCAGTTCTTTTTGTGAAAATGAAATATGGAACCTTAATCTTTGTATTTATTTTAGATAGATGAACAAGGTCACTATAAAGAATAAATATCCTTTGTCAAGTATTGATGATCTATTTGATCACCTGAAAGGTGTGTTACAAAATGTTTCTCCTACGAATAGATGCAAATTCCATTGTATTACTAGACCCCTATACTAAGACAGAAACAATACAAGTGGACACTATCGTCCCTTTAAACTTATCTTAACCAATCAGAATGAGAAGGAGAGAAAGGAGATGATGAACCTATTTCAATGTTTGTCCTCGCTGCTTCCAATCCTTGAGCATGATCTTCCAAATCCATGGTGCAAATTGAGATTTGCAATGGACAACAAAGGAAAACAACTATCTCATTCTCTACAAGATTATATAAGACAAGTTTATCTATTAATATTAGAGAAACAGTAGACAAGAAAATGTAACAAGACATAAGCTTGAAGGAAATAGGCCAAGTATATATTAATTGGGAATCCAAAAAGAGATACTTATAGACAATGATTGATGCAGTAGAAGCCTCTCCAAGCTCTCCTTGTCCATCCTCTTACATGAATATACCAATATCAAAATGATGATACTCTTATTGATTACTTTCCCCTTGCAACTTGGAAATACCTTCAATATATAGGCTTGGGAGGAACAACCACCCTTAGAAAATGAAGGATATGGCTAAGGATATGGATCCTTAAGGTTTGTATCATATCCTAAGGTGAATCCATAGCATGGGGGTCGAACATAACCAACCTCATCCCAAGAGAGATGGACCATAGAATAAGGTGGATGATCCCTAGTCCCTCTCACAAGACCAGTGCTCCCCCAGAATTGGACACAGGGCACCATGATCTACAATGTTTCTCCCCTAATATGAAAATGGGGGCACCATTCCATGAATTGGCACTCCCCATCATGGCTAGGGTGGCGTTTCCTTTCAAAAATTCCCAAAAAATGGTTGATTGTTCCAAGAAAAAGGTGTGTTTTGACCTTGAAATGATGGGTCTCTTCCTCCAATATGACTTAGGGGTCATGGAAAATGTCTTCCATGGTGTCAATGGGTTGAAATACTCAAATAAATAAATGTGAAACTTGGTAAGGTGCATATGACACTTGTGACAATGCATAAGACACTTAACAAGGTGCATACGTCACTTTGCTACACTTGCGACACTTAGGGTGTGAAACTCAAGTGTGAAATTTTGGTGTGTAAAAGATGCCCCCTAAAGTGTGAGGTCAAAAGAGAAACTAATGGTTTAAACACTTTACAAATTATTCAATTCAAGGGTATTGGAATGGGAGAACTTGGCATAAGTTGAAAACATTCATCAAATAGTATTAATATATGTTCCATTTCTGAGGTAGGCATACGTATGCTCGAAATACGAGATGACTCAAAGCATGGTCATCGACCAGTACACTGCAGGTCCATGAGAATATTGACTAAGGGTATGGCCACCAAAGAAACAATGTGAATCCATACCTACATGACATGAACTGATCTCAGCCACAAAGAATACATAGTGGAGCTACGAGATAACAAAAAATAGCCACATATATATATATATAAGTAAGATTTCCAGCATGGTGATTGTACTAAAATATTTTACATGCTAAAATGATATACATCGCATCCTGGGAAAATAACATAACAAGTGAATGGCCAACCTAGGGTCTTTGCCTGATTTCGATGCGGTACGAATCTAGCCATGTGAATAAATCATTTGATGACGAACATGGTAGAAACCACTTGATTATGGGTAATTGAGGTATATTGTTAACAAGTGTGAGATAAATCACCAATGATGTCAATGACTCCCAAGGTACCCTAGTACATTCTGGTGAATGTGAATAAACGAGTTGATGTTGAACATTAATGGAATCATTTGATTAGGGTTCATTGGTGTAAACCCACTGTCGAAAGTGAGGAGACCTACCATTGAGGCATGCAGGTCCCAAGGTACTAATTGGTTTCTAAGTCTAATTCCAGTATAATGTGTTGAAGTCAAAAATAAAATACTCATCGAAGTAGGGCCTTGATGTATCCCCCATCCTTGACACAAAACTAACACAGGAAAATAATGTGAGATGGTGGATTGAATGAGTATGGAATGACATAGGAAATGGAAACTGGTAATACTACAAATGGATGGTTTGAAGTGAAACTTCCCTTGAACATGATGAGGCACAACAAGTGACTTGGAAACATTTGACTCAATAAGTACCAAAAACATAATGTGACAACCATAAGATCACACTTCGACTGGATGAAAAATTATGGTGACACAAGGAATTGGTATGACTCATAGACAAGTGGATTACCCAACTATAAAATGAGACACAAATAGGTTCCATGTTCAAGGGCGAAAATAGATTCCATAAAGGGAGAAAATAGATTCCATAAATGAGCTTGAGGAGGATAACATATGCATGGTATATCTCATCCTTCACATGAGTCCCTCAACATATGTTTAACGAACCTAACAAAGGAAGGGTTCAATCTTGTATGGGTCCTATATATTGGACTCGCATAGGTCCTTCAATGCATAATTTTACAAACCCAAAGAATGTAAACTCGGTGGTTTTTCACGTTTAGAGAGTTTGAAAAGAACTTAAAGACAAATCCATGGATGAATTTTTCATAAATTTAGTCTCCCAAGCCCGAAAAAAGTGTAAAACAATACAGGGGATAACTCTTCTAATCATTCTTGATTATAGTAGTCATTTTTTCGTAATTAGTCTCACGAGGTCGAAAAAGAGATAAATTACCACTCAAAAAACACCCTTTCAAAAATTTTATCGAGTGTGAAAGGAAACAAGCCATTCGACAATCTTTTCATGTTTAGGGAGTCTGAAAAGAGATTAAAGGAGACTCCAAAGAGTTCCTTTTTCGTATAGATTTTACGAGTCCAAAAAAGAGATAAAAGTATACTTTGTAACCTATTCTCATGTATTAAAGAGCATGATAAAGAACAAATACTGAGCTCGATAACCTATTCTCATGTATTTGCGAGCACGATAAAAAACAAAGACTAAGATTTTTCTCGAAAAAAACTACTATGTTAAGATGGAAACGACCCCCAAACGAGGATCACTCCTAGCAGTGTGTCTCTCTAGAGGTGTTTTACCCCTAGCTCATGTGATAGAAGCTAGTGTCTTTGCTCCAGTATGATGTTTAGAGGACGGAGACCTTCCACCCAAGCATTTTTTTATCCAATGACTCTTCTTCTTCCCTTGTTTAGGCGTCTCATTAATAATAGGAATATTTTCACTAGGCAGAGGAAAAGAAGGTTCAAATACTTGATCCAAAGTGAAACTCGATTCGAATGGAGGGTTTGTTTCATTTTTTAACGAGATTGATAAAGATGATGAACTATTCTCATTATCTTCCATTTCATTTTTTAATGAGCTTGACACATGAAAAGAACTATGCTCCTTGAGACCAGGTACTACCAAAGGATTAGATGATTCTAAGGATTGTTTCACCTGAGTCAAAATCATATTTAACGTGGAAACATGTGGGGTGGAAGGAGCGGGTAAAGGAATAACCCTTATGGGTGAATATTCCTTAAGAATACCTATTCCTACTTGTCTTACCAAAGAGAGATTATTCGTTGTAGCATTGTGGCGATCTGGAGTTGTATAGTCAAGTTTGTCAACAGTGACAATTTTTCCTTTATGGGGAAATCATAAAATACAAAACATAAAAGATGCAACGAAAGTCATCTCATAGAACCAACTACGACTGAGTATTAAATTGTAATCCAGGGGTGCATCAACCACTTCGATATCGACCAAAACGTTTTACCCTTTAATGTCACAATGAAATATTGCAAGAGTCTGTGCAGTTACAAACCATGTCCATCAAACGCTTTCAAGGTAGTATGAGATAGGGTAAGTTTAGGAGAACCAAGGGCTCTACAAAAATGAAAATGCATGACACAATTGGATGTTCTTTCCAACACCCAAAATTTGAATTTGGAAATTTAGGTGGTGTGAGAGTATCTCCTCGAGAAAGTCCAGATTAAACGTAACCAGATTCGAATGGAGGGGGGTCTAATTGATAGTCTTTCCATTCGCATGATCACCTGCAGGAGTGTCATAAGTATTTGCTTGATTATTTACATTTATTGTCTTAAACATGTACATCTCATAGGAGCTCAATGAAGCATCCCCATGGTGGGAATGACTTGCGTTTCCCCCTTGTGGAGGGGTAGGATTTTGTGCAACCAAATGTTTTTTGCTAAATTGGTTGGGACGTACCCTTTAGAAATTTATCAAAAACCTCACGATGAGGATAGTGATTCATGTAGTGGTATTCCTCTTAGATCATGCAAGGAGACTTAGTATTATTATTCGGTTGAGTATCAATAGTCTTAGGATTATCCTGCTCATTAGAAGATTTATTTGATTTACCCTTATTTTTATTCTTACCTTCTAATTGTTGAGATGAAGTGGATTGGACTACATTCACCACAAAGGTTTGAGAAGGAGTGAAATTCGTGTTGGTGTTTGGAACAAAACTTGGTTCCGGAGAAATTCTTGATGGATCGTTCAACGGACGAGGAGCATTAGGGATCAGATCATAAACTGTTCCAAATTGGGAATAAACCAAGTCAAATATTATGCACTGATGATAGCTTGTTCCTCAGTAACTATGTTTCCCATAGAAACATCACGATAAATGGTAGGAAAGAGTAACTTTGTAAACCGATCCACAAGGAGTTTCTCTATAATTGGAGCTTTAATAAACTATCTTTGTCATCTCCACTCATGAATGTGCTCAAAGAGGATTGACGAAGTGAGTTCAAAAGTTTTGTACCGGTCTCATACTGTATAGGTAACTACAAATTCATCAGAAAAACCATGGCAAGAGAGTTAATGTCAACAAAGGAGTTATGCGACAACTCAATATACCATTTGGCTACTGCACCTGTAAGTGTTCTCTGAAAAAGTCTCAGATGAATGGAATTGTCCATTAAAGAGTTGGAAGAACACCAGAAACGGAAAGTCATATCATGATTGTTAGGATCTTCCCCATGTTTTCTGTCAAATTTTGGGATGTCAAACCATAATTTGGTAGGGATGGTGGGCCAAAACGAGTCATGTTGAATGGGATCATTTGTTAAACACGACAAATATGGAAGATCTAGTGTAGCCAAGAATGGAAGTTGTTGGTTAGCCTGTGGATAGTGGTGATAACCATATTGCATGGGAACACTAGTAGTAACATATTGAGGTTGTGGAAACACGAAAAAACTAGATGGTCCTCCCATATATGGTGGTTTCTCGGGTTGTCCACCCATGTACTATGACTGAACAGATGGACTTCCTACATACGAAGAATGACCTGGAGGTACCCCCATGTATGGTGGTTGAAGGGAATGTTTCATCATAATCATGGGGTTTACAGATTGATAGGGAAAATTTCATTGCGGAGGAACGCCCACTGGATTGGATGGACCCCACAAAGGGTTAGCAACTTCTGCAAATGGTTGTCTAGAATACAAGATAGTGGTATTAGGGATAGAAGGATTTGAAAAAGTGTCTTTCCCCTAGGCTTGTTGATTTTTCAACCATGTAGTTTCCCCCCTAGTAAAAACTTCTCCTACAACTGAAGGTTTCCCCCTAGCTAAGGGTTGGCCTCCCATTGAAGATTGACCTCCAATGTAGGGTGTACGAATATGTGATGTATGAGATGGAGCTGAGTAACTTGTGTAATTGTGGTTGTGTGAACGAATTGAATTACGACCATCTAACTGATGGAACTACCAAATAAGGCACTTAGTGTGTGCATGTGCAGAGAAAGTGAAGTAGGAATATTACCTGACCCATGTGTGAAAGGAGATGTATGAACAAGTGGTTGATTTCGGGTTACCTAGATCAATGATGTTTCAGGTAAATATGAATCACCAAGAGTATCAACTACGGGATTTGGGGAAAAAGATAAGTTCCCAAGTCCTTCAAAAAAACCAAAATATGAAGGGTTCATGCCAAAATATTGTGTAATGGTAGAACTGGGTGATAATCGATAAGAATAATAAGAATCAACATATATCATGGAAGGTGGATCAGTGAGAGGTTGGTAAAGTGAATCAATAAAAAGAGGATTCATGCAATATGTAAGGATTTCTATGAAGATTGTGACCAGTTCTTCAACGTGTTGGCCACTTCCAGGAGCTATGCCCCAGTTTCAGAAGTTTTATCTGTGATCATTTCTTCATAATAAATATTGTGTTGAGGTTCCTAAAAAGGATCCATAGCTTTTATACTGTGAAATATTCGATCCTAAGGCCAACTATGAAAGTCAATGAAACACACCCCTAAGAAAACTAAAATAAATAAACCAAGCAAAAATAGGCTTAAAGATATTCTGAAGACATAATATCAAGCCACCAACAAAGAAATGAGAAGCAATTACCCGAACCTCCATGTAACAACCCCTCTTGGTGCAAGAAACCATCACTTTCACCGGATCACCCTTCAAGGGTACTGAGAGTGTGATATGCCATATTCCATAGGTATCATGGTAATCCCCCCACAGTCACCTTTGTACGTACCTAGCAAAGGCCACTAAGGATACCAACTCACAATAAGCCTCCGAGCGTGCACATTTGACATTTGGGAGTGAACATATGGGCAGGATATCAAAGTGCAAAATTCTTCTAGAGAACCTAAGACAAGGGGACCTGTAAGACTCTTGAGGACCCCGAATGGATTCAGGATTCATGAAGCACTGAGACCAAGTGAAACCAGTGGTTTCTAAACAAAACATCCAATATACGCTTTGTCCACTGTAATTCGTTAATCTTTGGAGGGGTAATATTCGTTGCTCTGACACGACCTCATGTTTAGCACCTGTGTGAGAGTGGGTTCTCGACTATGGTTATGCAAAAGTTGGATGTGTTCACTCTTTAGTGCTCTGTAGTTTGTTTAGTATTCTTGGACAATTTACTGACTTTTCCTAGTCCAAAGACTGTAATCCTATGCTATTGTTGGTGTGCTAAAACCAAAAAATGTTCTAGTTGATTTTATTAGCACGTGGTTTATTTTAATTGATTTTACTCAAAGGGTTCATGGAGATGAAATTGATGATGTGTGAGAAACTTGACTCCAATAGAATGAAACATAATGAGATGTAGTTCATTCTTTTCGATGAATTATGCTGGCATAAGGGCAGACCCAGGTTTCAACTCTAACAGCGCACCAACAAACCCTAACTACTGGCCCTTTCGACAACAACTGAGAAGTAGATGAAGTCTCACGCGAAGTAGCAATAGGGGGGGTTGTAGGACACATGTGTCTAAAACAAGGGGAAAAGCAAGATGATTCCTGACTAACAGTGCAGGTTAACGTAGAGATTCTTTAACAGTCTTATACTTATCTTCGCAAAGTTACTTTATGTCTCTTATATTCAGTAGTAAAACAACAATGCCAACCCAATATAAAAGATAGCAAATAACAAAACATTAATCACATAGACAACAAGATATTACATGGTTCACCCTCTCCCTCGGGATACGTCCACAGAACTGTGTATATTGATTAAGTAGATGAAAATACATAGTTCTATCTACACACTCAGTTGTATATCCTCCTCTCTACTCCTCTTTATTCCCCCTCCCTGTGCACCCAGCTGCAGGGTTGATCTTCATACCCAGTTGAAGATCCAGAATACAAGAATGCTCTACCACAAAACGCTTCTATATCTCAATACTGCTATCAAAAACCACACCTCAAATCTTCTTAGACTTTTATTTATCCTTCTATGATTCTTTGAAATCCTAGACCTAAGTCCAGGTGAAAAAACCCTAGGTCCACATAGCCCGCATTTTGAGGACTTTGCCAACTTGTTCTCCCTTATTCTCCGCAAGGTGCTACAAATCACCTATTAGTGTATTATTTCGCTTGTTGACATGTCCACGATTCATATTCCTTGTTGTTTTTTCTTCCTATATCTTCTCTTCAAATGGCTTTCTTTCCTTTACTTTGCTCCTTCTTTTCTGCTTCTTTGACCACTTCTCCCCCTCTTCGGTTTGTGTGCCTTTCACGCTCTCCATACCTTGTATTTCTTCTTCTTTAATATTTTCTTTCTTCCTTAATACGTGACCAAGGGCCAACATGCCCCCAACACTCACATGTGACACGTCCTGAGTCACTGTAGGGTTGAACCTCCTGTATTACTTCAACTGTAGATTGTGCAGAGAAGCCTATGCTTTCTGCTCTATCCCTCCCTATCGTGTGTCAAATATATTTTTTGTGTCTGGTACCCATTTCAACTGCACCTGGTACCTAGAACCTTCTTCCTTTTCTTTTACTGAGATTTTTTGGGTAGCTGGTTGTCACAATACAGCTTTAACTGGCTCCCATTCACTAAATTGTCCTTCCATTCTCCATTAAGGGTCTTCAACTAAGCAGCTACACCCTCTGTAACATAGGAAACCTTGAATGGCCCAAGATAGTGTGTCCTAAACTTTCCTGGATGCTTCATGAACTTGTTGTTGTATAAAAGTACCAAATATCCTTGTTTAAATGCTTTCCTCTTGATATGTCGGTCATGGTAAGCCTTTTCTTGCTCATTTTGTACCTACTGATGAAATCCTACAATGAACTTGTCTTCCTCCAGTTCTATCAACTGCGTGATCCTGTCTTTAACAACGTTGGTTTCATCCATACTTGTAAATGCTGCAATTCTTGAACTAGGAACCAATTATTCCATAGGTACTACTGCTTCCAAGCCATATACTAACTTAAAGGGAGTCTACGTGGTTAACTTTTTGCAAATAGTTCTATAATTCCATAACACTACTAGAATCCTCAAATCCCAATCATCTATGTTAACACTACAAATATTAGTCAGCGTTGTCTCCAAGATCTTATTGAAGTCTTAGACTGTACCATTCGCCTGTGGGTGGTATGGATTTATCTTCTGATGGTGAACTTTGAACTCCTGAGTCAAGGCTTCAATAATTTTGTTGATGAAGTGTGTTACTTGATAATTCATAAGGATATTTGGTCATCCAAATCTGGTTATCATATCATCAAAGATAAACCGCGTAGCTATAGATGCACTACAATCCTTAACTGCTCTTGCTTCTGTCCCTCTGGTCAAATATTTTGTAGTAGTGATAATGTATCAAGCTCATGTGTGCTTCCCTGGTGGTTTGATAGGTCCCACAAAGTCAATAGTCGATTTCTCAAATTCTTGTAAAGTTAGCTGAGGTGCTAAAGGAATCTCATCCCTTCTTGACAACTTCCCTATTCTCGAGCATACATCGTAGGCTCTGTAGTATTCCTTAGCATCCTTGTGTAAAGTGGGCCACCAGAGGCCAACTCTGAGAACCTTCTGCATTGTTTATTTCCTTGCATAATGGCCTCCTATGATGCCTTCATGTGCTTCTGCAAGGATCAATGGTATTTAAGACTCCATGACACATCTTCTTAAGATCTCATCTGGTCCCATTTTATATAACTGTCCAGCTATAAATTGAAAATATGCAGCATGGACTACCAACTATTTCTTATGAATAATTGTGTAATCACAAGGTGCCATTCCTGTGGATAGGAACTGGACTATCTCGGCGAAGTGATCATCAACTTTTCAAATGGCCAACAACTATGCATCTAGTAGTGTATCATCCAAGCTGGTAGGTTCCTCGCCATGTTCTAACCTGGATAAGTGATTAGGTCCTTTATTCATCCTTCCTAGATTGGAATAATAATATCCATATGCATATTATTCCCCTCAACAATGGCTTGTTGACTAGGTACTTCAATGCAGAATGATCAGTAAATATCCTAAAATGTCCTCCCAACAATTACTGTCTAAAATTTTGCAACACATATACCATAGCTAAGCCTTCTCTTTCAGTGGTAGTATAATTCCTTTCAGATGTAGATAGATTCCTTCTAGCAAAGGCTATAGGGTGGTCAATATATCCTGGTCATGTTTGTGCTAATATTTCTCCTAATGCAAGCGATGAAGCATCGACATAAACATTGAACTCCTTACTCCAATATGGAAAAAACAAGATAGGCGCAATGACCATTTTCTGCTTTAGTGTGTCGAAGCTCTGCTGGAATTCTTCTGTCAATTGAAACTTAATATCCTTATTTAACAACTTCTCCATCAGTGTTGTTAGATGTGCATAACCCTTAATAAACTTCCTATAATACCCAGTGTGTCCCATTGCAGTGTGCAACTGTCTAATCGAAGTAGGAGGAGGTAGATCAACAATGATAGAAATCTTATAAGGATCTACCAAAAACCCCTACCTACACACAATGTGTCCTAACAACACCCCAAAAGCTAAAAATAAAATACACTTCTTCAGGTTCAGGGAAATCTGACATTGCCTGCACTTATCTAGCATTAATCTCAGACATTCAATATGATCTTTCAGTAGACTAAAAATGGTCCAGTCATCAAAGTATGCCTCCAAAAACTTATGTAAAAATTCCTTAAATGATTCGACCACCACCCTGGAAAACATGGTTGGTGCATTCTTCAACCCGAAAGGCATCACAGTGTACTGAAAAGAACCCCATTTTGTTGCAAATTTAGTCTTATGTTTGTCCTCCTTAGAAATTTTGATTTGGTGATAGTTTGAAAATCCATTTGTGAATGAATAAACTTCATTTCCACCTACATTATCTATAACTTCATCAGTAAAAGGTGTAGGAAATGGATCATGTAAACATGCATCATTCAATTTCCTTAGATCTACACAGATTCT
>ML796785.1:311279-324569 GCA_009831015.1 Picea engelmannii | reverse complement strand
AGGGAAAACGTGTTCAGATGGAGGATGGATGAATGCCAAACAACTCACGCTGAAGTTGGCAGAATGGGAAGTGAACCCCCAACAAGGCTTAATCCCTGGGTTAAATCGCCCGCCTGGGTCGACACATGTCGCCCATGAGGCTACATGCATTCCATCAGCATGTGTTCCTCCCCAGGAACTTAGGACAAACATAGATTTCACATGGCTTTTTGGAATAATATTAAAATATTATTCCCAAGAACTTAAGTCCCTAGGCTCAACACTTAGCCTCTCTTTCCAACCTTCCATCCCCCAATCCCTTACCCAGGATTTGTGGAAGCTTATTCCCCCATCACTCATTCATCGTGGTCGTCCCACACACAGAGGTGTTTTTATATTAATAATGTGCATCATTACATGTACAAAAATCAGGCTCTTGGCCTTCAATACTTAGGCTCTCTGGCCTAATAAAATCATAAGCCTTACCAGCTTATATCAACTTGGCTCACCAGCCTATAAAACATGATTTACAATTCATAAACATAATTACAATAGGGCTCGTCCTTGGGGATATTACAATCCCCTCCCCTTATTTTTGCACTGTCCTCAGTGCAACTTTACACTGCATCTGGAAGCTTTTCAAAATTTTCAAAAAGATGCGGGTACTCTGCCCGCATAAAATCTTCATGCTCCCATGTCGCATCCTCAAGACCGTACCAGGTCCATTGGACCTTTACAAGCCCTATAGCTCAATTCCGGAACTGTTTTATTTTCCTGTCCAATATGCGCACAAGAAGCACTTGCAGGACACCTTCTTGTTCCACCTGAATCACATTCCAATCGATAACATGATTAGCATCGGGTATATATTTCTTAAGCAATGAAACATGAAACACATTATGTACAGTCATGGATGCAGGTAATGCAAGCATATATGCAACTACCCAATCCTTTCTAGGATTTCAAATGGCCCACAAAATCTGGTTGCCAACTTGGTGCAGCTTCCCAGCTTCAGGGAACTCCTATTAGCTTTCACTTTCAAGAAAACATGATCACCCACTTTGAACTCTCTGTGGGTTCTGTTCTTATTAGCATAAATTTTATGCCTGTCTTGGGCAACTTTCAAATTCTTCTTAATTTTTATCATTTGTTCCTCCATCTCCTTGAGCAACTCTGGCCCAACTACTGTCCTATCAGTTGGATTATCCCAACTCACTAGACTATTGCACTTTCTTCCATAAAGTGTTTCAAATGGGATCATCTTCAACGATGCTTGATACCCATTGTTGTAAGCGAATTCTACCAAGTGTAGGTAGTCTTCCCATTTTGATGGTTTGTCCATCACATACATTCTCAGTATGTCTTCTATCACTCTGTTCACTCTCTCTGTCTGTCCATTAGACTCAGGATGATAAGATGTACTAAAGTTCAGATTCATTATGGATCCTTTGAACAATCCTTTCCAGAAATTCAAGGTGAATTTCGGGTCTCTATCGGACACAATTGTTTTAGGAATTTCGTGCAATCATGCCACTTCCTTCATGAAAATATCAGCAACATCTGTTGCCTTGTGTGTAGTTTTCAATGGAATAAAATGGGCAACTTTTGTAAGCTTTTCCACCACCACCATGATCGAATCATGCAACTTGTCTGTTCTAGGCAATCCTGTAATAAAATCCATTATCACCACTTCCCACTTCCATTCAGGAATGGGCAAGGGTTTCAACAACCTTGTTGGGTGCCTATGCTCAGTTTTAACTTTCTGGCACTCCATACATCTAGCGATGTATTCAGAGATCTCTCTCTTCATACCTGGCCAAAAGTAATGGCTCTTGACCGCTGCCACGGTTTTCTGATATCCAGGGTGCCCTGCATAAGGCACATTATGCATCTTCTGTAGAATTATCTGTTTCAAGTCCTAGACGTTGGGTACAAAAATTATGTTCTTGTGCAACAGTATTCCATCTATTCCCAATTTATAAATACCCACCTTCTGTGGCATCTTACCCTATTGTAGCCTTGCTACCAATTCTCTGTACTACATATATGCATTTGCAGCCTCCATAATTATGCTTTTAATATCAATATGATACATGCTAATGGTTGTAGCATGTAGTTCATGCACCCTCCTGCTGAGTGCATCAACCACTTTATTTTCCTTCCCTTTGATATGCTTGATAGCAAAGTCGTATTCACACAGAAATTTCGGCCACCTACTTTGTCTAACGTTTAAGGTTGGTTGATCAAACAAATATTTTAGGCCGTTATGGTCTATTCTGAGCTCGAACCTCCTTCCCATGAGGTAATGCCTCCACTTCTTTAGAGCATGAACTATGGCTACCAACTCCAAGTCGTGAGTGGCATAGTTCTTCTCGTGTTCCTTTAACTTCCTGGATTCATAACAGATTACGAAACCATTATGACTGAGGACTCCTCCCAGTCCTTCTTTGCATGCATCTGTGCACACCACAAAATATTTGTTTGGATCTACAATCCTCAAGATTGGAGCACTGGTTAACAATTCCTTCAATCGCTGAAAGTTTTTCTCACAATCCTTTGTCCACTGAAACTTCTTCTCCTTCCTTTGTAAGGAAGTGGTGGGTGAGCTATCCTCGAGAACCCTTCGATAAACCTTCTGTAATAACCAGCCAATCCCATGAAGGATCTAACTTCTATCACATTCTCTTGCGCTGACCATTCTCTAATGGCCTCAATCTTCTCAGGGTCTACAACTATCCCATCCTTTGAGATAATATGCCCCAAGTAATGAATCCGTCTGTGATAAAACGAGCACTTGCTCATCTTGGCATACAGTTGGTGCCCTCTTAGTACCTGCAACACCATCCTCAGATGTTGCTCATGTTCTTCTTTCGAATTGGAATACACCAATATGTCATCCAGGAAGACTATGACAAACTTGTCTAGATAGTCCCTGAATACTCCATTCATTAAGCACATAAAAACAATGGATGCATTTGACAATCCAAACGGCACCAATGTGAACTCGTAATGACCATACCTTGTTCTAAAGGCGGTCTTGTTGATGTCTTCATATTTTATCCTTACCTGGTGATATCCCAATCTTAGATATATCTTCAAAAATATCATTGCATCCTTCAACTGATTGAAGAGGTCATCAATCATTAGCAAAGGATACTTGTTTTTTACCGTTACCTTATTCAACTGCTTGAAATTGATGCGCAATATCAATGTTCCGTACTTCTTCTTTACGAACAGGACTGGGGTACCCCAAGGCGACACACTTGGGCATATATACCCCTTCTTCAAAATATCTTCAAGCTGCAATTGCAACTCTTTCAGCTCTGGCATACTCATCCTGTACGAAGATTTTGACACTGGAGCTACTCCAGGCATCAAGTTCACAGAGAAATCGATATCCCTTTTTGGAGGTAGTCCAGGTACTTCCTGGAATACATCTTCAAATTCTTTTAGTACCGCATACTCTTTGATACTTGACATCTTGTCCTTAGGTGTTTCCCCTACATGGGCTACAAATAATTGACAACCTTTTCTGTAGCACTTCTTCAGCTGCATCGTTGAGATTTCTCTGACAACAACAACTATAGGAATTCCTTGGACTGTTTTCCAATTCCCTTCTTCATCTAAGCAAGTGAATGCCTTATTGCGGCAGTCCAAGATGGCATGGTGCTGGTCCAACCGGTCCATCCCAATTAGACAGTCATAAGAGCCCAATGGTAGAATGTTCAATTCAACCTTCGTGCTCAGTCCATTCATGTCCACAGGACAGGACTTGACTAACTCCGTGACTTTCCTCTTGGTTCCTATAGCTAGCTACACTAACCAAGACTTTTCATGTTTGCTTTTTGATAAATGCAAACTTTCCACCACTCTAGGATCTATATAACTATGGCTAGCCCCTGAATCAATTAAAATAGTAAAGGCATGGTTGCTAATCATACCTTCTACTTCAATCATGTGCAACTGATACTTAGCTTGCTCGTTGTCCAGGGCTGCGTAGATCCTTGGCATTCTACTGCCCATGTCCTCCACTGTTTCAGCTTGTTGAACATTGTGGACAGTCCTCACTTTATCATTTCGGTGGGGGTAATCTCTATACCTATGGTTCCCTTTACAGCCCCAACATTCCATAGGTGGCGGCCTTGACATTTGCCCACCCACTTCAACCTTCCTGGGCTCTCTAAAAGACGGTTGTTCTTGAGGACTGTTTCTGAAAAAGGGTGGTTTATTTCCCTTCTGCCTCTGTTCTTTCTTGGACTTTTTCTGGTCATCCCAAGCCTTCCAAAAGGTAGGATTTTCTCTTTGTTGTTCAAATAAGCACTTCGCTCTCCTTATCATTTCTTCAATAGTCTTTGGGTCATCATACTGAATCTTATCCCCAATAGGAGGCGGTAATCCACTTAGGTACCTCTGAATCTCTACAGACTCATCTTTGATGAACGAAACATACTTCAGTAATTCCAAAAACTTCCGTTCATACTCATCAATGGTCATGATGTCCATCTTGAGTTTGAATAACTCCTTCATCTTTCTGTCATAGTACCTTTTAGTCAGGTATTTCCTCTCGAAATACGTCTTGAATTATTTCCAAGTGATATCTTTCTCTCTAAGGTGCTGCACCTGCACAAGTTGATCCCACCACATGGATGTTTTTCCTTTCAATTGATACATCACAATTCTTCCTTCAGCATGAGAGGAATAATTCTGCAGTTGGAAGTATTTCCTCATGCCAAGCAACCATGTTTCAACATCTTCCTCCTTATGTTCTCCATCAATGTAGGAGGCTTAATCTTGTTCATCTCTCCTTTCAATTCATCCACTCCAGATCTTCAGTGTTTTCTGGGAGGGGACGGGCTTGAATTGTTGCATTCCCTTCTCTTGGAGTGACTTTGGGAGTGATGATGGTGTCTACCAGCACTTCTAGATCTTCTCCCTTCATAAGTTTGGGGACTCCCTGCTCTGCTCGAGTCACCCTCCTTTTATAATTTCTTTTCTATCCTATCCAGAATTTTCAACAACTTCAAGTTGAATTCACCCTATTTATCTTGAGTTTTTTGGACCCTTTTGTTATCGGCTCAGCAAGCCTGGGCCTCTTTCTGCAATCTTTCAACGATTTTCATCATATGCCCTTCCTTATCCAGCTCCTTTCCATGCCCATTGGAGTTCAATCCTTCGACTCCCAAGTTGACATCCATTCCTTTTCCTTCGTTCTCTGAACTGGAGGCAATTCACGCCTCTTCCATTTATGTGCACTCGACGACAACTCTAAATGGTTCTGGCACTTTGCTAAACTTATACAACACAATGTGAAGACAACTAGAATTTTTCAGGTCATTATTTCTTGAAAATTCCCTCATCATTCATAAACAATTTTAAAACGTTCACATTTCCAAACAACTCTAAAACGCTTAGAGTTCATGAATTTTCGAGCTCTTGTTCGGCTCTATAACTTTTGGGTGATATCCCCCTCTTTCTTAGTCCCTACCCCACGTGACCAAGGGTCATGACCAAGCACTAAATCTACTAGGTGCTACTCGGGCTTTAGACATTTGAAGAGTTTTAAGTCACACACAACTATCTCCCAGATTTCCGATTACTGAATTCACGAAATTGGGTGGATCAACGGTCCACGTTTACCCAACATCCAATGGTTAGAATCTGCTATGATTTTTTCATCTTCGAAGTTTTCGAGACTTTGGGTTTCGGGGTTTCGTTCCTCGAGGCTCTCATACTCACTTCCCTCTCCAACTCTCGACTACCGAACTTCTGACCTTTCTCACCCCTAGGCCCACAACACAGTTGTCGCCCACCCAGGTGGTGACACGTGGTGTCTGTAAGAAGGTCCACGTCACCTTAGGTGACGTCAAAGGGTCCCACAACATTCACCTTTCTTTTTTTGACTTCAGGTTTCGGGGTCTGTGCATCAACACAACTCTCTTTTCCAAAGTCGAAATCGTGAAATCACGATTTACTCTCTACTTGATCCAACAATCAAGATCTTTTCCTAGATCTACGGTGTAGATATTTTCGGGATTCTGGGGTTTTGGGGTTTCAGGGTTTTGTGTCTCAGCGCTCCCCGCTTTTCCCGACAGCTGAACTCCTGAAAGGCTTCTCAGATATCCTTCCATCACCTTCTCTGGATCTGACGGTCGTAAGGGATCTCCTTTCCTCCCAACAAGATCCAATGACTCCAACACTTCATGCGTTGATCTCTTCCCCAGTGTCTGGATGTGGATTAGAAGGTCCAGATCTTTTCCGAACAATTGATCTACGACTATGGTTCTATTCTACCGCTACTTTTCCTGAGCTTCGTGACACGGCCAGGTAACTCCTTGGCACTCATGAACTATCTAAGGTTCGAAAATGGTTCCTCCAACACAATTTCCACTCGATACCTTAGGTCCGAAGACCACTTATCTGGCCCATCCAGGCTCAACGTGGAAACTATGGATATGATACCAGATTGTAACGTCCCTGACCATCAACCCACTTGTCGGGTAAACGTTACCACGCAGAAAACAACATTCTCATACTTATATATATATATATATATATAACATGAATTAAGTCATATTACACACATTTAACTTAGAGTAATCACATGATTACGGCTAACGTGCAGAAATAATGGAATTAACAATAATTCATATGCAAAACATAATACGTGATAACATTGTAAGAATCACAAACATGCAAAACATGATATTAAGCATAAGTTGATACTTATCTTTGAAACTGTGGTAATTCCACCAACTGCGTGTAGACCTTCCACGAACCTCCCAGCCTTAAACCACGCTGCTCATCAGTCTTAGCAGTAGGTCACCCCCGAGCTGGGACTAAGCTCCATCGGGCAAGGATTCCTAGGCTAGGCAAGGTTAATGGAAAAACACATAGTCACAGAGGAAGAATTATCTCCAAGGAGTCACTTACGCCCACTGCTCACAAACTCTCATTCCCCACATGCCTATTCCACCTCAGGAGTATACACCTTCTCTGTCACCTAGACAGTCCTTCGGCTGCTAACCTCCCTTGCCTTGGGTTTCAACAACAGACCGAACCGGAAGTCTCCGAGCTTTGTGTCAGCTACAGGACCCCTTCCAAGAGTTCTCACTTCCTCCGCACACTCTCTCACCCGGAGAGAGTTGCTCATAGGCTTGGTAACCTGCCTCTTCAACAACAATCACCTCCCTCACCTGGAGAGAGGTTACACACAGGCTAGACAACCTGTTTCCTTAATCTCGGTTCCAGTACAATGAGAACACAACAACAAGGCTCAGCAACGAACACACAACAACAAAAAACCACACCCAGTCAAGAACTGCGTGGCCACCACAGTCAATTGGGACAACAAACACGGGTTTCCCAAAAAGGTGTCAGACAGACGCTTCATCCCAACCAGGCTCAACAGTTATGGGACATTCAATTTTCACAACCAGCCATACAGAACAGACTCACGGTTCTAGGTTCAGGAATGCATAGGAGTGTACAGAGATTCAATCATAGAGGGAAAACATGTTCAGATGAAGGATAGAGTAATGTCAAACAACTCACGCTGAAGTTGGCAGAATGGGAAGTGAACCCCCAACACAGTTTAATCCCTGGGTTAAATCGCATGTGCCTAGGTCGACACATGTCACCCATGAGGTTGCATGCATTCCTCCCCAGGAACTTAGGACACACATAGATTTCACATGGATTTTTGGAATAATATTAAAATATTATTCCCAAGAACTTAAGCCCCTAGGCTCAACACTTAGCCTCTCTTTCCAACCTTCCAGCCCCCAATCCCTTACCCAGGATTTGTGGAAGCTTAGTCCCCCATCACTCATTCATCATTGTTGGTCCACATGCATAGGTGTTTTTATATTAATAATGTGCATCATTACATGTACAAAAATCATGCTCTTGGCCTTCAATACTTAGGCTCTCCAGCCTAATAAAATCATAAGCCTTACCAGCTTATATTAACTTGGCTCACCAGCCTATAAAACATGATTTACAATTCATAAACATAATTATAATAGGGCTCGTCCTTGGGGATACTACACAATGTATTTCCTCTCATGTTAGCTTATAAATAAAACTTGACAATTTTTCCTAAAATTTATAGCAATCCACCATACCCATTTAATTCATCATACCAACCAATAATCAAAGTTAAGGAGGGTATTTAATATTAATAGATATTTATGTTGGTCTAATGGTTAAGAACATGTGTTTCTTCCTTGGAGGTCACAAGTTCAAATCTGGAAGGGGGTAGGGTATGTATATCTTCGTAGACTTTAGCGGTAAAATCATTGCGCGGAGGGGGTCCATTGTCCCACAAACAAGGGGGCCTCATACACCAATTGGAGTCTGGCTTGGTCATGACCTTAAAAATAGATTATTATTATTATTATGTATGCAATATAATTTCTAGAATCATTAAACTATTAATTAAACAATTAATAACCTAGTTTAGTATCCCAGATTGGGTGACAGGGGGAATGCAATGGGAGCCAGGTGGATTTAGGCTACATAGAGGGCTATTAAGCCCTGCCACCAACCTCCCTTCCCTCCATTCTGAATGACCCACACTCATYGTGGATTAATGGMAATGCGTTGGGAACTCCAAGGAAACTTAATGCGGCCTCGCGTGAACCACGCTGGTTGTACCAAGCAGGGTACATGCACCAGGATTGTAGTCATCTTAGTATTCATGGAACCCGCCCATGTCAATTCTCCAGGAAATATGAAGGSCTGTGTAATGGACTGTTCTCTCATTCCTCCCATGCCTTGTGCCTGRCCGCTCCTCGACTTTCTCTTTKCCCTGTGGTCRACAATTCCCTGGCTCTCCCTTATCATTTTCTCCCTGCACTTGATTGTTTGGCCGCTCAYGATCACTCCTCTATTTTTCATCCATCCCAAGCCTCACCTAAACGCTCACACCATGCCCAGAGAAACGAGCAAGTCCAAAAGGGGTTTGTTGTACAATAATGCCCTTACCARACGAAATYGACTCCCCCCTCTCAGCTAGCCCTCATAATCACTAGTYGTCTCGACCAACGCCATAATCGGCCTCAACAAMCCTAGTCTCCCACCCCCACTCCCACCAATGAACCTGGMAGCTGCTCTTTTAAAGAGGAATTTCCCCTCCGCCCAACCTTCGCCCAGGAATTGCCCAGCCAGACACCCACACTCTAGACCATTTTTATGGCACTGGAGAATGTGTGGTGGAGGAAGAAATTCCTTCCAGATGGCAAGTGGATACTCCATTGACAACAATGGAAGCAATGGATGAAATGGATGCAGACTTGGATGCAGTGGATGCAATAGATGTAGATCTGATGGAGGAGTCGCCTCCGCCCACCCCAATTCGTCTTCAAGATGAGCACCTTCAACTCATCTTCGAGCTGCGACAGAAAATGGATGACCATGATCACATTCAACAATTCCCGGGACAACGTCTGGATCTCCTGTTCGATGCGATGACGACAACTCCTACAAGAAAATGATGTCCGACTTGCGGACAAATACTTGTTCCATCCTACAACGCCCATGGTCGGACAAGCCCGAGCTCGCACTTGGACTAGCTCCCCCAGGTTAATGGTTTTATTTTGGTTTAGTCAATTATGCAGAGAATTTAAATTCTCTATCAAGCTTTGTAAGACAGTCGACCATGGTCACTGCTCAGTCGATCACTATGATCTTTCTTTTTGACAGTTAGACATCCTTACTGTCATGCCCAAATAGTTAGAATTGCAATTGGTTTTTGATAGCCACCTGTCCTGGTTTCCCAACTGTGGCAGGGCAGGTGGCAAACTCTTGATTTTGTAATGACACGTATATATGTGAATATCAACATATAGTTCTCTTTTATTTACAAAAAAAAAATAACCTAGTTTAGTAATTAATACATTAAGTATTTGTACTAGCAACATGTGCAATGTATGTATGTGTAGCCAGCATACACATATCTTGCGCATGTACTAATGATAAATAATCATTGTCTGTAATGCATAATTCTTATATGTTCACAACCAAACATGCAGGACAATGAATCAAGTAAATGCATTATTTAGTAATCTTTACTAACAAAATTACAATAATTCATCAATCATCGATAATCACACTTAAAGTATCAAAAATGAATCAAAACATGGTAGGAACCATGTAAGGAAATAATAATGCCACATCTAATCCCCAAGCGACACTCTCAACTAACTTCAAATCATGCTTCCTCCATAACCTACTTTCATCTTCCACATCCCATTGTCTTCTCTACTACAATATGATGGAGTGTCTACTATATCAAACTAACTCAAGATATAACATTTAAGTGGAAGCATCGATTATATTGACCTAAATTCACTAGCAAACAATTGATAGTCACCATCACATGTCTAGAGGAGTGTGGCTTAAGACAACCCTCCCATGACTCCGGGTTTAAAAGGATAAATGGCGGATAATACCTCCACCACTCTTAACCGAACTAGGGTCAACACCCTATCATTGACCATATTGTGTCATTGTGGTTGTTCTTAGAGCTACGCCATTGAATAACCAATTTGGGGAAACAATGCTTCATGTAAACCTGCACTTGCTCACATATGATAGCAATGTTTGGAATTCATAATTAAATCATGATATAATGCTTCATAGCATACCATACTATTTCAATGTCCACGGCATCAATGTTACTTCGGTGCCATAGTTATTTGGTTGTCTTTTAGCCCATTACCATGTAGGTTAGCTTACCAATAACACACACACACACACACATACATCTAACCATCTCATACGATAGTCTATGTTATATATAGGCCTTCTAGTAAGCACGCATGTTCTTTGCATCGTGTATTGCACTTATTTCATAATAGAAATTAAAAATGTATCCATGTATTGAAATTTCACATTTTAATTTGCACATTCAAATAAAATCACATAACATCGTTTAGGACATAAAATGGTAAAAGTAATATACCATCCAAACATAGATAGGTATAAATGTCCACATAACAATAATCTTTATTACTATAATAACTGACTCTAACAGATACATTAAGAAAATAAAACACTAAAATAACCCATAATATGGTTTTAGTTTCTAAAAGCTAAAATATGGATGATTACACCCATCTTTTCACAACTAACTTGCAACTCATCATGTTGAACTTCTTTAGTATATATTATGTTTACTTTCCTCGTGAAGTGAAAATTATTTCACCTTTCTTTCCTAATTCAATGCATAATAAATAATATAATTTACCAAGATCTCTCATCTCAAATGATAAAATCATATGCGACTTAAACTTTTGAAATAGTTCAAAACTATTCCATGTATATCAAGTCATCAACATATAATGGGACTATTAGAATTTCTTGTCTTCATTGGAGAACGTATAAATTGGGTTCATATAAATTATTCATCGTTCCATGATCTTAACAATACTTATCAACCTGAGAAACAATACTCTCAAATCTTGTTTAATACCATGTAAGGTATTCTTCAACATGTAAACAAAATCTGATCTTCCTCAAATTTATCCTTTAGGTAATAAATTGTCCACTTATATTGTGTACACAATGCTAGTGTCATCATGATTGTGTCTATATATGTCATTGAAGCAAAGTTTTGTGTGTAATTAATCCATGCTTCTATGCATATTCTTTTGCAACTAAACTTACTTTGTGCTTATCAATTATATTATTTAATTTATACGTAATTTTATATACCTATTAATGTCAATTACATATTTTCTTTTAGGTAATTTGACCAGTGTTATATATCATTTTTATTGAGGAATTAAATTTTGCTTCTATTATTTCATTCAATTCATCATTTCTTAATGGTTAATTAGAATTTCATGGTTCATAAATCTTCTAGATAATAATTTTTGTATATCTTGTTGTTCGACTTATGAATGAAAATTGTGTGTGGAGTTTATGAAACCTCCAACGTTTCGAGTGGACACTTCACCCATTATTAGGGACTATTAAAGTTGAGAGTATTTCTTACAAACTTTTGTAAGAATATTAAATATTTTATGATTTCGAATTTTCTCGTTTACCATTACCAAAATTTAAACATAATTTTTTTTGTTAAAATTATAATTTTGAATTGTTGAAATCTTTGTTTTAATGTAAAAATAAATTAAACACTATGAAATACCCATTTTGTAACTAATTTTACAATATTAACAATTAATATATGCAATTTCATTAATTTAAAATATTTTTTTTTAAATAAAAATGCCACTTTCCCTTCCCATGGTTCAAGTGGATTGAAAAGTTTAAATTTGTGGAACCGACGATTTAAATACCGTGATTAAGTTGGACATGATGACGTGGACGAATTGTTACCATAAAGTTGGATTCAAAGGGTTTTCAAATTGTGATAAATTGATCGCGTGGCCTAATGGACAAGGCGCTCGCCTCCGGAGCGGGAGATTGTGGGTTCGAGTCCCACCGTGATCGGGAATTACAAGATTTAAGGGGAAATCAATTCTGTTCAGCAATCTAGAATTTTTAGTATGTTTAAGGCCCCTATATCTGTTTTGATTTATCATTAATTATTAAACGATAAGTTATAGCCATGTCAAGATGGCCGAGTTGGTCTAAGGCGCCAGTTTCAGGTACTGGTCCGAAAGGGCATGGGTTCAAATCCCATTCTTGACATTATTATGCTTTTCAAATTTTAAAGCTGGGAGAAAAAGCTTTAAAGGTCATTCCCACCGTGATCGGGGATTACTAGATTTAAGGCGAAATCAGCCTGAAATCAATTTTGTTCAGCAATCTAGAAATTTTTATATATTTAAGGCCCCTATATCTGTTTGGATTTATCATTAATTATCAAATAAAAACTTACAGCCATGTCAAGATGGTCGAGTTGGTCTAAGGCGCCAGTTTCAGGTACTGGTCCGAAAGGGCATGGGTTCAAATCCCATTCTTGACAATATTATGCTTTTCAAAGTATGAAGCTGGGAGAAATAGTTTTAGAAGTCATGGTTCGAATCCCGTTCGTTCCTTACAATATCATAATTTTGAAAGTATGAAGCGGCGAGAAAAAAAATTAGAGGTCGTTCTTGACAACATCGTTTTTGAAAGTATGAAGCTGGGCTGGGAAAAAAAAGATGAGGCCATTTGTTCCATTCCCATTCTTGACAATATCGTTTTGGAAGAATGAAGCTGGGAGAAAAAAATTAGGGCATGTGTTCGAATCCCTTTCTTGACAATATCGTTTTTAAAAGTATGAAGCTGGGAGAAAAAGATTTAGAGGCGGCGGTGGAAAATCTTGCTAGGTGTATCTTGAATGTTTAATTCACAACCTAA
>ML796785.1:294717-305575 GCA_009831015.1 Picea engelmannii | reverse complement strand
TAAAAAGAACTTAAAGGCGACTCCAGGGTTGTCCTTTTTCATAATTTTAGTCTCCGAAGTCTGAAAAAGATATAAACTACTTCTCAAGAGATGCCCTTTCGAGACCTTTTAACAAGCATGAAAGGAAGCAAGATCACTCAATGGTATTTTCATATTTAGAGAGTCTGAAAAGAGCTTAAAGATGACTCCAGGGGTTTCCTTTTTTGTGTAACCTTTACGAGGCCGAAAAAGTGATAAAAGTCTACTCGGTTACATTCTAATGTTTTTTCGAGCATGAGAAAGAACAAATATTATGTTTATCGGCGTCACAAGGGTGTCGAAAAGATGTTGCTTGAAATCTTGTAAATATAGATAGTTATGGGCCCAACGCATTAATAACTTCTCAAAAAAAGATTAAAAACCAAAAAATGACTTTATATTAATGAGAAATAGTAAAAATCAAACCTATCAAATAGTGAAATAGGTCAAAAAATACATTTACCATTTGATTTTTACCAAACTCTTTCACATTTGGAATTTTCCACCTTTGGGAGGCGTTTTTCGAGCTGCAACTACGTGAGTTGTGATTGATCATTTCTAGTTCCGTCCGGACTAGGTTGATCATCTTTCCTTTCTCATCATTTTTTATGGTTTTATTTTGTGTTTTAGCTTATATTTTGAGCGTTTTGGGCTCCTTAGGAAGACCTAGGCTCTGAACCAAATCGATGCTCCCTCAAAGCACTGAGGGGAGCGTTGATCGAGATTTGAGTGCCCTGGTGCACATGCTTAGGGAGCACTAGCGTTCTATCGACATATTTAAGGGAGCGTTGGTGCATAACTCAAAAATATTTTATCTTTTGGGCTAAAAAGACACAATTTTCTTCCATAAAAATTTGACTAAAGTTGTTTAATTGTTTGTATTTGCAGATTTCACTAGTCATTTAGTCATTATAGAGTGGAAAGAGAATGAACATGCATTTGATAACATTTCCTCTCTTGAAATCCATCAAGCAAGGAAATCTTTGCAAAATTGCAGGTTGCTCAAGTATTTTAAGCTTCAAAACATGAGGAAGGAAGTATTATTACATGAGTACTTGATCGGTTTATGGGACGATGCCAAACACACATTTAGCATTGGACCGCACACGCTTGAGATTGAGCTTGATGATGCCTATTTTCTAATGGGGATCTCGAAGAGAGGGGCTCTTATCCTCTTGTCCGGACACTGAGAAACTTCTCAACCAACTGAGGCGTATGTGGCTGAGCATTGTATACCAGGATCACGATTGGTAGGTGGTTGAATCATGATAAAAGATGTAAGGGAATTGGCACTTCAGTCGATTCTATTTTCCATCACCAAATTGGTGGGTAGTAATAGTTATCATTTGGCCTCAAAATCACAGATGTCATATGCTTTACAATGTGTAGAGCCCAGGTTTTTTAATTGGAGTGCAGGGTTCCTTCGAAATGTCAAGGAACAAATATTGAAGTGCAGGACATGCAAAAAAAGGTAATTTGGGTATGGTTCTTTTCTAGTTTCGTTCTTCTTAGAGAGAGTTCCTTAGATGAAACCACAAGTTGCATTGATAGCACGTCCTGCGACTGAGCCTCATATGGAGAGGTGGACCAGTCTATCTCCTAGATTGGGGAATGAGCCTTCATCATTCAGATTTACAGCTGACTTCTTCGCATGGTGGAGGAGACAATAGGTCATTATCGAGGACTACCCTTATGCTGGAGTGGACTTCTGACGTAGTGTAGACTTGGTGCTCCCCATGGGATGCGTCAGGTATGAAACTAAACCTTTCCACGTATTTTTGTTTTTATTTTTTATTTTTTATTTTACAATGAGGGATCTAAAAATATTTTTGTTTCATCATGCAGATAGAGGCGCATCACGTTTGGTGGAGATTCCAACACTAGGGAATCGTGGAGATGCACAGGTATCAGTTGAGCATGAGGTTGCGGTGGGAGGAATTTGGGAGGTATAGAGGAATATCCGAGGTTTGACCATGGGTGTCCCACCTCTTACGAGGTGAGACATGCCTCTCCATTTGCAGCGACACATAGTTGGGGTTCTCGAGAGTCTTAATCATTTACTTTGTCGAGTTTCCCAGATAGTTGTGTGCTATATAGAGCACAACACAATACAGGAGGATCATTAGGATCCTCATTTGATTTTATAATCTTTTATGATGATGTTATGGGCATGAAGGCCCAACCTTTTTTCCATTTATGTACCTTTTGACGATGTATTTTAAAACAAAATTTTTCTATTACACATCTACATATATATCCGAGTTTTGTCGTGCCTATTGATGTTGCATTTTATCTTGTGATTTTTTTTATGTACATGTGATTCATGTTTTTTCAAAAATGTTTTATCTATGTGCAAGATACCGATCCAATATGTAATTAGTTAACGAATCTGACGTTGTATTGAGTTCTCTTGGTATATGTATGTATTGGATAAATTCGAATGATCTTTCAAGACAACGAACTCTTCGGTGGAGACGTAGTAAGACTGGGTTGTGAATGGCATAATCTCGATTACGCTGATAGACCATGAGTTGAGAGTCTAGTTTAATAATCATATGAGTTATACCTACAGAGGAAGCTTCAATTAAGATTCCGACGATGACATCATATTCTTCCATGTTATTGGTTGTCGATCTAAGGAAAATTCCTTCTGAACTCACCAACTCACCAGAGTGGTAGATGACCCAAGTTGCAGAAGCAATGCTCTGGGTGTGTTGACTAGCACCATCCGCAAACCCAACAAAGATGGGAAAGGGAGATGTCATCTGCACATGGAATCACAAGACAAAGTATAAGCATCTAAGAGTAAAACTCGTGCATGCAAGAGAAAAGACACACCAAATCAAAAGTATATAGTACAATAGTGTACAAAGCACACATGTCAGATGTTCTATGCATAGTACTTCTTGAGGTAAAGCCCATTTCGGGGCTCACTGAGAGATATTCCATTGTAGTCAACCAACTTGTAGGCACCTCTATGTACTACATGTTTTATGATATAAGTTCCATGCCATAGAGGTTCTAACTTTCCTGTCCCTAATTTATCGTGAGCTTGGTCATAAAATAGGACCAAGTATCCTTCTGCAAAAGCATGAGGTTGAATGGATTTGTCATATTGACTCTTCATTCGTTTTTGATATGTCTCATTAACAAGAGTAGCATCATGATGTGTTTCATCCAACTTGGTTAAATACAAGAATCGTTCCTCTTCAGAAAAGGTACGAGGCAATATTTCCATGGTGAGTTTCAACGAAGGGATCTCACACTCGATTCATAACATAGCTTCTATGCCATATACCAACTAGAATGGAGTGAATCCAGTTGCAGTTTTCACCAAAGTGCAATAGGCCCAGAGTGCGGAGAAAAGTTGCAAGTGCCAAGAGGTTTTGTTTGTCCCCATCATGCGTTGGAGCATAGTCTTTAGGAATTTTTTGATAGCTTCAACTTGTCTGTTTTCTTGAGGGTGGTAGGGAGATGCGTTTTCATGGTGAAAACCCAACTTAACCTGCAACTCACTCATCATATGGTTATGAAAATGTGAGCCATGATCGGTGAAAATAGCTTATAGGACACCAAAGCGAGTGATGATGTGGTTAAAAACAAAGAGTGTTGCAGTACGACCATCGTTAAGAAATGTAGGCATAGTCTCAGCCCATTTAATGAAATAATCGACAACAACGATGATATAATCGTGCCCCTCAGCTGAGGTACGCTTACATTGCATAAAATCAATGCCCCATTTTGCAAAGGGGCTGACGAAAACAATGGGATGCAACGGAGCAGGGTGGGTACGCGCCTTTTTTTGAAAAACTTGATAGGGTGGGCATCATTTGACGGCCTCGATACAACCTTTGAAAATAGAGGGCCAAAAATAACTGACACATAAGATTTTCTGGGTTGTAGCCATCCCAGAAAGATGACCACCACAAGCTCCAAGGTGACAGTCATTCAAAACTAATTCAACCTCATCGTGGGTTAAAAAATGTCATAGGACAATATCGATACCATGACGGTACAAAGTGTCACCGATGATAAGGTAACATTTAGAATGGTGGTGGATACGACGACGTTCATCACGTGAAATGTCTGGCTGTAAACGTTGGGTTTGGAGATAGAGAATAATATCTTCATACCAAGGGTCGGACTTGCTAATGAGGAACATGGATTTGTCAGGAAGAGAATCACTGGGCTTAGTATCCTCATCAGTATAGGGAAGATCACAGATCAGTTCCACAAAAACCAACGATTTTTTAGCTTTTGATTTGGAAAACTTGAGATCAAATTCTTGAATAATAATGATCCATTTGGAATATTTTCCCCTAAGGACTTGACGAGTTAAGATATTATACATGGGGTTCGAGTTCATGATGACCGTGGTAATGCGTAACATGATGTAATGGAGAAATCTCTAGACAACAATAACTGCAACGAGAGCCAACTTTTCAACATGCGAATATCGAAACTCGGGACCAGATAGACTCTTACTCAGATAGTAGATCACATGTTCGTCACCGTTAGGATCCTATTGAACTAACATCATAGAAATAGTGGAAGTAGAGGCAACCAAATAAATGATATAGTCTCGTGCATAATTTGGTGGGTTCAAGAGAGGCTTGTGTGTTAAGGCATGCTTAAGGGCATCAAAAGAGCATTGAGTAGTGTCATACTAGATGAAAGGAGTGTCTTTCTGCAATAATCTCATAAATCCTTTAGTGAGTTCAATGTAATTACAGATGAAACGACGAAGAAAGTTTGCTTTCCCTTGCAAACTTTATAGTTGGGTCAGATTTTTGGGAGGGGGTAAAGCGAGAATAGATTTTACTTTTAAGGTATCCACCCTAATCCCCAATGGAGTCGCCAATTTATGTTATAGGAAAATTCCCTTGTAGACAGGTGAATATCCTCTTGGATTATAAACCCCTACTACCAAGACAAAAAGATGCAAATGGACACTAACATCCCTTTAATTATAGCTAAAATAGTTAAAGGAAAAAGAGGAAGAAAGTATGATGTACCTTTTTCTGAAGCTTGTCCTCGCTTAATCCAGGATGAACTTGATCTCCAAGCTCCTTAGTGATATCTACAATCCAATGGACAACGAAGAAAACACAGACTTCCTACTCTATCAAGATTAGTTTAAACTAAATTTATCCATAATAGACAAGTATGTGCAACAATACAAAAACTTGAAGGAAATAGGCCAAGCATATATTAATGAGAACATTACAAGGCACTTACAATATGTAGATGCAGTTGCATCAACCTCTCCAAGTCCTCCTTGTCCAACCCCTTACTCGAAAGATCCACGATCAGAATGACAATACGTTTGCTGATTATTCTCCTCCTTCACCATGAAAATGCCTCCTTTTATAGGGTTTGGGAGGCTCAACCACCTTAGTTATATTTGGAATAAGTTGAGGATATGACTCCATCAGTTGTGGCATCTCCCTTAGATGCGGCCTAAAGCTTGGATTCGAGCCAAACCAACTCGAACCATTTCTAGTTGTCCTTAGAGATAAGGGGGATTTCTTTCCATGATTCTCTCAACCAATCGACGCTCCCTTATAACAGACAAGAGAGCCCTGCAACGCTCCCTTCTATATGGACAAATGGGTGTTCTATATGCACTAAAAAAGCCTTAATTAAATTTTCAATCCGAGGTAAGTAAACTTAGAGTTGTATCACTATATGTGCCAAGGCAGAAAGGCTAGAGGTAGTATAGTATAACTAAGGAAATGGGCTATTTAAGGGATAATCTGTTCAAGCAAAGACTATTAATGATCAAACCTTATTAAAGAACTTAAACTATTTACCCTAAGTAACTTTTGAACATTGGATCGATGGATAGTCCTAAGAAAGCAAATGGAAACTCTACTTAAAGAAAATTAACTTAATCATGACAATAATAAAAATCAAACTATCTATTTAATCTATCTAATGAGCAATAACAACAACAAACTACTTTAATTAACCTACTCAAATTCAATAAGAAGCAACAATTAAGCAAATGAACATGAAAACAACTATCCTATTAAAGCAATTAAATAAGCAAGCAACTACCCTATCAAAGCAAGTAAACAAGAAAACAATCAACTAACTAAACTATGATAACTTCTACAACAAGTTAAATAATCAAAATTACTCAATAAACAATTAATCAAACTAATAAGCAAGTGAACTCTATTCTTAATTTAAACTTCATAATTACTTCTAATTTACGAAAGGAAATCTTAATCTACTAAATTCAAAGCATCATGACAATAAAAGTAATCAACAACTACTCTTTAATCTACGATAAGAAACCGTTCTTTAATCTACCAAAGCAAGAAGACTATTCTCTAATCTACAAAATCAAGGAAACTCAAATGTAGTGTTGATGGTTATGTCTCCGGTGTCTTATGATATCACGATGACATTTAACAATTAATTATAACTCAAGATGGATAAACTCAATATTGACTTCTATAGAAAAGTGAAAAGTATGAATTTGGCAATCTAATGAGAACTTTGCCATTATAGAAGAAACATCAACTACCCTGCAAATCCATGTGATTTTTCAATTCATGCATTAGTCATCAATAATATGAAAACACTATTCTATTTAATTCAATTGCATTCTATGATAATGTAAACAAATTCATACTACTTAGAGATTCATAACTGAAAACTAAACTCAATAATCAAACTTCGAATTAAAATTTCATCCTAGATCTAGAATGGAAATTGCATAAATTAAATTAAACTCATCCTATTTTAACAATTTAAATTGCAAAGGGAAATACTCATAAAACATAAATCAAATCCTATTTCTATTTCAACATATAAAAAGATAATAAAACCAAGAACTAACTGAGAAAACTAGATAAGAAAATTGAAAACTAAATTCAAATCTAACAACTAATCATCTATCGAAACCTTGCCAAAGAAACCATTAACTAATTACTCTGTTTTAACTCTGTTTTAAACTCTATTTCAGCATGCATAAATTCTAACTATCATCTAATCACACAAGGGTTAGTGGCTTAAGCTTAAGTTTGTTTCCTATTTAATTAAAGAGACATGGCATATTAACACTATCCTTCATAAGCAACCTGCAAAAAGAAACTTAAACAATTAAATTATAAACAACAACTACACAGTAAGTAAAATGATAAAAGCACATGTACAGGAAATAAAATAAATGATAATTGCATAAATCAAATACACAAACTAATTAACTAAATATTCACCCAAACCACTGGTGGGCACCCCGACAGGTTGTGGCTACTCCTCAACAATGAATCATGAGCTCAACCAACACGATTTCAGCATTTAAATTAAAAAAACACAGTTTACACAAGTTTATGAAAATGTCTTGAAACAACCAAAACAATGCTATCTTTTGAACTTAACAATCCTTAGCTTAGATATTTTTTTGACCACTACTATGGTATTTATAGAGGTTACAAGATGAGAGGTCGACCACTGGAAGGGTCAACCTCCTCTAAAAACAGTAAATTACAATTAATGTGTCTTAACCACCAGTGGCTTCTAGAAACAAAGCGAGCCAATAAACACCCAACACAAAAACCCAATCCAAGTTGTCATAAGCTCAGTAGCTGGAGGCCATGAGCAAAAGGAAACCTCATGTCATCGATTTTCCCATCACTAGCCGTTGATATGATAACCGCCAACTCGCCCACGGTTTTAGTGCAGGACGGAGTGTTAGACGAAGTGCCAGATGGAGTATCAGATGTAGTGTTGGATGGAGCACCGAACGATGTGCTGGATGCAAAAACGACTGACGATTTTTCCCTATAACACATAGATCACGAATTATCTTCTTGGAATCATTAAAACATGTTGAATTACATTTAAAACTATCATAAAACATCAATCATACGTACCTGGTATGAGCCATGGCGATTTAATACAAAAATACTTCAAAATAGGAAAATACACATACAATATTGGCAAAAAATGATCTAATCATCATCATTAAATTAACCATATTGCGAGCCCAACAAATCTTCCTTAGAACGGGAAAAAAATCCCTGCAAAAATCCCTTCTAAATGGATAGAGAGTGCTAGCGCTCCCTGCATATGAGCAGGGGAGCGCTGATGTTCCAAAATTTCGTTAAGATGACCATTTCTCAAGGCAAAACATTTTGTTTAGTTTTCCAAATGATGGGGTTTCTCCTTCCAACATGTTCTAGAGGATGTATCAAGTGTTTCCATGCTGTCGTTCGCAATGTAACATATGCAGAATGAAAATGCGACATTTACGACACTTGTGACAAAAGTGTGACACTTGCGACAATGAGAAAGTGGCATTATCAAAGTGAAGAATTTTGACATGTAACACAAGTGACAAGGATTATTTTCATAGAGAATCTATTGGAGTGTTGAGTTCTCGATATATATGCAAGAAGTCAATTTGACTAAATAAGCCCAAAAGGGATTTTAATTGTTGACCAATTTGTAGAATATCCAAGTTTTCAATACGTAAATTACCCAACATCTAGTCAATACACAATTTGGAGTTTCCATAAACCTATAATTCTTTCACATTCCTCTCAGCCACACATTTGAGTAGTGAAAATAGTGCATTAAACTCCCTTAAGTTGTTGGTTCCATGCCCCATAAAAACCTTACCAGAAATATAGTTCCCTTCTGAGAAATGGAGAATGAATCATATTCCACAAACTATGCTTTCACCCTCACAAGTGCCATCAAAAGAACCCCCAAGCATATTGCTTATTAATGTCAAGAGAGTCAATCATTCAAACTTGTTTCTGAATAGTGGAAACTTTATATAAAGGAAGAATCTCCAAAGATTGTTGTAAGATTTTAAAATTAGGAACCCCTTTGTCTTCAAAGACGCCAACATTCCATGCCAACGAAAATCCCCAAGAAAACAAAATTGATAGAGCTTTGAAAACCTTTAATGATGGGACTAGAAAAAACTCCTTGAAACAATCAGACAATGTAGATTTATCTCACCGGGGGGGGGGGACCCAATTGTCTTTTGACCTCCTTGAATTATATAATACTCACAAATTGTAACTAAATTCATTAAACAACGATAAATAAATCAATCGTAATCACAACAATAACACATATATTTTACCCTAGAAACCTACTTGGGAAAACCAACAAGAAATGGCCTTTGTTTTGGATCTTTTTATGCTCAAGAATTATAGCAAATGGAAGTTAGATACTCTCTAACATAGATTTTTTGTATTCTTACTCTTTGGTTGTTTTGAAAATTGTTGTTTTGGGTCAAAGAACATATTCTTTTTTCATGGACAAGCTCAACATCATCTTCATCCTTTCAATCTAATAACATATTCCTTCTTATGATTCCTCAATCTTTCTCTATTTTCTTCTATGCGATTAACGTCCTAAGCTTTCAATTTTCCATCTCCAAAATTTTGACTCTCTTTTTGCATCCTCCAATGTTTGAGTGAATCTAGTTTTAGGTTACCCCTTTAGTTGTGATTAATCTACTTCTTTATTACCTCCTCCAATAATTTTTTCTCACCAAGAAGGCCAAGAGACCCCTTGAACCTTTTGAATTTCCTCCTTGACTGTTTTCCAATATATGGTTAAAATTTCCTCATTTTTTTCTAACTCAAGATACTTTGGATATTTCTAGACTATCACATGGCATCTTGATTGGTCATGGGGTCTGGATGTTGACATTCTAGGTGTACACATTGACTTTGTAACACACCCACTATGGAAATCAAAAAAATTCGGCCTTTTTCATCTTTTCTCCAATGAACAGAGTTCACCGAATCCCTACGGAACCTGATACAGACCCTGCCATCCCTTATCCATACCCATATGATCAGAGGCTATGACCACATGTCTTACCAGAGAGGTGCTCCCAGCTTTTGTGATTCAGAAAAATCGCGATGCATGTATTCCCTTTTTTATTTCGGGGTTTCTTCCATCAGAATTTTGTGTCTAACGAACACGAGGAAAATTGACCTTTGGAGATCCCGAGTACCGAAATGACGAAACACCAAAACCATGTGTGCTAGTCCATTTCAGGACTTCGCCTATCAGGATTTGGAAATATGCGAGGACAGGAGGGTTTCGCATCTGGGTCTTCCGGAAGCAGAAACTTTGAAACATCATAACCTGTCCATGCTCTATCATTTCAGGATGTCACAAGTCAGGATTTCGGGTGTCGTGAGGACAAGAGACTTGCCTCCAGATATCCCAGGTGCCAAAACACCGAAACATTAAATTTTTGTCACGCTATACTCATTTCAGGGTTTCATACTTCGGGATTTCACGATATGCAAGAATCATGAGGTCTCGCACCTGGGTTTCCCGGGAGCCGAAACTCCAAAACACCAAACTCTGAAATACACTATACTATTTCGAGATTTTGCAAGTCGAGATTTCAGGACTTGCGAGTACGAGAAGACTGACCCTTGGGTTTCCCGGTTGTATGTATATATATATGTATGTATAAGTTGTATGTGGTCATTCCATTATAAGCATGCAACCACCATTTCTGATCAAAACACCATACAAACAATCTTATACTGAAATCATTCATAATTTCACAAACCATGAGAATACATGTCAGAATATTTAAATTCAAGATACAAGATATAACACTTATCATAAGAACACCAGGTTTGATGCAACTGCTGAGAGGGGTGCTCGTTTCCACCCAATCGTAGGCTCAGCGACTCCGAATGGATTTACCACTAGCCACCCCCGAGCTAGACCATGATGCTTGAGACTCTCTATCTCTGTTCTTCAGCAATCAAGAACGAAGGTTACTCTCCTTCTTCTCTGCTATCACTCACTCTGTATTTTGTTCCAGAGTTCTTCCAAT
>ML796785.1:256951-274311 GCA_009831015.1 Picea engelmannii | reverse complement strand
GCAAGGACAATAAAATAGGGAAAGGAAGGGTAGCATTAAACACATTTCTAGTGAACCCATAGTTCAACAAATAATCTAAGGTGGTATGGGAAGTGTACATGAGATAAAAGAGAAAAAAAGAAACTCACTCTATATAAGTCAATTGTTAATAAACAAAAAGGTAAAATTGTGAGGTTAGGACAACCGAAAATGGTGAAGATGGTGAAGGAAAACCTGAAATCCTTTTGGAAAGAATTACAGAGTTGAAAATAGGTGGTAATGATATGACACTGACCTAATGGTTATCTCATGTGAGAAATATTTATGAAAATCCAGTAGAGAGAAAGCAACTATTTGAAATCAACATAAAGGAAGAAGAATTCATGGAAGAGGTATCAAAAATATGGCTTTGAAAAGAAAAAAGACATTTGAGTGCTAGGAGAAAAATACCTAAAATAGGGAAATTATTCCCTCAATTGACACATCATAATCCTACTTAATAACATGGTCAAAGAAGGGGTTCCCAAACAGTCAGGAAACAAGCCTCATTTTTCCCATATTCAAAGTGGTATACGAAAGTAGCCTAGGGAACTACATAACCATCATGATTAGTCCAATGTTTTCCAATCTCATAGGAATCATTATGGAGAAACAAATGAGCAATTGGGTAGAGGAAAAGGACAAGTTGGTTTCCTTCTAAAGCACTCCACCATGACCATTGCCTCATAGTTCGACATATAATACAAAGACTCCAGAGGAAGAAAACAAAGAACAATGTTGTTGTTTTATAGATTTCAAAATGGACTTTGACACCATTTTTTTAGGGAGAAGATATGGGGGAGGTTGAAAAAAATGGGGGCCAAAATGGTTGGATGGAAACAACATAGGGGTTATATAAGAAAGTAAATAATAAAACACTAACTATAAAGGGAATTTCAAATAGCTTTAACAATGACATCAAGGTGAAGTGGGGTTTCACACTAACCCCCACACTATTTAGTATTTAAATAGATAATTTAGAGGAATTGATAGATAGCAAATACGAAGGATGAGTGAACATAGAAAGACTTATTGTAAAGATCTTATTTTATGTAGATTATGTGACACTAATATCTAGGACACTACATTACCTACAAGATCACCTAGAGATATTAGAGTCCTTCCATGAGGAGGTTGAGATAAGCATGATCACATGAAAAACTAAGACAATAGTCTTCTTGCTAAATAAAAAGAACAAAAAAAACCACAAATCAACCTCTAAGGCAAACCACTAGAGAAAACACAAAACTTTAAATATTTGGGATTATATTTCAATGAGAAGCTAAGTTGGAATGCAAGCAAGAGAAAATCAATGCAAGGAGGGAGAAAAGTTGCAATACATGGATATGACACAATTATACATGTAAACTTATGTTTTCATTTTCGATGTGTTTATGTTTCGCTATATTTTCTAGTCACCATACCAAAAACATCATTGTGGTGCATTTTCTGACATAAATACATAACATGGAGTACAATGATAAAAACCACCAAACAACTGGAAATGAATACAATAGATATATAGTCCCATGAGAGGGGAAGGTGGGGGGTTAAGTAAGGAAATGATAATATTTTGTTGTTGCCATGTGTCTTAGTCCTAAAATATACACCTTTTCCCATGATCTTAGAAAAGTTACCATCATTGTATTTAGATTTCCAAGAAAGAGACACATGGTGTTCCTTTGGAGGCATGTGGTATCATGCAACTTTGGAGTATATGAGCCATAATATTTGTCCTTGAAAATTCTTCTCCAATTCTAGTTACTTGTGTTTATCTTGCATGCAATTACAACCATCAACCTATTATAGAATTTCCAATGGATGTGAATGAGAAAAGAGACCAAGAAAACTAACATTTTTCAATCCATCAAGCCCAATAACAAGAATCAAGGATTATGAACTCCATTTCCAGTCCCTACAAGGCCATCATAAATCATATTCATGGACTTTGATGAGGGTTTTCCAAGGAAAAGAGGAGGACATGACTACCTCTAAGTGTTAGTAGACATGTTTAGCAAGATGTGTGTTTTGATGGCTTATAAGAATACCGTCAAAGTACAAGGCGTTGAAAGTTTGTTCTTTGAAAGGGTCTAGGTGCACTTTGGCATTTCGATGAGCATCATTTCAGATGGAGATACTAGATTCATCTGTGTATTTTGGAATTCATTGTGGGAGAAGTTGGATACTAAACTGAAGATATCCAATTTTTTTCACCCACACACTCATGTACATATAGAGGTAATGAATCAAACTTTGGTTCAACTTTTGAGACGTTACAATCAAAGGAATCCAAGGACTTGGGATGAAACTTTGGTTTACATACAATGTTCTTATAATAGATTTTCCGACACTTCCACGGATAATTTGTTTTGAGTATTTACCACCATCACCATTGGATATTGTATATGGGTAGCTTGAAGTAGGGGCAACAACCTCAAGTGATACATGAAATGAAAAAAAACTCGTAGATGGGATAAGGAAAATGCACTTACGATTTCAAGAGAAACTAAATAAGTCTCAAGAGAAATAAAAGCCCATAGATGATAAACACAAAATTAAAAATATTTTCCAAGTAAGAGAGAGATTTTGGTTACACCTTAATAAGGAAAAGTTACCAGTGTTAGAAATAATAGGTGTACTTGTTTAACCATAAACAATATAGCAATATTTTCACCCAACCATAGGTCGAAGCCACCCCGAGCACCTTAACCTTGACAGAGAGAATAATTCTAGAAACAAACCCTAGATCCAAAATCCAATCAAGGTAGCGTACCACTCTCCAGAGCTAGCAAACCAAGAAAAAATTCCAAACCATAAACAAGAGAAAGTCCAAGCCTAAAACCAAAAATACTAGTTGTAGTAGCTACAACTGCAACTACTCTCCAAACTTGCGCACTTACTAAATTTCTGCAATTGTGAGCTGTGTGTGTACAAATGATCTCTGGCATCCTGTATTTATATTGCTCTTTCTTAGTTGTCTGGGGCGACTTCTATTTATGGAGGCTAAAGACTCAATATTAATTATTTTCTTTAGCCAACTTGTCTTCTAGGGTTATGTCCAAGGTTTTAGGGTTTCTTCTTGCTTTCCAGAATATTCTATTCTTGTCAGAGTTGCACGTGGAGGTTAATACCTCCCGCAACTACCATAATATCAATAATTAGGACCAAGGAACAAAATCAAATCCCTAAGATATGATCCTTTCAAAATATTGGAGAAAGTAGGCAATAATGCTTACAAACTTAGTCTTCCATTGTGCATTCACTCAGTAGTAAATGTAGAGAATCTAAAACTACGTGACTCTAAAAGATATCCATGCTTGATGAGGATGAAGAGGGCCATGTATTACCTTCGATTGAATATTTGGCACCATATGCATAAGTAGAATTTCCAGTTGACATAATCAAGAAAAATAATATCAAAATGACCAAAAGGGGTCAACAAGAAATTTGGTAGGTGGGATTAGAGGGTTCGCTACCATCCAAGGACAAATGGCACTTTAAGGAAAAAGTAGAGGAATTGTTTCTCCATCTCCTCGAAAACTAAATATTTTGGAGACCAAAATCATCCCAAGATGGGGAGGGATGATACAAAATGTATCTACATAGGTGCCATATGAATTTTTTGATTCTCTAAATGGGGGAGTTTATAATTTGGGCCATCTTAGAGATGGTGTTGATTTTGTCAAATTCAGGTCATCAACTTTCAGTGCATTTTTAGGGCACTAGACAATATTTCTTGGGCCTAGTGTCAAATGAGAATTATCATAGGATTTTCTCATCCATAGTGGAAATTTGTATTCTCATTGATAAATTTCCAACAAGTTATCATGCATATAAAACAAAGTTAGTATGCAAAAGTTATGGCATCAACAAGGTAGCAGTTAAACTATTATTCACACATCCAAGTGGTGACCATGTCAACTTTGTTGATGTTTGGGAAGCATCAGAAAGACATTCTACTGGATTGATAATTAATAATGAGATTAATAATTATTAAGCAATATTATTAATTATAATAATATTTAAGTCCCTCACAGGAGGGCCCGGGAAAATAAGAGAGATAAGTGCTGGAGAAAAGAAAAGAATGGGATAGATGTCTCATGTGGAAATGAAGTGTTGATTCTATTTGCATTGGTGACTACATAGAGGACTTACTCGAGGTTAAATTTTTGGACTTACTATGTAAGGTGAAGATGCAAGGCAATGGATACACCTTTGGTACCAAATCTAAAGTTGTTGCAGGACATGACTTCAGAGACTATGGATGTTACTTTATACAAGAAGATGGTATGTGACATACCATGAGTTTGGGTTATATGGATATTTGGATTCAGATTGGGCCGACAATATTCTTGATCAGAAGAGTACTTTGACATATTGCTTCAGTCTAGGCTCCAATATGGTTTCATGGAGCATCAAGAAGAAGTTGTGTGTAGTGCTCGGTATGACTGAGGCAGAGTATGTGGAAGCATGTGAAACAAGGAGAAAATAAGTGTGGCTTCAGAAATTGATGACTATTGGACTGAATTTGACTTGTAGGTAAGACCTACAAGAAGAGGATGACAAGACTTGTTCTGGAGGACAAGTGATGAAGTCAACAGGTTGAAGATTCAGTTGATATTCAATGCTTGAGAGGGAGATGGACAATCAGTTCCAGAGGGAGATGGGTACTACAATAAGGAGCAAGAGTCTCCACCAGATGTAGGAAGCAATCATGTGTGGTGCTCAGTATAGCTGAAGCTGAGTATTTGGCAACATGTGCAGTAGCAGTGTGGCTTCAAGAAATTATGTCTTGGTTATTTGGTCTCAGACTGGAGGCAAACTACATTTGCTGTGAAAACCAAAGTTGCATGAATTTGTCAAAGATCATCATGTTCTATGATAGGTCGAAGCATATCGAGATCATATATTACTATATCAGGGATATAGTGTAGAAGGGAGCAGTGAAGCTCCAGTTTTGTGACTACAAAGGATCAAGTTACGAACGATTTTACCAATACTTTGTCAAGGATGAAGTTTGAGTGCTTCAGGGACAAGCTTGGCGTGGTCCCTCTTCAGAGGGAGTGTTCTCATCCAGCATGAAAAAGGGTTGGCACTGAGACATGAGTGCACATGATCAGGTATCAATGCATCGTAGGGAGTGGATGTCATGGGGACATGTTGTAGTTATTGAGAGCTACCCATAGACCTTGGTTTCATGAGGTGAAGTCATGTTCGCACTGAGACATGTGGAACTCATCCAGCATGAAAAAGGGCTAGCACCGAGTGTTCTCATCCAACATTAAAAAGGGATGGCACTAAGATAGGAGTGCACATGATCAAGTATTGATGCATCACATGAATTTTATGTCCTGGGGACATGTTGTAGCTATTGAGATCTACCCACATACATTGGTTGCATGGGGTGAAGTCATGTTGGACTATGGATATCCGAGGGTTGGAATTGAGACATGAGTGCACATGATCAGGTACTGATGCATTGTGGGGAGTGGATGTCCCAAGGACATGTTGTAGCTGTTGAGAGCTATCCACAGACCTTGGTTGCATCGAGTGAAGTCATGTTTCACTATGAATATCTGAGGACGTATAGATTCACATGATCAAGTATTGATGCATCACAGGGAGTGGATGTCCTAGGGACATGTTGTATCTATTGAGAGCTACCCACAGACCTTTCATGGGGTGAAGTCATGTTGCAGTATGGATATCTGAGGATGTATAGATTTGCATGTTAAAAAATCAATGGATGTGAGCTCTCGTGGTATTAGACTTGGTTTCTAGACACTTGGTACAGAAGGCAACAATGTGACTCCAATATGGTGCAGAAGGGAGCAATGAGGCTCCAATATGTGGCTACCGATGAGAAGGTTGCAAATGTGCTGACAAATTCGTTGTCAAGGACAAAGTTTGAGTACTTCAGGGACAAGCTCGATGTAGTCCCTCTTCAGAGGGAGTGATAGCTTCAGATGTTATCACATGGTAGTGGATGTCATGATGACATGTTGTAGCCATTGGAGAGCTATCCATCAACCCTAGATGTATGTTGAAGAGATGAGATACATATATTATCGTAGGGTACTAGAAGTCATGCATACGATATCCACATTTTCTATGGGAAACTGGATAGTCTCATGATGACATGTTGTATCTATTGGAGAGCTACCCATCAGCCCTAGATGCATGCTGTGAAGTCACAAGGGTGCACGTGATGAGGTACAGATACATTGCAAGGTAGTGGATGTCCTAGGGACATGTTGAAGTTATTTGAGAACTACCCACGGGCCTTGGATGCATTGGCTGTGAAGTCACAAGGGTGCACATGATGAAGTACATATGCATTGAAAGGTAATGGATGTCATGGTAACATGTTGAATCTATTTGAGAGCTACCCATAGGTAATCTTCATAGGTAATCTTGGCATAATGTAGAATGTCTTATTCGCTGAGAGGAAGTGTTGATTTTTGGGCAACATCGGAAAGACATTCTACTAGATTGATAATTAATAATGAGATTATTAATTATAATATTATTATTGTAATATATATATATATATATATATATATATATATATATAATAAAGTATAAAGCATAAAGCATAATATAAAGTATAAATATATTTATTATCCAAGGGATGCATCTCTTCATGGATGGTCACCACGGTCACCATAAGTTCTTTATATATATAACACTCATCATTGTAATAAGAAATTCATTCATATACAATATCATCTCTTATGAAAAATCAACAAACTCACCATAATTCAAACTTATATGGGAAATTAATATCATGTGGAATCCACTACATAGTTCTAGAAGCATCATGGAGGTTTCCATGAGGATTTTGAAATCCTAAACCTAACCCTAATTCTAGCTATCAAAAACCAAACAAAATGGAGGGAAAGGGTTCACTTTTTCACTTATAGCTCATTTATTCCATAGTCTCAGTAGGGATGTGGAAGATGTTGATGAAAAGGAACGACCTTAATTAATACCAACATCTTCAAATTATTCCTGGATAGAGAAAAACAATCGGGATTATCACCCTATATTTATAGCCCTTTTTTTACAAAAAATCAATTAATCCTCAAGAAATATGTCCTTGGGATTAATGCTATCTTTTATGATTTTAGTAAGTCAAAGAAATTTTAAATTTTCAGAACAACTTTAGAAATAGAAATCTGATACAAGATTACACAGTAACTCAAATGAGACTTCAAAACCATCCAAAGATTTTATTATTCAAATCTAAAATTAAACCAACAAAATTCTTCATACCCAAAAGGTAAGGACCAGAATGAGACTTAGTAGTTAGAGGTGGTATATTACATCACACAGAGACAACTGGTGTCTTTAAGTGAAACCAAGAATGAAACAAAGCTTAAATGACAGGCCACAAATGCCATTGCCTTGACTCCACACAAAATTGTTAATCAATACTGAAAACTAATCTAGAAATATAATAAGAATCCCCAAAATATCAGGAACATATGATCAACCTTGTGAAGTATATCAACAAATCAATACTTTTTGGTCCTCCTTATTGCCACCTTCAGTAGGATCCTGCTATCAACAAGAAGTTTTTAGCACTTATGTATCTAAGAGATGAATGAAATAGTAAATTAATCTAACTTAAGAAGCAAGAGAATACCTTATCAGAGTTGTTCTCTCTATCACTCTTCCCCTTTTGCTTGTTCCTTGAAATATTCTTTTATTTCTTCTCAAAATGTAGTTTGAGTAGTTCAACTACCTTTTAGTTAAGTTATTAACTAATTAAAGTTAAGTAGGAACAAATTTTATTTAAATATTAATAAATAATGATAAGGATCAAATAAATATTAACTAATAGGTGGGGACCCCCTAACAAATTTATTTAATTTTTTTAACATATCCCCCTTATTCCTCCTTGAAAATTAATGTCGTCAAGAATTCATTTAGTCATCAACATAGCATTTATCCCAATAATCTCGTAAAAATACATGTAAACATCCTTGTAACTCCCGAATATCCAAATATATTTATCAACTTAAATATATCAAATTACTGATCAAGTCAAAAGTTGTCATAAATATGTCAAAATAACCATTAGTTGCCCAGAAAATATTGTTGTAGAAATATCCAAAAATGATAAGTAGTCAACCTATCCAAGATATACCACAGTCCAAAAAAATAACTAGATTTGTTTATAGGGTAAAATAACACTTACAAAAATCAGAAGTCATATTTTTTATGATAAACATTTTTCCTCAGTTCACTTCCCTGTGACTTTGTTGGATTTATGACTTCCAAATCCTCATTAATAGGTGCTTTACCTATTGTTGATGACACTTTTGGATGCATGTCTTCAAAGGAAATGTGTTTACCTTCATTTTTTGGATGTTTGGAATGAGAGGTGACTAAATGTGAAGAAGTTACTGATTGATGAGAGTCAACAAACTGGGCAAGCCATTTTCCTTTGCTAGGCTCGAGCTCTTGAATTTGAGATTTAAACTTCTTTAATGGATGAGTAGAATGGGTATGAGAAGCTTCTGATGTAATACGCAAGTCAAATCACTTGGGAGGAGGTGGATGCAATGTCAATGAAGTTGTGGGCCATCCTTGGGTTGGATGCTGAGGAGGATTAAAAATCTCATTCCAACCATCATTGGTTGGAATCTTAGGAGGTAAAGAAACAAGTGGTTGTACAAGAATACTAGAAATGCTATGATGAGGTTTGAGGGGTGGCCTTTCAGATGGAGGGCGGGGTTGGAAGGCCCCTTGTCTTGCTAGGTTTAAGAAACTAGTTTATAGGATCTTATTGAATTCCTTTGAATCAAAATCAAAGTGGATTGAGAAGCGAAGTATTTTATTACCCCAAAAATCATTAGGCCTTCTTCCTCTTCCCCTGTTTCCTCTGCCACCACTTCCTCTACTGAATCAAATCATCTATAAGTCCAAGGTAAAGTTAAAGCATGCATACAATATATAATAAGCATCAAATACCATTTGCATAACACAACTTAGAAATATCTATGTTTGACTACAAACAATCATGCAAGCAGTCAAGGACATACATGGAAGGTCAATCCAAAACATCAAGTTTGCCTTTAATCACTTCTTCATCCCCACAAGTAATTATTCTTTAAGAACATGGGAAAATTAATGTACTTAAGGAATATGATGGGATTTGTAATGTGTGAAAAGTGAAATAATGATAAGGAAATATAATGGCACATGTTCAAAAACAATTTCATTAAACATTTACAAAATCTATTTTTCTATCAACAACCTCTTCATTCATGCCATGACAAGACTATATCCTCTAGTGATAATCCCTTACAGTCCAGAAATTAATTATACATCAGGGGGATATTTTGAATTAAAATGGAAATTAAATTTGGGATCTGGGAATGACTTATGAAAAATGAAAATATGGAGGGAATTGACCCTGAGTAAATTAAAAATTGAATTTGTCAAATATAACATTCCATAAAATAATTCTCGTTATTATCACGTATACATATCAACCACAAGATACCCTTGCCTTTGAATATTAATATCAACCTAACAAAGAAAAATCTCAATTTCATATCACAGGAGAAAAACAAATGACCATTTGAAATGATATATGAAATGGGAATGAGGGAATAATTTATAAAAGGTGGTAGTATGAGGGAATTGATCTTGTGCATATAAAATAAATCATGTATTCCTCTAAAACAATCTCATTGTTATTTCAACATTCAAAACCATATGCAGCCAAATCTAACACTTGCAAATATATGCCAGCTTTTATCGAACCTTTCTTCCAACAATAATGTTAGAGTTAAGACCAAATTGTGAAAACAGTGAAATCCAATCGGCCAAGCTAAGTTCATTTCTTAAGCAAAAATATATTTGTCCTCAAACTCAACATGCGAACAACCAACAAATCCATATAACTTATATCATCATCGGAAAACAATTCACTTAAAACTGGTTTGGACACTTTTACCACAAGTAATGTGTTTCTTTCAAGTAGATTATTCAACATAATTCTTAAAACCAAAATATCATCATCAAACTGTCATTATACTATATTTTACTCCTTTAAAAAAATTTGGGTTCAAAATTGAAGATTTATTTCTCAAGACTGATATGATAATATGAACCCTTTTCTAAATAATTTCTTTTGTAAGGAGAACAAACATTCTTAATAATTTGACATGCTAATATATCAAATATCACTTCAAATATAACCATCCACATCCATTAAACAAAGCCAGTGGATGCATATCAAACTTATTTTCTTTCCATTTCAACCATGACCAAGAATCAAATTTGGGTTTTGCTCTTTTATATAACTGAAAGTTGAACATTATGTTAAAATAGTGTTACGGTTGTTAGTTGGAGAGATACAAAACCCATATTATTTAACATATAGATATGTGAAACCCTAGGGTTTAGAAACAAAACTATCTCAACTCTTATTTGACATCCACCAAACAGAACCAAGAGATGTTCATTTAACATGCATGGGTTCAAAATGGAATCAAATGCATCCCCTTTGTCTTGAAAATGTTTTAAACTTGACCCGAGACAGTGTTTCCAAGAAAATAAAACGTAAAGGTGTAACCCTGACAAAGGCAAAAGAAACCCATAAGTCTTGGCTTCAAACAAAGGGTATTTACAAGATTTCTTGAAACACAAAATATCATGCATAAATGCGACCAGAGGATTCACCATTCTATAGTAGTATTATGGGAGGGTAAAATTCAATGAAACAAATTTCAAAGGACGCATGGGCCTTGCCAATATTAGATAGAAGTTTTGGACTCATCATTCATATGGAAAATATGTTCAGGAAGAAAACCCTTGAGACCGATTCTAAAACCCAATCTGAAGCATATCGAAAAGATAAGAAATATTTCACATTATTTTTTCTTTAGACAGAAATGAAACAATGGGTTGAGTAGTAGGATGTTTCAAACAGTTCATGCAAACACATCATTTTCAGGAAGGAAAAACAACACAGAATGAGTCCAAGATAAAAACAACACACTCATTCACAATCACACAAATCTTTTCCTAAATTGATAAGTCAAATATTGACATGCATCTGATGGGTGTAGGCTAAAGTCATATACCTTCCTTTAATTCTTGTTTTCCCTTGAAAAAGGTGAGTTACAGTGCCATAAAATTCATGATTTATGGTCGAACAGAGCTACTTCTCCAAATCTCGACTCCAAACCATCAAAATGACAAATTACAGAATGTGAGGGTGGTAACCTCAACAAAAATCTCGCGTCTCATGCATTCAATGCATGGGACCTCACATCCCCAAAACATTAAATTTTATTTAGGATCATATTTCTACTAATCAACAATCATGAATAGAAATTCAATTATCCATGCCACATATGCATTATATCAAATGCCTCATAATCATGTCATCAACGCCTTAATACCAATTGGAACGGTGGTCGAGACTTACCAACCAAATAATCTTCAAATTAAACCACATTCATTTCCAACCAGCGATGTGATGGGAATGCATATGTCAAAATAAATTTCAATGGCAAGGTTCAAAATGATAGAAACATGCCATATAAAATCAATGTGAATGTATCATATACCACATGTACTATGTTCACGAATTTCCAATATTTTAAATTAATCATGCCACCAACATTTTCATTAAGCAGAGACACTATATATGAGAGCCCAATACTATAACATGTAAAGTTGTGTTATGTAGCTTGAGTACCATTTCATGTTGGACCATTGTGATATAATCAAACCGATTTTTTAAATGTAGAAACCATTTTATCATCTGCAACCAAAATTCGCATATGCCATGAGAACCTTGTAATATGCCTCCATATTTTGATGATATAACGAAAACATGGTGGATAACTTTGCCTTTCTAACAACCAAAACTTGGAGAAACCCCAATGGATGATCATTGATGCAGCAAGATGCTTCAAATAAATTGAAGTACAATCAAATGTCATCACTAACTATTTATAACAAGGGTATTGTCAACTTTTTCTTCTTTTTCTAGGGGATCCCACTTATAGTTAAATATTTATATATCATAGATAATATTTTTTTTAAAATAATGTCGTGTAATAATTTGCATGCTTGGTGGCTTAGTTGGCTATTTTATGAGTCAACATCTAGCGACTCCACAGGGTAGGCAATTTCTAGATTGGCTAGAACTGAAAATCTTTGATTTTGCTTTATCAACTTTAAGGAACCGTCAATATTTTCTCTGATATACTCTTGCAGATAACAATATGGAGGGAAGAACATGAAAGTAGAAGTGGGAGTATCTTATCACTTCAAGTATTAATAAAATTTCTATAGGTTTGGAAATTGCTACATAAGTAGTATTACAAACTCAAGAATGTCATTTTCCTCTTTATATTCTCATAAATTTCACAAGATCGGTACAATGTGCAGTTGACATGACAAAGAAAATGGATTTACAAATAAAGAAAACAAAATGCCAAAGAAAAATCAAATTCAAAACTGATAAAGAAAGGAAAAATCAGAAAAAATAAGCAAAAAGAAATATATGCAAGAGACTATGAAAAATATATACATGAAGCATTAAAAATAATCAATCAAATCAGTTTGGCTCAACATAATGCTTCAGACGTGAGCCATTTGTTGTAAACGAAAAATAATCATTCTTCTATGTCTTTTAGTAAATAAGAATTATTACCTATGACATATGCGGCTTTATATGGACCTAGCCACAACTTCTGAAATTTAGTGTTTTCCCTTTTCAGCATGAGCAACATCCCAAAGAAGTACTCTCTCATTAACCTTGAAAATGGAAGTTTTAGTTTTTTTATCAAAATATTTTTTAATTGTTTGTTTCCTTTTCCTTAAATTTTCTAAAGCATGCTTTATTTGTTCCTCTAGGGAAAGAAAAGAATTAATTCTTTGGGAAATATCTAATGAATTTAATTCTTCAGCCTGTAATGCCAATACAAGTGAGGGAAGTTCCAATTCTAAAGGAATTATGGCTTCCTATCCATATATCAATTGGAATGGCCATTTCTATACTTGGTGGTGGTTCTATCTTCCCAAAGAGCGTATACAAGTAGCGTGTTCCATTGACGAGGTTTATCATCTATTGTTCTCTTCAAAATTGTGATCATACTACCCATTTCCTTGCGGATAATAGGTAGAAGAAGTGAAGTGTTTCACACCAAATTTTCTAAGAAATTGAGTGAATTTTGAAGAAATAAAAGTTGGGCCATTATCTAAAATAATTTCAAGAGGAAGACCAAAACGAGAGAAAATGTTTGATTCCAAAAAATATATAACATGTTCATCTTGTGCATGTTTAAGTGGTACAACTTCAGTCGATTTGGTGAAGTAGTCTGTAGATGTAAGTATGAAAATATGTCCTGCAAAAGATGGAGGATTTATGGGACCAATGAAATCTAAACCCCATTAGAAAATGGTAAATCAGGAAGAACGGGTTGCAGAGGAATAACATAAATTGTCCTCTACCAGGGAGTTTTTGGCACTTGTCACATGTTTTTGTAAACTTGAAAGAATTGCAAAAAACAAAAGGCCAATAATATCATGTTCTTATCATTTTGAAGGCAGTAGCCTTTGCTGCAAAATGACCACCGATATGGATATTTGAATCTGTTGATCCATGTATTTGTTTCAATATTTTCTAGGTTGCAACATCATCAATACATCATAATAATAACCCATCAGTAGATCTACAAAAAAGAGAATTTCCCAAAATCAGATATTTGGAGGTTTCAAGGCATATCCTCCTTCGTTGATGAGATTCCAGGTAGCCAGAACATTTTTTATATTGTAAATAGTATATTATGTACTTATACCAAGGATGCTCATCAAGATCAAGATTTTGATTTTCAATAAAGAAAAATGCTGACAAAGCATTCTCATCTTTTTCAGAAGAATCACTTGGTTCGGGATGTTGATCCAAGTGGAGTGCTAAGTCACGTTCCTTAATTGTGTTAGAATTACTAATCCTCAAATCATGTTCTTGAATATTTTCAAGCCAATGTGCAAGCTTTCCAAATAGGAGAGTTTGTGAAAGAAAAAACTTGACAACAGGTAAAGGAAATTTTACTTGTGTATGTTTGCCTAGGATGATGTGGACAAATTTGTCTACAACCTTAACAAGAGAGAAAGTGTTCTTTTCAATAAAAGAGTACTTGATTTCATCATCGGATAAACTCTTACTCATGTAGCCTACATGATGTTCATTATTTGGATCATCTTTTTCCAGAAGGACAACAAAAATTGCCTCTTTTGTTGAATTGGTATAAATTATAAATTCTTTATTGAAATATGGCTTCACGAAAACTAGAGATGAACTGATTTCCTTCTCAAATCCTACAAAATCCTTTTTTACATCTTTCGTCCAAGAGAAATATTGACCCTATTTCGGCATGTAATGAATAGGATTAACCATGACAGAGAAATTAGGAACAAATCTTCTAACAAAATTTATCCTACCCATGAAAGATTGGATTTTCTTTTTAGATGTGGGTGTTGGAAGATTTAAGATTGCAGTAACCCTTTCAGGATCTATGTTGATCCCTAAATTTGAAACAATGTGACCAAGGAGTTTTCCTTGAGAAACACCAAAAATATATTTTGTAGGATTTAAAGACATACCAAATTTTCCACATCATAAAAAGATTTCTTATGATTATCAAAGTGATCCAATCAGTTTTTTGAATAAACAATTAAATCGTCAAGATATACTTGAATAATATTAGCAATGAGATCATAAAAATCTATTTGCATAGTTCTTTGGAAAGTGGCACTTGCTTTAGATAAGACAAAAGGCATTCATTCATAAGAAAAAGTGCCCCAACGAGTAGTGAATGTGGTTTTGTATTTATCATTCATCTTAAATCTTACTTGATTATAACCAGAACAACCATAGAGTAAGGACATCATTTGAGATCTAGCAACTTGCTGCAAAATTAATTCCATATTAGGGAGGGGAAAGTTATCTTTGACACTAGCTCTGTTTAGTGCATGTAAATCCACACACAATATGATTTCTCCAGTATTCTTTCTCACAGGAACAATATTAGACACCCATTCTGAGTATTTGTTTGGAAAGATAATATGAGCATTCAACAATTTTTCGACTTCCCTTCTGATGGTGGCCTCAAGCGCTAGATTAATAGGTATTTGTTTCTCCCTAATCATTTTTTTTTCTTCCTTGATCAAAATAGCATGTTGGAAAATACTAGGATCGAAACCAAAAGTATCCTCATAGGACCAGGAAAAAACATCCTTAAATTCAAGGAATAAATCCATGAATTTAGACTTTTTTTCTTCGAAACATTGAGCTCCAGATTTTAAAACTTTTGGTTGTCCAGGAGTTCCAATGTTCAAGGGAATCAAATCCCCTATTTTTTTCTTTGAGTCCTCTTCATTTTTATTATTATGGTTTCCAACATCACTCGTTGAGAATGAGTTCTCGAGAGGAGTCAAGCCTTTAGGAAATTTATTATCTTCAATAGAAAATTATCTCCTTAGGATTATAAATCTCATTTTGCAAAAAATCACAGATGATTTCATCATCAGGGAAGACCTGCCAATATTTCACATTGTTAGGAAGATGAGGTCTATATAAGGACAATATTGTGAAATCATGTCTTTGGGGAAGTAATTGTCTTGTAGGACAAGCTGCAAAAAAAACTAACCTATTAGTGATAGAATTCAACTCCCTTTTGATATGAGTGATGTTAAAAGACAATAGATTTTGGATTAATTCCCATACAACTTGGGTGTTCCTCTTCATTAAATTGTTAGTAGGAGTATAGATTTTCCTTACCATATTGACAACAAGTTCCGAGTCTCTGAAAACAATAAGATAACCACAACCTAAATTTTAATCATTTTCAATACCTAACAATAAGTTTTCAAATTCAATTACATTATTTGTAGGAAAATTCAAGTCTATAGGAAAAATTATGAATTTTACCTACAAGAGAATATAAAACAATTCCCTCCCCATTATCTTCATTTGAACATGCACCATCAAAGTGCATATGCCATAGACCATCTTCATAATCACAGGTTTTTTCAAGAGAAGTTTCATATTCATTAGTGAAAATTGAATAAACACCCATATCTTCCACACCAAAATTTACATTAGCTTGAGGAACCTTTTCAATATATGGTGAAATTTGTCCTTCTCTTAACACAATTATGTTCTTCCCATTTTTGGGAATGGAAAAATGAGAGCCATCTAAATATAAATAACCACCTATTAAATCATGCCAGTCTCTTCCCAAAATGATTTAGTAATTACTAACAGACATGTCAATTACTTGTATATTCAAGGTGGTTTTGATTTTTGGATGGGCGCAAAGGAATAAAGTCACATCTTGTAACAACCCTAGTTGAATATATGCTTAGGGATTATTAAGTAAAATTAATTAGATAATTAATTGTCCTAATATGGTTTTAATTAAACAATGATTAGCATTAATAATATTAATTAAATATTTATTTATTAATTAATTGTTTATAACTTTTGATTAATTAATTAATTAATTGATTACATATCACATCCAATGACATGGGTAATAAATTTAAGGGGATTAATAATTTTAATTTATTTAATTAAATGCTTTACGTATGCGAGGGGGATAAGACATTAAAGAAGGGGATAAGATATTAATGAAGGGGATAAGATATTAAAGAAGGGGGATAGGATAATAAAGGGGGAGATAAGGAAATTAATGAGGGGGAGGAGAGTCAATGAAGGAGGATATGATGGAGAAGAGTCCTATGGGAGAGGGGATTATTATTTTTCTTTGGGGAGGAAGAATTATTGGAGGGGAGAAGACTGTATGTCTGGCTGGCTTATTTTTCTGGTGTTGGGAGTTTGGTTTTGGGGTTTTTGAGAATCATTGCAGGGGGCACCGGGTTGCTAGGGGTTTGGGCACGAGGGCCAGGATTCCTTTCGGTTTCCTGGAGCTAGGGAGTCAGACAGGTTTCTCCTAGTTGGTTGGGTGGTTAGTTGGTTTTTGGGCAGGGTTTGGTCAAAGTAGCAGGCTGGACAACCAGATCAGCGATAATTGATCAGCGGGAATTAGCATCAGGCAAAGGTATTTTTAATTATGAATTTGATGAGTTATGTGATGATTATGTAATTTAGAGATTGATGTTCATAAATTCAAATTTATGCTACTTATATGTTGAATGAAATTTCTTATTGCTTGCTTATTAATCTTATTGTTTAAACATTATGAAATTTTTAGACTTAATTAAATTTGGTCCCTACACATGGTATCAGAGCACTGGTTCAAAATCTGAAGCCAAGGGCCTGCCTACCCACCCAGAAATTTAAACAC
>ML796785.1:185657-245923 GCA_009831015.1 Picea engelmannii | reverse complement strand
TCTAGAGAGAATAACCTTTGGTTGATTGTATAGTAAGGAATTAATAGGTAGATTTCTCAAAAAATCTTGAGAAGATTATTCAACGGGGTTTGAACTAGAAGTGATCCCTTTCCTTTCAAAAGTAATCATATGATTTCTCATATCTTGAACCAGTTGCAGCACAGTCGACATTTCAGTGTTCTTAAAAAAATATTCCTTAGGAAGACTTATTCTTTCCATTTTCTCTTTATACTCCAAATGAGTTTGGAGTGCAGACCCTAGGTTTGCCATTTTTTTCTCTTCTAACCTATGTATATAAGAAGAGGGCAGGGCATTATGATATTGAATGAAAGTAGCTTGGTTATGAATACAGATCATCTCAGGAATTTGATTATATGGTTTGGTGAATCTAACATTGAAATAATTAATGGTTTCACCATTTGTAAAAACAATGTTATTATAATCCTTTAACAGATATTTTGGGTTCTTGGGCTGCCCATATTTTGATTTAAACCAGTAAACTAGTTCATCCCAAGTTGAAAATACTTTAGGAGGCAATTCAAAAATATCAGCAACAACTTTCCCTTCTAAAGAATTTATGAATAAACACATACATGTATCATTATATTTTTATCATATGCTATGGGATGCATTAGAAAATGCACTGAGATGTTCTTTTGTAGAACTGATACCATTTCCTGAAAATTTTGGCAAATGATCTTTGAATTTGGGAAGGCGATTAGTAGCTGGAATAATATCTAAGGGTGAAGACATATGCCATGGTGTAGTGGTGGCATCTTCCTCAAATTGGAATAAACCAAATTTATTGATTACTTTGGTAGGATTGGTGGTAGATTGAACTGGAATATGATGACTAAAAATACTCTTGATTATGGATGAGGAGGAGGATTGCGAGGAACAAGATTGAACAATACCAGAAGAAGAAATAGAAGATGTCATTTTGAAAGTGGTATGGATAAAGGATACTGACAATATGGAAGAATCGGACAAACATCTGTGGTTCTTTCCCTACAAGGTTTCTAGGACACCTTTTCTTCTTCCTATCTTTGACACAAGATTGATTTATGGAGACAAACCTCTTGTTCTTCAAGAAGAACGAGAACAAGAGTACATAAGAGAATTTCTTAACGATGAGTTTGATTTATGGCCAACCTGATCTAAATTTATGTAGGAACGCAACATAATACAAAGATCTAGTGGAAATAATACTTCATTTCATTAATATCAAAGAATTGAAATTTGTTTACAAACAGAATAGAAATAAACTAGCTAGGGCGTTGGTAGCTTATCTCTGAGAAGAGATGTGGCAACTACAGGCCTCTGAACTCTGTGTTACAATGAGGATCGAAGGCATCTATATTATTGAGAAACAATGGAAACCCTAAACATCCAAAAACCTAACCCTAGGAGATGAAACACCAGAATATGGGCCCTGTCGAGGTAAATTGGTACATCAATTTCTTGGGATCGTAACTTTGGCATACTATCTTTGTTTGATGCACATGATACATCGTTAGAAATATCTATCCGAGGACTACAACTGATGACAATGAATATTAGGTCTAGAATGAACTCAAAATAGCTAGAGGTTTAATGCCCAAAAAACATTGTTTAGGGCCTCAAAACAACTCTGGAAGTTCAGGACCCAAAAAACTGCCAAAAATAGTAAATTGTGCTACAATCAAGGAAACTGAAAAACTGAAAGAAACAATGGTGGGGGTCCAAGTGGAATAGGCGAGCAGCCACAAATATCCACCTGGATCACAACCTTTGTTGGGATTCCCACTATTCTCTAATTCTAATCTATTGAGAAATGACCTCCGAGGATTGATGAAGTTCAATTTGTGTATGGCTTGTTTCCAAGATTGTATTAAATAAGGTTATAAAAATGTTGGTATGATCATATAAACCATCACCAATGTTAGGTTGATGCACAACAGGTATGGTGATGAAAACAATTAATAAGAAAAGAAAGAAAACTAAGTAAAAAAATACAATAAATATAGAAAAAAATACATCTACCAGAGAAATATTGAAGATTTCCCCAGTATGGTCACCAAATAAATATTGATGAAAAGTAATGGCCTTATCCTAATACCAACATATTCAAATTCTTCCTAGCTAGAGAAAAATAGTCATGATTATCAACCTGTGTTTATAGCCCTTTTTTACAAAAAATCAATTAATCCTAAAGAAATATGTCCTTGGGATTAATGCTATATTTTATAATTGTAGTATTTCAAAGAAAAAGAAAAGTATTTATAACAGAAAATATTTTTTAAATTTATGGAACAACTTTAGAAATAGAAATCTGATACAAGATTACATAGCAACTCAAATTAGACTTCAAAACCATCCAAAGATTTTATCTATTCAAATATGAAATATAGCCAACAACATTATTCATACCCAAAAGGTAGGGACCATGACGAGACTTAGTAGTTATAGGTGGTATATTACATCACACAGAGAATACTGGTGTCTTTAAGTGAAACCAAGACTGAAACAAATATGAAATGACAGGCCACACATGCCATTGTCTTGACTTTGAACAAAATTCTTAATCAATACTAAAAACTAATCCAAAAATATAATAAGAATCCACAAACTATCGAAAACAAATGATTAACCTTGTGAAGTATATCAACAAATCAATACTTCTTGGTCCTCCTTATTTCCACCTTCATTAGGATCATGCTATCAACAAGAAGTTCTTAGCACTTATGTATCTCAGAGATGAATGAAATAGTAAAGTAATCTCACTTAAGAAGCAAGAGTAGAACTTATCAGAGTTGTTCTTTCTATCACTCTCCCCCTTTTGCTTGTTCCTTGAAATCTTCTTTTATTTATTCTTGAAAGGTAGTTTGAGTAGTTCAACTACCTTTTAGTTAAGTTATTAACTAATTAAATTTAAGTAGGAACAACTTTTAGTTAAATATTAATAAATAATGATAAGGATCAAATAAATATTAACTAATAGGTGGGGAGGGCCTAACGACTTTATTTAATTTTTTTAACTCATCCCCCTTGTTCCTCCTTGAAAATCAATGCCATCAAACGTTCATTTAGTCATCAACATAGCATGTATCCCAATTATCTCATAAAAATACATGTAAACATCCTTGTAACTCTTGAATATCCAAATATATTTATCAACTTAAATATATCATATTAAAGTTCAATTCAAAAGTTGTCATAAATATGTCAAAATAACCACTAGTTGCCCATAAAATATTGTTGTAGAAATATCCAAAAATGACAAGTAGTCAACCTGTCCAAGATATACCATTTTCTAAAAAAATAAATAGATCTATCTCTACAGTAAAATAACACTTATAAAAATTAGAATTCATATTTTTTATGAGAAGCAGTTTGCCTCAGTTCACTTCCCTATGACATTGTTGGCTTTATGACTTCCAAATCCTCATTAACACGTTCTTTACCTCTTTTTTCTTACTCTTCCAGATGCATTTATTCAAAGGAAATGTGTTTACCTTCATGTTTTGGATGTTTGGTATGATAGGTGACTAAATGTGAAGAAGTTACTAACTAATCAGAGACAACAGACTGGTCATGTCATTTGCCTTTGCTAGGATCAGGCTCTTGACTATGAGATTTAAGCTTATTTAATGGCTAAGTAGAATGGGAATGAGAATCTTCTGATGTAATATACAAGGAAGATCGCTTCGGAGGAGGTGGAGGCAATGGAAATGAAGTTGTGGGCCATACTTGGGCTTGATGCTGAGGAGGATTAACAATCTCGTTCAAACCATCATTGGTTGGAATCTCATGAGGTAAAGAAACATGTGGCTGCATAGGAATATCGAAAATGCTATGATGAGGTTTGAGGGGTGGCCTTTCAGGTGGAGGACGGGTTTGGAAGTCCCCTTGTCCTGCTAGGTTTAATAAACCATTTTGTAGGAGCTAATTGAATTCCTCATAATCAACATAAAAGTGGATTGAGAAGAGAAGTATTTTATTACCCCAAAAATCATTAGGCCTTCTTCCTCTTCCCTGTTTCCTCTGCCACCACTTCCTCTATTGAATAAACTCATCTAAAAGTACAAGGTAAAGTTAGATAATGCATACAATAGATAATAAGAATCAAATACCATTTTCATAACATAATTGTTACGAGGAAAATCTCTATATGGCTAGGGTGAACCGCAACAGATAGGTATGACTGTAGAAATCGACTCAATTCCAGCATATGCTATATAAACTAATGTGCAAGAGAAGTAMGAAAGAGGCCTACCTTGTCCAAATGTTTGATGATGTCCATCATTGATCACTTTGACCCAAAKCTTTATACGTGAAACAAGTTCTCAACAAACAAGCAGAGCAAGCATATAGTGATGATATAACATGTTAGCACATTAGATAGCATAATCCATTAATATACAAAACAAACATGCCCATGGATCATAACACATATATTTGCAAGATATCAATTGGACGGGAAAGGAGTATTTCTATTAATAAATGATCAATAGAAGTGAAAACATTACAAACTTCCATGTCAACACGGTTCGAAACCAAGAAACCGAGTTCCTTCCAACTGGGCCTCCACCACTTCAATCCTCCACCAAAGGCAATCTCATATAAAGGATACAAAGAGGTTCTCCATCAATAAGGGAAGAGATTGGGGGTTGAACACTGTGTTCAGACTTAAAGGACAAAGGGATGCAGACTCAATAATGAAGTAATAATTTCTCCAGAGTAACTTTGCTCTCAAAGTTGAATTCTCTCTCCTTTTCCATAGCTCGGGATTGGCTTCTTTATAGCCTTCAAAATGAAACTGAAGGGTTGAGTCAGAACGTTTCCGGTATATGGAAGGCCAAGGATCAGAGATCTCTTGTCGTGACATGGAAACCCGACATTTAATTTTGATTTTCTGGCACAAATCCTGATGTACGCGGGTTGTAGTGGAGTAGCCAGCGTATATGCTTGTTGTATATCTTGCAAGGTGCGTACAAGTGGAAACATATTTTTTTTTTCTCTGGATCTATCAATCAGGGAAATCAAGTTTGCATGGGGGAATGGAATAAGGCCCTGTCTGCAATATTGCATAGGGTGAGGCAAATCTTTCTCTAACAATAACTTAGAAATAGCTATGTTTGACTGCAAACAATCATACAAGCATCCAAGGACATACAAGGAAGGTCAATCCAAAAAATTAATTTTTCCTTTAATCACTTCTTCATCCCCACAAGCAATTATTATTTAAGAACATGGGAAAATTAATCTACTTAAGGAATATGATGGGATTTGTGATGTGTGAAAAGTGAAATAATGATAAGGAAAGATAATGGCACATGTTCAAAAATAGTTTCATTAAACATCTACAAAATCTAATCTTTTGTCAACAACCTCTTCATTCATGCCATGCCAAGTCTATGTCCTCCACTGCTAATACCTTATTGTCCATAAATTTATTAGACATCAGGGGATATTTTGAATTAAAATGGAAATGAAATTTGGGATCTGAGAATGACTTAGGAAAAATGAAAATATGGAGGGAATTGGCCTTGAGTAAATCAAAAATTGAATTTGTCAAATATAAAAATTCGTAACATAATTCTAGTTATGATCACATATACATATCAAGCACAATATACCCTTTCCTTTGAATATCAATATCAACCTGACAAAGAAAATTGTCGATTTCATATCACAGGGGAAAAATAAATGACCATTTGAAATGATATATGAAATGGGAATGAGGGAATAATTTATGAAAGGTGGTAGTATGAGGGAATTGATCCTATGCAGATAAAACAAATCATGTAGTCCTATAAACCAATATCATTCTTATTTCAACATTCAAAACCACATGCAACCATATATAACACTTGCAAATATATGCGATCTTTTATCAAACCTTTCTTCCAATATTAATGTCTGAGTTAAGACCAAATTGTGAAAACAATGAAATGAAATCGACCAAGCTAAGTTCATTTCTTAAACAAAAATATGTTTTTCCTCAAACTCAACATGTGAACAACCAACAAATCCATATAACTTTTATCATCATTGAAAAACAAATCGCTTAAAACTGGTTTGCACACTTTTACCACAAGTAATGTGTCTCTTTCAAGCAGATTATTCAACATAGTTCTTAAAACCAAAATATCATCATCAGACCATCATTATATTATAGTTTACTCCTTTAAAAAAAAATGGGTTCAAAATTGAAGATTTATTTCTCAAGACTAATATGATAATCTAAACCCTTTTCCAAATAATTGCTTTTGTAAGGAGAACAAACATTCTTAAGAATTCAACAGGATAATATATCAAATATCACTTCAAATATAACCATCCACATCCATTAAACAAATTCAACCTTATTTTCTTTCCATTTCACCAATGACCAGGAATCAAAATTGGGTTTTGCTCTTTTATATAACTAAAAATTGAACATTGTGTTAAAAGAGCACTATGTTTGTTAGATGGAGAGATACAAAACCCTTATTCTTTAACATAAAGAGATGTGAAACCCTATGGTTTAGTAACAAAATGATATCAACTCCTATTTGACATCCACCAAACATAACCAATAGATGTTCCTTTAACATGCATTGGATCGAAATGGAATCGAATGCATCCCATTTGTCTTGAAAATATTTTAAACTTGACCCGAGACAATATTTCTATGAAAATAAAATGTAAAGGTGTAACCCTGACAAAGGCACAAGAAACCCATAAGTCCCAACTTCAAACAAAGGGTATTGACATGCTTTCTTGAAACACAAAATGTCATGCATAAATGTGACCAGAGGAATCACCATTCTGCAGTAGTATTATGGGAGGGTAAAAGTCAATGAAGAGACTTTCAAAGGATGTATGGGTTGTGCTAATATCAGATATAAGCTTTGGACTCAATATTCATAAGGAAAATATGTTAAGGAAGAAAACCCTTGAGACCAATTCTAAAACCCAGTCTGAAGCATATTGAAAGGAGAAGCAATATTTCACATTATTTTTGCTTTGGACATAAACGAACTAGTGGGTTGAACAATATGAGATTTCAAACAGTTCATGCAAAAACATCATTTTAAGAAAGGAAAACCACCACAGAACGAGTCCAAGAGAAAAGCAACACATTCATTCATAGTCATATAGAGATTTTTCTAAATTAATAATGCAAATATTGATGTGAATCTGATGGGTATAGGATAAAGTCACATATCTTCCTTTAATGTTTGTTTTCCCTCGAAAAAGATGAGTTGCAGTGCCATAATAGTCATAGTTTATGGTTGAACATAGCTACTTCTCCAGAGCTCAACTTCAAACCATCAAAATGAAAAATGTCAGAATGTGAGGGTGGTAACCTCAACAAAAATACCACGTCCCATGAATTCAATTCATGGGACCTTACATCCCCAAAGCGTTAAATTTTATTCCAGATCATATTTCCACTAATAAACAACCACGAATAGCAATTCAATTATCCATGCCACATATGCATTATATCACATGCCTCATAATCATGTCATCAATGAATTAATACCAATTGGAACAGTGGTCGAGACTTACCAACCAAATAATCTTTGAATTAAACCACATTCGTTTCCAACCAGTGATGTGACGGGCATACATATGTCAAAATAAATGTCAATGGAAAGGTTCAAAATGATATCAACATGCCATATAAAATCATTTTGAACATATAATATACCACATGTATTATGTTCAAGAATTTCCAATCTTTTAAATTAATCGTGCCACCAACATTTTCGTTAAGAAAAGACACTATATATGAGAGCCCAATACTATAAAATGTTAGGTTGAGTTATGTAGCTTGAGTACCATTTCATACCATTATGATATAATCGAAATAATTTTTTTAAATGTAGAAACCATTTTTTCATTTGCAACCAAAATTCACATATGCCATAAGAACCTTGTAATATGCCTCCATGTTTTTATGATATAACGAAAACACAACCATATATATATATCACAAGATGACCATCTATTGGTTGCCAATAAACATGGTGGACAAATTTTCCTTTCTAACCACCAAAACTTGGAGAAACCCCAATGGATGATCATTGATGCATCAAGATGCTTCAAATAAACGGAATTAAAATCAAATTTCATCACTAGCTCTTTATATCAAGGGATTGTCAATTTTTTCTTCTTTTTCTAGGGGGTCCCAGCTATAGTTAAATATTTATATATCATAGATTAAAAAAATAAATTAAATAGTGGCTTGCAATCATTTGCAAGCTTGGTGGCTTAGTTGGAGATTTTATGAGTCAACATAGGAGATACTAATAGAATAAATCGATGTAATCATATTGTAAAGGATTGTATAAGACCATAGTGTCTCATTGCTTCATAGTAAGATTGGAAAACTTTGTAATCTATATTGTAATCTTCATAATTTAAGAAAATGAAAGGCATAGTCCTTCATTGAGTGTTGGTTTTCCCATATGGGTTTCCGAGTCAAATATTTGTGTTCCATTGTGTGTTTTTTCTCTATTGTTAAATATCCAATTGGTTTTTTCTATTTAAGTTAAAGCATTAAATATATGAAAACATAATTGCACAGTCGAGCATAGGATCATTGTACTCATTTTAAGTTTATATATATTTGGCAAGCCAACCATTGGATATTGAAGGTGGGTTATATATCATTTGTCACGACCCTCCAAATTCAGTGTAGGAAAAAATATCTTCTACTCTTCTCCTATATTATTCACACTTAAATGGAATCTAACTATTGCAACTAGTGATTTAAATTAACATTGTTGACCTCACCTTCATAGGGTTTGATATCCACTTAATTGAATAGTGGATGGGAAAATGGATTTGTAGAGGTTCCTCTCTCCAACTTTAGCTATTATTTTTCCTTTGTTTCTTGAAGCTTCTCATGAACTCTGACTTTCTCCTAAAAGGGTTTGAAATTTATTTCAAAAGTTGCCATCAATATGGTCATAATCCTAGTAATGACTGAGACTTTTGCTTCTAACTTCATAAATCTTTCCTACAATTCATCATAGAGTTTACCTCCATGCTCATCCTTGATGGTTGAGTTTGATATTGAACACCTTTTCCTCCTTTCAGTATTGAATATAATGGAAGGAGTTATGATTAGGTTTAAAGTTTTTTATTATCTCTTGCAAACTTCTAGAAAAAAACAAGCACTACTGGGTCATGTGGCTTTCACATGATGTTGAGATGGATAAAATCGATAACCTTGTCAAGGGTGTAACTTTTGAATATAAACTCCATTTTCGGGTGCTCTTTTTTTTCTACAAATATTTTCCTATCCCAATAATGAGGAAATGATCTATGGACATTTTTATGAGGTTTTCACCAAACAATTGTGTTTAAATCTGAATAAAAAACAAAAACAAAAACAAAACAAACAAAAAACAAAAACAAAAAAACAAAAAAAAAAACAAAACAAAACAAAACAAAACAAAAAAACAAAAACAAAAACAATGTTCACTTTTGACATTGTTAGAGGGAATTAGGATCTATTCATTAGTGATCCTAGAAATACCATAAATTTGTTCTTCTTTCTCCATTGAATATTACAAAAGAGAAAAATGTCGATAATTATCCATTTTGGATCATACTTGACCAAATTTATTTAAAAACATTGTTAAGAGAAAAAAAATACCTAGTTCCTTAAACAAACTTTGTATTCTTCTTAAACCGTATTAAATGAGAGGGGTTAGTTAACCCATCAATATTCCACGATGCTACCTTTGAGAAGGGATTGCAAGAGGATCAACCTTGATCTCTTCTAAATAGTCACCATGTCATCTAAGGGTGTTAAATGAAGTGGACTATCACGATCCCTTTGAAACACAAGTAAAACAATTGTTCATAGTATAATTTTTCAACGATCTCTAAATCATTTTATTTTATGGGTTCTCTTGGGAGTTCTAATGTGAATAAAAGGAGTCATTTATAAATTTTGTTCCAATGGGAAACACCACCTTGAGAGAAACAACTTTTACTATGGCCTATCAATGGCTTGGATTTCAAAAGATAAGTCCCTTTGATTTGCTTGTACATTATCGGCTCACGAGTTCTTTTAGAAAAGATCGCTCTAACCTTCCTCAATTTCACTAAATTCTTATAGGGTCAAAGGGGATTGAGTTTGTGAGTTGAGACCCTAGGAAGCTCATACATTTTCTTTTCCCGACTATTTAAATATTACAAAAGTGAAAAACATTGATAATGATCCATTTTGGATCATATTTTATTCAAAGCAATGTTAATAGAAAAATTTATCTTACTCCTTAAAAAACTTCATATTCTTATTAAACCTTATGAGAGGGGTTAGTTAAACCAAAAATATTCCATGATGTTATCTTCCTTGAGAAGGGATTGTGAGAGGTTGAACCTTCATCTCTTCTAGTTAGTTACCATGCCATCTAAGGGTGTCAAATAAAGTGGACATGGTGATCCCTTCAACATGGGTAAAATATTTGTTCATAGTATGATTTTCCAGCTTGGTCTAAATCATTTCAGTTTACATGTTCTCCTTGGAATTCTAAAGTAGAGGAAATGAGTCATTTCTCATTTTTGAATTCCAAGTGGTGACGCCTTGAGAGAAACAAGTGGATCCCTAATCTAAGATTGTCCTATTGCCTAATATTGGCTTATGAGATTATGACTTGGGATTGAAAAGTTACTCCCCTCTTATTTTCTTTTACCTTATTGGCTCATGAGTTCCTTTAGACAAGGTGGATGCAACTTTCCTCAATTTTGCTAGACGCTTAAAGGGGTCGAAGGGGTTTGAGGTTGTAAGGTTTCAAGCTTAAGTATAATATGACATGAATTCAATGATTTTTGTTCAAGACTTTAACATATGATTTTATTTTATTTTAAATGTTTATAGTCAACATGCATAAGCGACATCTTCCTCAATATAGGAATCTATTGCAATTAAACAAGTATCTCGCACAACTCACATAAGCAATCCTTAAGTCAAGACATTGCAAATAATGATTATTTATTACATCAAATTCATACAAAACTTACACTCGACCATAATCATATAAAACAACATATTCGCATATATAAGACATGGCCTAAAACGGATAAGGCCCTCGCCTTTAAATGCTCAAAACTTCCATGAAAATGTCTATGTCGAAGAAATCTATGTAGAAATACTAAAATGGTAGGGAAGCAATGGTGCGGGATAAATTTATAAACTTTCAATAATTTTCTAGGCAACATGCATGTCCAACGAGCAAGAAAGATTCCAATAACTATTACAATTGAATAACATAGGTTCAAAGCTTAGTTTCATGAGAAGGTTAAAAAGGCAAGGGAGAAATCATGGCACGATCTCTACATCAAACACAAGACCGTTGACAAAGGAGATATGATATTGTTATACACCAATACGTTTTTAAGACATCCAGGGAAGGTGCAAATTCATTGGTTTGGCCACTTCATGGTTATAGAAATCAAATGACTTGATGAGATTTTTAATTGTGGGACCAAACATCACCATGACCTTCCAAGACAAACTAAAGAGCATGAAAACATGTGTCATGAACTTATAAGTTCCATGCAATTTTTTTTCACGTTTGACATTCTAGGTCGTGTGTCACTACCTTGCCTTCGCCATAGGGACTTGACCAACCTACAACTACTACAATTAGACTGTGTCTCTTCACTTAAGGTCTTTTCCATAACTATGCCATAAGTTACAACTTATTTGATTTGCATTTAAGTTCTGCAACCAAGTTATCTAAGAATACGCACACATCTAACATTGGTTCTAAAACAACCCAACAATACTTTAACACTTAGCCACTATTCATCAATACTTAACCATCCATAACAATACGAGGAGCAATAACATTCAACAAGTAAATAATCCACCACACAAAAGTATGGGTGACACACAAGGTGGATGCCTTAACTTATTAATATAAAGAAAGTTACAAGAATACAACAAGGGAGTCCAACCAGGGTACGTATAACTTCTTTACATATATACAAATGTTCCAAGGAACAACTGCCTATTGCCACACCACATGCACAATATAACCCCTAAAGCATCCACATATTTTCCTCCTACAAATCCCTTTCCTCAAACACAATAGTCTTATCCAAGCTCTACCATGCCTTAGAAACTTACCAAGTAATCTAAGTTTGATCTGTAAATTTCCTTGGATATTCCATTGGAAGAATTCATCACAACATATCTGATAAATAAAATTGAAATCTACACTAAAGGTTAAATTCCTTTAGATTCCAGAATATTTGGTTGTTGATTTTTTGCTTATGCATGAAATAGACAAAGTGTGAAAAATAGAGAACGGTAAAATACAATCACACACCATCCAAAAAATAATGCACCATCCACAAAATAACACAAATATTTTCTCTGGGAAACCCTTATGGGAGAAAACCCAACTAGAAGGTGAGGTTGCTCTGCTCTCTTTTCTTTGGTATGGAAATAATGCAAATACAAAATAGAAGGCACTCTCTATAGAGTTACCTGAGACATGTGGCTTATTAGGCTGTTATAGAACATTAACCCCCTCTGTTATGCTCTCTAATTTCCCACGCACATTTGTTCTACTTTGTTATGGAACAAAATACAATAACATAGAATGGAACCCCTTCTCCTCCTAGAGGCCTGGTATTTAACATAGCCTGATAGTTATCTAGGGTTAGGGTTTTGACTTCCTCAACCTTCAATTGTGATAAGTTTTTGGAACTTCTGGAATCTTCTTGAAATTCCTCATGTGGCTAGCCCCATATGCATGAGTAATGGGGGTTGAGGTGGCATCCTCTCATACCATGGTGGTCAACACGATAGGTCAACTTGTGGGAGGCATAACTTTTGCATACGAGCTCTAGATGATGCAAGGTATACATCGTTGGAAAGGTATTAGAGTGTAGATACTATCAAGGGTGTGGGATTAAGTTCCAAAAACCAGAACCCCAAAAAACATCGTTTAATGCCTCAAAATGGCTCTAGAAGGTTTTGAACCCTAATTTTCCAAACTAGGACCTACCACTAAAATGAACTTGCAAGTTTATTCCACCAATTTTTTCCACCTTGAAAGCATTGGGATAGATGAAAAATAATATAATGATTGAATCCAGATCAAATTCCTTCATGCAGACTACCTAAGACAACCAACATCTAAGTTGTTCACTGTGCATGTTACCCCCCATTTCTAGGGGTAACTAAGTGTTGAATTTTTGTGACTATGGTCAGTCTTCATAATGTATTTTTAAAGCATATTTTTATGCTCTAGAAAAAGGAAAATTATTTTTGAGTCAAGTCCTCTTTCAAAATTTTAAGAGGGAAATTTTAAATTAGTAAAAATGAATTTTTGGCTCCAATTGTACAAGTCGACCCCAACATAATTAAGAAGTCGGCCCCAAACTGAGTGACGAAATAGTATAAATATATCCATGAGCTCTTCATTTGAAAACAAAACAATTTTCCTTTTCACAAGAGAAACTACAACTACTATAGGTTCGTTGATTCTTGAAGCAACTGGGCATCTCAAGCGAAGTCTTTTTGGCATCTTGTCTTTCTTCCTTTTCTCTCTTCATCTCCAACTCACACGTGTGGACTCTCTCTCTCTCTCTCTCTCTCTCTCTCTCTCTCTCTCATGTGTGCATATTTTATGTGTAGTTGCAACAACTGCTGCTGGATTTTCTACGGCTGAAATTTCTAGGGTTTTTCTTAAAGGCTGGAGACTAGGTTCTAAGGGTTTCTCTTGTTGTACAAAGAATTCATCTATTAAAAGGGTTGTTGGGTTTTTCCCCTTCGTGGTTTTTCCCAAGGTAAATATTGTGTATTTCTGTGATCTCTACTATTCTACCATTATACTATTCTACTGCATTTATATGGTTGAATTTATGAAGTGTAATTTCTTAATGATATATTGAAAAGTGAAAATGAAGTTTAGCATCATTAGAAGTAATTATCAGTTTTTCAAAAATATTGTTCATTGATCCATTGTAATTGGAATTTCAACATTGTATCAGAGATTTGGTGAAGAAAAGAACTTTGATATCACCATCAAAGAGATACCTATATTTAAGAATACCTTTCTTCTTCTTTGTACACCTATGGCTTCCGCTATGAAATCAAAAAGCAATCTAGAAGGGGCATCAAACTTCAGAGCATGGAAAATCAGGATTGACCTTATCCTTGCCAAAAAAAGTTCTAGATATGGTGAAAGGAAAGATTACGGAACCAGAAGATGATGTAGAAAAGGAAAATTTTAAAGATAATGATATCACTTCCAGGAGTCTCATTGTGGACTCAATCAGAGATCATTTGATTCCCTATATTTCAAATCTTGATACATCAAAGAAAATGTATGTTGCCATAACCAATCTATTTACAGTCAAGAATGTTGGCCAAGTTATGAGCCTGGAGAATGAGCTTTGTGATGTTAAAATGAAAAAAGATGATACATTAAAATCATACTTTGTAAGGATGTCCCATCTAAGAGATCAACTTCAAGCTATCAATGAAACTATTTCTGAAAAAAGAGATTGTGACTACTGCACTTAATGGTCTACCCAAATCATGGGATGCATTTGCATTAAGCATAAACAAAATAAAGCAATTTCCTACTTTTGAAGAACTATGGACCTGTTGCGCTCAAGAAAAATCAAGGATCATGTCAAGAGAAAGAACCCAAAAGGAAAAAGACTCTCAAGCTTATGCAACAAGATTCAAGAGGAATGGTGGAAAGAAGAAATTTGGCTTTCAAAACAAGAATTCAAGAATAAGACCTAATCATCAAAGGAATAAATACTTGTCAAAGGTTCAATGTTATGGTTGTCATAAATATGTCCATTACAAAAGTGAATGTCCTGAACTAGCAAAGAAGAGGAAATGAAAGCATCATGCTTCCGCAGTTGATATGAATGATGAAGAACCCTCAAAGAAAGTCAAGAAAGAAAACACATATTTCTTTTATTTCTCCACACTAACATGATCTACTAATGATGATGACATATGCAGGTTAATAGATAATGATTCTTCTATACACATGACAGGTGATCGTTGTTAAATTATGAGCTTGATTTCTTATGCGGATTAATTCCTTTTATTTTCTTCAATACTTTGATTCCAGCTTAATACACTTCAACAATACCAAATCATAATCGAATAGCAATAACTATGTAGATGAGTAAGCGTGCACATCAACAACACATATACCCTGGAGAAACCTTGTACAAGGAGAAAAACCCCAACAAACAATATTCCTTTATTGCATTAATAATGTAAGATCACTTACAAATATCCACCATGAATGTTCTTCTCTTAAATAGCTTGCCAAGATGAATTTGACTTGACAAAGACCTAAAAGACCTTGTTGAAATACACCTCTGATATGTTGCCTCTATTGTTGATATACAACATTGAAATGTTTCTTTGGTATGCTGCCTCTTTATCATTGATGTGTGCCTCTATTTCTTCACCCTTAACTTGCATATCAAAAATGTAGTGAAGAGAGGGGTCGACCTCTTCTTATATAGGTTGAAGAGGAGAAGAGGAGAAGCTCGAAATAGTAACTTGTTTTGATGAGTTAATCATAACTCGGATTCATACTTTAGTTTGAACTTTAGAACTAGACTTGAGACTAGTATACTCTAGTTCGAAAATAGAACTAGACTTTGAGACTGGTATACTCTAGTTCAAAAATAGAACTAGACTTGAGAATTCAGTTACAACTCAACATTACACTTTTAGTTCTAAAATAGAACTAGACTTAAGACTTTAGTTGCAACTCAACATTACACTTTAGTTCTAAAATAGAACTAGACTTAATACTTTAGTTGCAACTCAACATTACACTTTAGTTCTAAAATAGAACTAGACTTAAGACTTCAGTTTCAACTCAACATTACACTTTAGTTCTAAAATAGAACTAGACTTAAGACTTTAGTTGCAACTCAACACTACACTTTAGTTATAAAATAGAACTAGGCGTAAGACTTCAGTTACAACTTGACTCTTTACAAGGCAATTCAAAATTCTCTTCATAATGGATAATGTTACACATGCCAACGCACTAGATCAATAAATTTATATCATTTGCAATATTAGGAATACTCTTTGTTTCTAGATCAACCTAACTTTTATATTCAACCTAAATTTTGCTAGATGCCTTGAATTTTTCTCATGGCTCACAAGGTTTGACTAGGCTCACAGAGGTTGTATGTTCCCCCTGACTTTTTCACTAGTCTATCTATGCTCACATAGGTTGTACGTTCCCCCTGACTTTTGCACTAGACTGTCTATGCTCATAGAGGTTGTATGTTCCCCCTGAATTTTGCATTAGACTCACATAGCATCTCGTCCGTCCTGACTTTTGGTTTGAATCACAGAGGTTGTACGTTCCGCCTGGATTTTGTCAATATCTCACAAGATTGGTTGATTCTCCAAATCTCCCTGGCTAGCCTCAGGGTGGCCCATATGGCCTCTCATTGGAGAATGACTATCGATGCTACAAAATTTAACACTCCCTCTCAATGAGGGAGTCATTCTCAGCGACACCAAGTTTTCCTCTCAGCTGCACAAACTGTCTCGAGGTCAAAGGCTTGGTCAGGATATCAACTACTTACTTGCTCGTGGCTATGTATTGTAACTTTACAATTTTTCTCTGGACCAAGTATTAGATGTAGTGGTACCTCATGTCAATATTTTTTGACCTATCGTGAAATACTGGGTTCTCTTTCAATTTTATGCAACTTTGATAATCACAGTGAACCACCGTCATCTCGATCTTGTCACCAAACAAACCAGAAACCAATTTTTTGAGCCATACTGCTTCCTTGCTAGCATCACTTGTTGCGATGTACTCAACCTCTATTTTACTCTATGCAATGGATCCCTACTTCTGGCTGGACCAAGAGATCATAGAGGATCCTAAATTGAAGCAGCATCCAGAAGTACTCTTTGTTACACATGATTTTGGTCACTCTAGTGATGTATTAACAATGGTGTATTCAGGCTCCCAACAAGGACTTTTTGCCTAAGAAAAGTGGATCTTGTTTCCTTCCAAAAACATATTTTTAAAGTGAGTTTGTAGGCTTCCTATTGCTTAGGGTGAGAGAATCCCTCATTCTCGCAGGCCACCTACACTTAGGGTGTGAACTTCTCTCAGTTTTCTCCATACTCAGGGTGCAAACCTGTTTTTAAGTTTGGAAAGAAGAAGAGGTCTCGAGGATTCTAGAAGGTAATCTTCTAGAAAATGAGTTGGCATTCATATGGTTGTCATTTTACTGACTTCTCAGATTTGATGGGATCATCCTCATCCATGTAACCATCTCTCCTTCTCCTATATATTGAAAGGTTTCTCATGGAAAAGGTTAAGCAAGATTAATTGAAGAATTAGTGAAAGAATTGTGTGAAGAACCCTGCTTGGACATAAGCTTGGAGACTCTAGTTGGTCTATCAAGAGGAATTGGATCTTCTTCATGCAAGTACAGAGCAAGTGTGTGTGTTGGAACCAAGGGTCACTAAAAGGAAGCTTGCAACATCAAGGCGATCAGGTTGTATCTTCTACTTTCAATTAATATGATACAGTGGCATGTCCCTTTCCCATAAAGTCACTTTTACTTTATTGTGTAATTCCTTGATCATATGAATAAGTTGACATTGAATATATTTTCTATCTTCACTTTGGTTGGTTTGTGTTGTCTTGGACTTGACTTCACGAGAGAACTGGAGCAAAGCGGGAACAACAGAGACCTAAGGAAGCGATATAAAGGTATGTCACTTATTATTTCCTATTAGCAGATTCAATGATTACAACTTAGGGAAAGAGTCATGTCCTGTCTTGTTTTGTTCTAGATCCAGGTGGATCTAGGGAGATCTGTTAGTGTCCGCACCTACCGATTAGTCCGATAACAAAATTGGTGACTCCAATGGGGATACAACCCATTTTTTAGTGGTTTTTGGTGTTTTTCCTTGGCCATTTGCTCTTACCTTACCATTTTTCATTTCTATCAATCTCTGAGTCTTGAGGAGACCCTGACAGATTCTCTGGGTCCAGAATTTCCTTCAAATTTTTTGTCTTTTTCCAAATTTTTCTTAGTTTCAGACATTCTCGCACTAAACTCTTTTGTAGCCTGCGAGAACCATTAGAGTTCGCAACCTTCTTTTCAATCCAGTGTGAACCTCTCGCAGTCTGCTTGTGACCAGCCTGTGAGAATGCTCCATTCTCACACTGTACACCACTGCCTGCCTGCGAACCCATTTGCAAAATTTTGGGATTAAGGTTTCTTGTATGCTCAGATGCTCAGATTTGTATGTGTGTCTGAAGAGAACTTCTTGGGCCACTGATTGATTGTTTCTTAACTTCGTATTTTGTGAATGATTAGTCTTCCGAAATTGAAAGCTCTTCTTATTCATTTTTTCTCAACTGTTTTCTCTTGACATTTCTTAACAAGGATATAATCTTTGGTCCTGAAATCCAAGTGCTTGTTTGGTTGGGAGCCAGTGATCGGTTTAAAAGTTGGGATTAATTGTCTTTCTCAATTGCTCATTACTTGGAAAATTGTTTCCCTCATGCATTTGAAAAGACTAGTCTTGTCTGATTGTTATTTTTGTCTTCGTTGAAAGATTGGTTTGAGTTATTTGTATATTGATTTTCATTAGTTGCTGGTTTTTCTTCGTTCCACCATTGTTGTGTGGTTTCTATTGAAAATTAAAAAACATTTTTCTTTAAAAAAAAAAAAAAAACAATTTTTTATTTCGAAAATATTGGCACTCAATTGTTGAAATAGAACAAATAGAGAATTGGCATTGTTCGTGATTCGTTGATATTGCATTTTAAAGAAGATTGTATATCGTAGTTCAAGATTATTCCAGAAAACTCCTCTTTCCCTCCTGTAAATAGGATTCATTGAACAAAAAATTGGTATCTTTCATTCCTATCTATGCATTGTTGGGTCAGAGTCTCACACAACATCAGTTTCATTTCCATCTCCTCTAAGTAACAACATCCTTTAATAACATCGCGCAAATTTTAAAATTTAACTAGTAACTCTTTTCTAGGACTCCATTACAACAACATTAGCTAGGCTAGAGCTTTGGAATAGGCAAAGAGATACACTCTACAAAGCACAAAACACACAACAACATCTTGTGGTAAGGAGTGCCAAATTCCATTTGCAACATTTTGTCCTGGGAAGCCCTTCTCACACAAGGGTCAAACCCGAGGTCGCATTGATATTGACAGAGTTACTCACCCTGCTTTGTTGATATCGGTGTAGAGATTGCACGTATTATGGGGGTCACTTGAAGGTATACCCACAATGATGAATGGAAGCCTCTCAAGCTAATTTTGGGCTAGATACCCTGCCCTTGCGTGTGAATTGGACTGTCCACTGTCCCCCCAGGCTCTATTGTTGTTGGCGGTAACCTTAGTGGCCTATCTTCTTAGGGTTTTACACAAGGTGACTGTGAAGGGGCAAGTCTTCACAGTACCTAGAATCGACGTTGTCCAAACTCACTCAGGCTCCTTGGAGGGTATACCCACAATTATGTGTGGGAGCTTGCACCAGGGTGTAAGTCCATTAAGCAGGTCGTCAACGTAACTTTTCCACCCTAGCCCAGCCCCTTCTCATCTTGTTGTTGCAACGTTGGATTTCATCACCAACTAGTGACTTTGGAATTAGAAGGTCTTGTTTGCTTGGTTTTGCTTCCTAGATTTTTTACTAGTGCATGTTGTTTGTTTACCCCAGTTGACCATAGGATTTTCTTCATAATTTTTTAACTCGTTCACAATTGACCCTCCACGTCGTTCATGTAGAATGCAAGGCTTACCCTCAGAAAATATGGAAGGTTCTCAACCCTTGCCTACCAACTCATCGGAGGGCTCTCCTCAACAGAGTGAAGTCCAAGACGTCACCACTCCACAAGTGGAAAGAACTAACTCTCTAGAACGATTCTGAATTTCCAATTCTCGAGAGGACTTTCGACTTCACCCTAACTCCGAGAGATGTATTATAAGACTGAATTCTTCCGGAGAACTAGTTGTTCAGTCTTCTAGATCACCAACTAGACCTTTCCTAGGACCTAAGGGTCAAGATCCTTTTTGGGCTACCGACATTTTTAGACGGAACATCTTTGGCTCAGGAGCAGGCATTGATATCACTGTCTCACCTGAGCTACCCGAAACATCTGATCCAGACGCAGTACCATTTACTACTGCTTATTATTTTCCTTGTATAGAAGCCCCGCGAGCCGACCACATCATGACTCTCCCTTTACAAATGGTCCATTACATAGATACTACGAGTCTTCACACCGGGATTACCACGGCTAGCCAAGCCCGCATTGGCACACTGCTTTCGCCCAGAGTCACCCTGACACTTCCACCCAGATATTGTGCGTTGAATGCCTCTATTCCCACTCCTACGCAAATCACATCTAGAACTCATGGTGGTCCCACTCCTTTTGGGCACTCTCCTCCCGGTTTCATTCCAACACTTCCTCCGCCCCCTTTCAGAGGACCTTTTCCATCTTCTATCGGAGGCATTGATCCTAGTGGCACCACTCCGTCGTTCACACCAAATTACCAAATTCCTGTTGGTGGACAATTTCACCAAGGAGACCCGACTCAACCCCCCCTTGCAGGGAAAATCCCAATTGGAGCACAACCCCCCGATTGGAGGAAAACCCCCACCGACCCCAGCCTATGGAAAAAACATACCTCCATCCTTGGCCCAGTATTGGAACCATCTGATCCAACACAATCCTCAATCAACTGGGGGGAAACAACCTCAAGCTACCTTCATTATACCTTCTAGTATAGGCCAACCATATCCAGGTATGTCTAATCCTATTTGGGGCTCAAATTCTCAACCCCACACCCCTGTTCAAGGGTACGACCCCATGAGTTACTTGCCTCCACAACAACCATCGAATATGCCTGGATTCTCGCATTATATGCAGACTGCTTATGGTCCCACTGGTTTGTCGATGGGACTCCCTCCCCAAAGTCACCAGTACCCTCATGTGAACAGATAGTTACCTTTCTTAGCCACCCTGGACCTCTCGAATCTGTCGAGGATTTTTAATGATCTGATCTGTCACTCTCCCCAATGGCCCGCCATACCGGCCAAACTACCATCTAACATCCCTAAATTCGATGGCAAAGCGGGAAGGGACCCGAACAATCACATAATGACTTTTCACCTTTAGTGCTCATCCAACTCCTTGATGGATGACTCTATTCATTTACGCCTTTTTCAACGAACTCTCACGGGTTTTTCCGTGAAGTGGTATATAGAATTACCACGAGGTTTCTTCACTGACTTCAACACCCTCGCTATGGATTTCCTCACCCACTACCAGTTACCGATCCGCTATGAAACAGGGACCGAGATTTTGACCTCTTTTAAACAAACCAAAGCCACTCATATCTCTAATCACATTCATGAATGGCGACGGAGATAACGTCTCATCAAACTCGAACTTCCCGATCAGTTGTTGGCAGAGTGGTTCACAAAATCATTTGTGAATGACATAGGTCGTGACATCACCATGGGTGGAGTTGTCATGGAAGAACAATCCATTAGTCGTGCTCAATACCTTGACCTCATTTACTCACAAACGGGTACTCTTTACGACTTACTCCCAGATGCACCTTGTCCTTCTAGTTTTGCCACTTCAACTACTCTTGTTTCTTCTCATGTGGCCGACGATGTGATTGGCACTTTCCATGCCCAACCGCATTCCATCCGAACCTCTAGCAACAACCCTAAACCCATTTCTTCTAATGTTCAAAATGCTCTGTCTCCTACCCCTCCCACTCACAAGACTTCTGAGGTAAATGTTGTTCAATCTAACCCCACCGGTAAAAACAAATCCAGAAAAGGAAAGGGTAAGAATAAGGAGGACAAAAATAATTCGCAAGCAGAGAGAACTAAAACACCAACTTTTGACAATAGGGATAAGCGCAAACCCTGATACCCTTGTCTTATTTGTGGTGATGATCACTACACTAAGGATTGTCCACGACGAGCCGAGGTTACTAAGTTCCTTCAAGAGACCACGAAACCGCCCACTCTGTTTGTATTGTCACAACCCTTCCCTTCTCAACAACAGGCCCAATTGGTCATTCATGACCACCCATCCCCCTCCAACACATCTTATGTCTTAATGTGTACAGGTGATTCAAAGAAAAACGACATCACACTTACTACTCGAGCCAAAGATTATTCCTCCTCTAAAGAGAAGGTTGATTCTATACCTCCTTCATTGGTCCAACCATCTCCCATGACTTCACCTACCAACGGTCCTCTTCATCTCGAATGACCGAGCCTCGACACAATTCTTTTCCCTCCTCCAAAGGGCGTCATACGAAAATTGGCTTTCAATCCTCATGCTCGTGCTACCCAAAACTACAGTATTGTTGAAGATCTTGCCCAAGCACCATCTGTGATGTTAGCCCTCAAAGTCCTTCAAAGTTGTCCTATACAATGGAAGGCATTGTTGAAAGATATCGGTGGAATCGACCCTACGGATATGAATTTAATAATTTTTTACTTGGAAGATCACATTCCAAGGTTACCCCCTCAACTCGCATTCCAAATACAAGTTATTGTCTCTGACAAAAAAAATTGTAGAACTGTTATTGACGAGGGTGCCTCGACATGTGTCATGTCTATTACCTGCTGGAAAGCCATCGACTCTCCTCCTTTGACTTAATCCGACAACACACTCAAAGCCTTTAATGGCTCTGGTTTTAAGCCTTATGGTGTCCTCCCTTCATTTCTGATTACGTTAGAAGGCAAAACGGTCCAAGTTGAAGTGGAACTCTTTGATGCTCCTCTCGATTACAATCTTCTACTTGGCCATAGCTGGATTGATTCCATGCATGCAGTTGTGTCAAATATTTTTCGTGTTTTACGTTTCCCACATCAAGGAAAGGTAATTATTGTCGACCAATTAGCCTTCTTTAACTCGGATGTGCATACTGGGAACGTACCGTTCATTGCCAAACCCCCCGGATATGAGAACGTTGGTGTGGGTCTTCTTAAAGACTCCTCGTTAATGGGTACCTTCCCCATCCCACCACCCGATGTTCCACATCCATCTGTCACTTCAATCAACATGATCTCCACCTCTATTCATAGAACTCCCCTGCGTCTCACGACCCATGGATGGTACCCAACCCCGACGATCATATTCTTTACGGTGACGAAATGTCTTTGAGTCCGGTCGAATGTGCCTATCAGGCCATTCAATCAGCAACTCCGTCTACCCCCTCTCTTGGTGATTTATCTCCAGATCCTTTCTGTGTCATTTTTCCCACGGATGATATGATTATGTGTGTTATGGAAGACACCCCCTGGGACGATGGAAATCATCATTCCATCCTCTTCCTGGAACAACACACCATCGAGAGATACCAACGGATCTCGACCCCGTCGACCGTTGTCATCATTTCCACCATTCCTGAGTCCACACATGATGTGTTTTCCGAAGGGAACTTAAGCAATATCTCACCCACCATTCCCCTCGACATATCCATAAAACCTAGAATTGTCGAAAATGTGCATATCAGAGCTTCGTGTTCCCCTGACAAAATTGTCACCTGCAAGTCACTTTTCAAAGAATTATTTTACGTCTTCGCCTGGAGCTATGAATAAATGTCAGGTATTGACACCAACATTATGATACATGAGATTAAGACATACCCATACGCTAAACCCGTCCGGAAACTCCTTCGTCCGGTTCACCCACGTAAAGTGGCCGCTATCAAGCTTGAAGTCGAGAAACTTCTCAAAGCCAGCTTTATTTACCCAGTGGCTCTCATTGACTGGGTTTCCAATATTGTCCCGATTGACAAGAAACAAGGCACAATCTGCGTGTCCATTGATTATAGGGATATTAACAAAGCATGTCCTAAAGACAACTTTCCTACCCCCTTCATCGACCAGATTGTCAATGATTATGATGGAAGTGAAATCTTCTCTCTGATGGATGGTTTCTCCAGATATAATCAAATCAATATTGTTCCCGAGGACCAACACAAAACCGCTTTTATTTGTCCTTGGGGCACTTTTGCCTATCGGAAACTTCCTTTCGGTCTAAAAAACGTTAGCGCAACTTTTCAGCGTGCTATGTCTTATGCCTTCCATGATGTCAAGCACATCGTGAAGCCATATCTTGATGACTTACCTACTCATTCCATGCACCGTGTCGATCATCCAATACACCTCCGAGCCATTTTCCTCCGATGTTGGTTTTACCATATACGCTTGAATCCTCACAAATGCATTTTCTGCATAGAATCCAGCCAACTTCTAGGCTTTATTGTTTGACGTCAAGGGATCAAGGTAGATCCTTTGAAGGTCGAGGTGATTCTCAATCTCCCTCCTCCTTCTTCGCTTCACTAGTTACAAAGTTTGCAAGGGAAAACAAACTTTCTTCGTCGTTTCATCTCGAACTATGCTAAGCTAACTCTTGGATTTACGCGACTACTCAAAAAGGGGTCCGAGTTCGTATGGGATACCATCACTAACAAAGCCTTCGAAGCTTTGAAACTGTCCCTGGCACGTACTCCACTCCTCTTCCCACCGGATTACAGTCGTGATTATTTCCTCTACCTCGCAGCCTCAGATTACACCATCGCTATGTTTCTCGTCCAGGAGGATGATTCTCATGATGAACATGTCATCTATTACTTGAGTCGAAGTATAATGCCTACCGAAACCAAGTATTTACATTTCGAAAAACTGGCCTTGGTAGCCATCCAAGTAGTTCAACGTTTTCGGCACTATACCCTCTCTCGCAAGACTATGGTAATTTCTAACTGCAACCCTATGCAGCACATCCTCACCCATTAACTTCTAGGGGGAAAATACTCCAAATGGATCGTGATACTCCAGGAGTTTGACTTAGAATTCAAATGCACTAAGTCCAAGAAATCCTTAGTTTTCGCTGAGTTGATATGTGACTTTCCCTACTCTGAGAAGGAAAATGTAGCAGCCGATTCATTACCTGATGAATCCCTTTTCCTAATTAGTTTCGATGATCTTTGGTATGGAGATATCATCATATATCTCCAAACCCAGAATTTTCGGCCCAATTTGTCTAGTACTGATCACCGTCGAATATGCTACCAAGCCCGTCAGTATATTATCCTCGGTGATACTCTTTATCATCATGGGATTGACTTAGTTTTTCGACGCTGCCTCACGTTTGACGAAGCCGAGAAAGCCCTAAATGACTGCCATTCTGGAGCCTATGGTGGTCATATGTCTGGGTATGCTACTGCCCAGAAGATCTTGCGAGCTGGGTATTTTTGGCCTTCTTTATTTAACGATTGTATAATTGTCATCCAAAAATGCCACGCTTGCCAAACCTACAACCAAAAAATATGATCACATCCCGCTCCTCTTCACCCTGTGGTCTTCGTCATTCCTTTTGTGAAATGGGGTATCGATTTCATGACATGTCACCCTCACTTGGTCGGGGGGCATGGATACATTATTGTAGCCGTAGACTATTTTATGAAATGGGTTGAGGCGATGCTAACATTTGACAACACCGAAAATACTGCATCATTATTCATATTCAATCACATCATAGCTCATTTTGGTGTTCCCCAGGCTATTGTCACCGATCACGGTAGCCACTTTAGAAACTTCATGATGTTCGAACTCACTAAAAAGTTGGGTCTTCGCCATGAAAACTCAACACCCTATTACCCACAAGCCAATGGCCAAGTCAAAGCAATTAACAAAGTCCTCATTACTATGCTTCGACAAATGATAGGGATTCACAAAATGAGTTGGAACACGATGTTATTTTCAGAATTATGGGCTTACCGAACATTCGTTAAGTCTACTACCGGTTTTACACCATTCCGATTAGTCTATGGTCTAGAAGCCATCCTGCCAATTGAATGTGAGATACCCTCCCTAAAACTAGTCGTCGAACTCCTACCAAACACTTCTGCCAAAGAAGAACGTCTGGTGTATCTCATGTGATTAGACGAAACTTGTCACGACGCCACACTAGTCATAGAATCCCAAAATAAATGCGTCAAAGCCCAATACGACAAACATGTCAAGCCTCGTGTTTTTTCTGAAGGTGATCTGGTTCTCCTTTGCGAACAAGATCGGGATGTTCTAGAGGCTGGAAAATTTGAAGCTATGTGGCGAGGTCCTTATATCGTTAGATGAGTTTTGGAGAAAGGAGCTTACGAGTTAGTAGATTGCAATGGTATCCCTTTGAGTGAACCCAGAAATGGGTTGTACTTAAAGGAGTACTATGCCTAAGATCACATGTGCATGAGTACTTGTATTTTATTGTATCATACTTCTTGTGTGTTACTCTAGTATGCTTTTTCGTTATCTGGTCTCTGCCCTTATGTTACGTTGTGTTTGGTTTCCAGATGTTGGAGTCTTTGCTACCCCACATTGGCTTCGCTGATGGCGCTAGCCGTAGTACTCAGAACCTTTCTTCTGTTGCTTGGGCAATTTACGCCCCTACAAACGAATTTATCACTCTACGAGCTGTGTGTCTCAGCTGTGCAACCAACAATATTGTTGAGTATAGTGCCGTTATCGAATTGTTGATTGATGTTACTTCACTTGGTATCCATCACTTGGTTGTATGACTTGATTCACAGCTAGTAGTACTACAGTTAAGTAATGTCTATGTTATTCGAAGTCCTACTTTATTACGGGTATATTTACGAATTCGCCTCTTGAAACATTATTTTGATTATATTAAGTATCAGCATATTCCTAGATGTCTAAATACATTAATTGATGCATTAGCTAACTATGTATTAGACAGACATTTGGGCCATTTATAAACCAATCACATCACATGTATCACACAACACAAGATAAACCGGTAGAAGTCATATATATGTATATAATGATCAAAAGTGTTTTACAAAAGGTTTCTGTCCAAGGACCAAAATCTCAAAAATGAAGCTCGTGGCTTCTAAAAAATAGCATCATGGGTGACACTCACGATAACACACGACTGCACGGGCCACCCTACGAAGCATTCGACTAATAGACTCTGACACGCCCACAGTATGGCGCTGATAACACCGAGGGATCTCCCCGATAGTCATGTCTAGAATGTCAGCAGTCAACCCCTCCAAGTTTTTCTCCACTGCCTCATAATCTTCAGCATCCCATCGCGCAACTGGAGCCACCTCTCTTCATCGTTGAATAGGAGACGTGCCTGAAGTTCGATATGGCCCAACATCTATGTCATCAAAAAGATATTTTTGATAAGTTTTGGACAAACATAAAAACACTTTATATGATAAAAATCACAAAAAACATTTAACAGAACAAAATGTGTACTTCTTACCTAGGTCACCCCACTGAACATCTTCAGGTAGGGCTAAATATGGATCCCCTCGGAAGTCCAATCCAGTGTATGTGTAGTCATCAACCATCAGCATCTGTGGCCGCAACCAGTCAAAGAATGAATTGTTGTATTTTATGATAGGCCCAACTACTTGTCGGGCCATGAGGTTGCACCACCTCAGCATCCTCGGATCTTGTGGGGATGGTAAACCCCACTCAACCTGTAATATCAGCAATGGAACCCTCTCAAGAAAGAAGGACACCAAAAGTGATCCATACCTGAATTGCTTCAAGTCACATTTCCTACATTTTGTCAACTGCCTCTTCATACTGTGGAGAACTGCATCCGACTAGTTGAAGACTCGTGGCTCTGTGCACTCTATGGCATATTGGAAGTAGCTCTGGAGAGCCATGTGTGGAGCTGCACTCCCATCCATGTGTGCTATGATGAACAAGATGGTTCACAGGGTCAAATCTTGGACCCCCGAGATAGCCACCTTGCCTTTGCTTCTTTCTTCCTCTGGAACACAGTACTGGTGACAATACTCACTCATAGGGAGTCCGCCACCTCGGCTACCGGTCAAGCTAGAATGGTACCCATGCCGTGATAACCCTGTCAGAAAGTAGATATCCTCGATATCTAGGGTCAAGGTGTGGACTCCCACATGAAACAACTACTCGTCCACATCCCACATATGAACCAGGTACTCCAACAACCTAATTTGGGCCCTCATGCCCATAATCTAGAAGAATTTCAAGAGTCCACAGTCTCGAAGGGCAGCAATAGTACCCGGTTCATTCCCGGTAATAGCATCATCTTCCTCATGTTCTCTTTCTCACCACTCCAGCATCGTGATGGTCAAATGCCCGCACAAGAACCATAAGAGAAAGGTCAGCAACTCATTTCAAACCTTGGCATATTTTTTATTGAGAAAAAATCAAAGTGAAATTTCATTTTTCAGCCCTCACAGGTGCCCCTTTAGCACAGTGCGAGATTCTCACAGGTGCCTTTGAGGCCACCTGTGAGAATCATGCATTCTCGCATGTCCCGTATGGCTAGCCTGCGAGAACACTTGGGCGCAAGTTTTGGCCCTAAAACAAACCCAAAACCTTGAAAATTGCCAATGAAAATAAAAACTGAACCATGGAAAAGACAGGAGATCAAGAGCCGGCCTTGTTGATGGAGACGGTTCGCTAAATGGTCACCTGTTCCTCTCGCGATTGAGCAATGAAATTTGAGGTAAAAAGAGTTGTTTTGGGCTAAGTTCTTGGCAAAATCACAATGAAAATGGTAAAAGCCCTTTTTACCTATATTTATTTACTTTTTATCCCTTTTCGTTAATTTTATATGATTTTGTCCATCAAACCTAATTCCTAATAGCCCTATGAGCTTGACTTTTTGTAGATATAACGACTTTGAAGTCCACACGAAAGAGCATGGATGTTTTTCTTTTTTTGTCACATGTATGACTGCTTTTTATAGTTTTTAGAAAAACTTCGAGCTCAGTATTCGTTCGTTCTCGCGCTCGAAAATACATGAGAACGTAACCAAGTATACTTTTCTCGTCTTTTCTTACTCATCATGGTAACACAAAAACGACGAACACAAAGGAGTATCCTTTAAGTTCTTTTCACACTCCATAAAAATGAAAAGATTGTCAAGCGACCTTGTTCTGTTCACGCTCGTAAAAGTATCTGAACAAAACATTCAATGGGCGATAGTTTATCACTTTTTCGATCTTGTCGAACTATTTTACGAAAAAGGAACTGAGAGAGTCCTCTTTAAGTGTTTTTTAGACTCTCAAAACATGAAAAACCCTCAAGTTTTCTATCTTTGGACTCGTTAAACAAACATCGAAAGACACGTAATGGGACCGAGCCACTCCTTCCTAGGGTTCGTTAAACATACTCCGAGGGACTCATCTGAAGGATGAGCTTACATCAACAAGCATATGTTATTCTCCTCAAGCTTGCGCAAAAATAAAGAGGTACTCGCCAGAAATGGTGGGGGGGAATTTGGGAAAGGGATGTGTTTTCGTATTCATATTTTTGGCAGTAAGTGTCGCTCTTGATCATGAAACCCCCTATTCATTATTTGAAGCCGGTTTGGGAAATCCATTTGTCTCTCATTCAACTTTCCTAAAGGTCATATCCTGAGTCGTCTTTGAGTCAGTGCTGCCAAGTCCTTGGTCGTGTCATTCATATGTTCAAGAGAAGTTCATCCAAAAGCTCTATTGAGTCGGCCATCTGCAGTTGTCTATTCTTACCAAATCGGCCTTCCCTGTGTCCATTTCAATCTATATTCATACTCTATTTCACCTTCAAAATCTATTACTTATTTCATGTCATTGATGGGGGATACATCAAGGCCCTCCTGTGATGAGTCCTGTTCCATTGACTCCAGCTCATTATCCGGAAACAAGACATAGAAATTATTTGGTACCTTGGAACTTGCATGCCTCAATGGCAAGTTTCCTCGCTTTCGACAGTGGGTTTTCATCATTGACCCTTGATCGGGAGATTTTGTTGAATGTTCGACCTCAGCTCATTTATTCACATTCGTTGGATTGTACTAGTGTACCTTGGGAGTCATTGAAATTAATGGTGATTTCCCTCGCACTTGTTAACAATTTCATCAATGTCCGGTAATCAAGTGGTTTCCACCATGTTTGACTTCAGCACATGTAATCACATGACTAGATTCTTACTTTTAGGTGACGGGATTGAAGACCCTGGGTCTCATCTTTTTTTATCCAGGCTGCGATGGAGTATGTATGATTTTCATCGACACATAGATCCACTTTGTATGTCATGTGGCTATGTTGTCTTAATTTGAGTATTCTCGCATAGATCCACAATGTATTCCTGGTGGTTATGCAATATTTTTGACGACATGGATCCACAGTGTATGATTGGTGGCCATGATATACTTTCACTATGTCATCCATCTGTGATCTGAGTATGGGAATGCCTACCTCGGAATCGGTATTATATTTTGCAGATGCTTGGTTGTTTGCAGGTTTCTAATTAGGTGTGCTCCTATTTTCTGACACACAATGCAGTTTACAAAGTATTTCAGCTGTCATAGATTATGGCCTCATACTTTAGGGGGCATTCTGTTACACATGCTTTTGGTCACTCTGGTGATGTATTAACAATGGTGTATTCAGGCTCCCAACAAGGACTTTTTTCCTGAGAAAAGTGGATCTTGTTTCCTTCCAAAAACATATTTTTAAAGTGAGTTCGCAGGTTGCCTATGGCTTAGGGTGCAAGAATCCCTCATTCTCGCAGGCCACCTACACTTAAGGTGTGAACTTCTCGCAGTTTGCTCCATACTCAAGGTGTGAACCTATTTTTAAGTTTGGAAAGAAGAAGAGGTCTCGAGGGTTCTAGAAGGGAATCTTCTAGAAAATGAGTTGGCATTCATATGGTTGTCATTTTACTGACTTCTCAGATTTGATGGGATCATTCTCATCCATGTAACCATCTCTCCTTCTCCTATATATTGAAATGTTTCACATGGAAAAGGTTAAGCAAGATTAATTGAAGAATTGGTGAAAGAATTGTGTGAAGAACCCTGCTTGGACAGAAGCTTGGAGACTCTAGTTGGTCTATCAAGAGGAATTGGATCTTCTTCATGCAAGTACAGAGCAAGTGTGTGTGTTGGAACCAAGGGTCACTGAAAGGAAGCTTTCAACATCAAGGCGATCAGGTTGTATCTTCTAATTTCAATTAATATGATACAGTGGCATGTCCCTTTCCCATAAAGTCACTTTTACTTTATTGTGTAATTACTTGATCATATGCATAAGTTGACGTTGAATATATTTTCTATATTCCCATCGGTTGGTTTGTGTTGTCTTGTAATTGACTTCGTGAGAGCACTGGAGCGAAGCAGGAACAACAAAGACCTAAGGAAGCGATATAAAGGTATGTCACTTATTCTTTCCTATTAGCAGATTCAATGATTACAACTTAGGGAAAGAGTCGTGTCATGTCCTGTTTTGTTCTAGATCCAGGTGGATCTAGGGAGATCTGTTAGTGTCCGCACCTATGAATAATCACAGTGAACCATCGTCATCTCGATCTTGTCACCAAACAACCTAGAAACCAATTTTTTGAGCCATACTACTTCCTTGCTAGCATCACTTGTTGCGATGTACTCGGCCTCTGTTTTACTCTGTGCAATGGATCCCTACTTCCGGTTGGACCAAGAGATCATAGCGGATCCTAAATTGAAGAAATATCTGGAAGTACTCTTCCTATCCACTGGGCTTCCTGCCCAGTCATCATCTGCATACCCATGCATAAATAAACCACCACTAGATGTATATCTCAAACCATAAGTAATGGTCCCTCTGAGATATCTCAATATGTTCTTTGTTGCCACCCAATGTCTCTGTCTCGGTTCGGTCATGAACTGATTCATTGCAATCACTGGATAGCATATATCTTGCCTGGTGTGGATCATGTACATCGATGATCCAATCAACTGTCTGTACATGGTGGGATCCACCAAATATGAACATGTATCAGAATCATGCAGCGTCCTTAGGTTGGTAACCATAGGGGTAGACATGGATTTGAAATCCATCATACCAAACCTCTTTAGTACATCCGTTGTGTATTTTCCATGTGTAATGTCCCTTTACAAATAGGAGCTCCAGAGAGGAGGCTTAATGGTCTAAACTGCCCCATTAGACTATAGCCAAGGCCAAAGAGGGGTAAACAAGGTTACTAGAGGTCACTCCAGTCACAGGTGTTATATTCGGAAGGTAACATTGGGCTAAAAAGGGTTAAAAGTGCTTTTAAGTCATTATGAGCTAAAAATAGAAGTCAACAGTGAATTAGGGTTTCAGCATGATTTAGGGTTTTGGAAGTCAACAATGAATTGGGGTTTCAGCATGATTTAGGGTTTTGGAAAGAAATAAAGGAAGGGTCGGCGACCTAACTCATCATTATGCAGATTATGACTTGTCATTGAGGAGAAGAGGCGCATCTCAGGAGAGATAGTTCAGTGTATTCTAGGAGGAAGAAAACAATTGGCTGATTTCAGTGTTGAAAGACACACCCTAGTCACCGAGAAGATCATCCAGGTCTTCCGTCATTATTCATTGATTATGCAGTGCTCCCATCTTCTGTGTATTATATTTTGGTTGCTTATTTGTATTCTGGCTAAGATCCTTTTGTCTTTTGATCTAGCCGAGTGTTGCTATTTTATTCAGCTGCACTGCTTATTTATATTCCGACTAAGATCCTTTGTATGTTGATCTAGTCGAGTATTGTCATTTATTCAACCACATTCGACCATTTTGTAATCCACATGGATATCATAATACAAAATTTGTAGTCCTTTGTCGCGTTTATTATTTGTATGATCATTTATATGATGTAAGCCTTTGATCCTACACACACATTAGCAGCGTTTCCTAGACTAGCCAAGTCAGGAACATTACAGTGGTATCAGAGCTTTAGTCCTGCCAGCCTGTGACTAAATACAATGAGTGCAGCAAAAGACCCAGAGGGTCGTGAACACGTAGGTGATGAATATGTCACTTACAACAGGCATCAGGAAAGAAGGCATATGCCTGATTTTCCCCCTTTTCCTCCTAGCTCAGAGGAAGAGGAAGAGGCACACAGAGAAGCAGAGAGAAGGGCAGAGTGTGATGCTGAGCGCGAGGCAGAGAGGATACTAGGAGACAAATATGAGTGACCAAAGGGTAGTGGCAAGGCCCTCGTAGATCCAAAGGCAGCTTTCATGCAGTTTATCAACGCTATGTTAGCTATTCAATGGACCATGTCTCAGTCTTTGGCACATGTGGTTGATAGATTGGCTAGAGTGGGCACCCCATATACACAAGTCTCGCATGTAGCACAGGGGAACTCAGGAGCAGGAAGTAGACCCCAGTCACCCTCTCACACATACACCTCTGTGAGTAGGATTCCCAGACCCTTGTTTCCCAGTTTCCATAGGGAACCCCCAGTAGCAGCACCGCCACCAATAGCACAGAGGCCACCCACTCATGCTGATGACATTGCAGAGTATAGGAGGGAGTACACAACATTGGGTTGTGACTTCCATCAGGACATGACCTTAGTCAAGTACTGTAGACTCAGACTCAGGAACCGCCCCAGAGAACCACAAAGGGGAGGACCACAACAGCAGTAGGGGAATAACCTCGATTTCATCAGAAAAGTTGGGAAACTCACCATCCCTTCTTTCGACGGATCATCCAAATACACCGCCAGAGTTTTGGTACAAAAGCTATACATGTATTACAAGCTCAACCAAATGACCAAGATAGAGGCCATCAGTTTTGTGACCTTACACTTGGAGGGTGAGGCACACAAGTGATGGTATCATGGACTGGTGACATTGGGTCACTGTAGCGCACCTTTTCAGCTACCATGGCTTAATCGCTCTTAAAAGAAACTTATAACACCACTTGGTACATAACTCATACAGATATTATATAATCCACATGCATTTAAACAAATAAACACATTCTAACAGAGTATTCATATGATTTATTGCCATAATTAACAATCAATAGTGTTTCATACTAATTCATATACACAGCGGAAATCATGATAACATAAGAAGTAGATTCATGCAAAACATGACTAAAACATAATCAGATACTTATCTTTTTAACAGTGGTAGAATCCACCAACCAAGTGCAGGCCTTCCACGAACCTCCCAGCCTTAGACCACACTGCTCATCAGCTCAGCAGTGGGTCACCCTTGAGCTGGGACTAAGCTCCACCCCAAGATAAGGAATCCTAGGCTAGGCTGGGGTTACAGGGAAAACAACACACAACCATGAGGAAGGGATTCTATCCAAGGAACCAACCACGCTCACTGCCCACAGACCCTCATTCCCCACATGCCTGTTCCACCCCAGGAGTATACACCTTCTCTATCACCTGGACAGTCCTTCAGCTGCTAATCTCCCTTGCCTTGGGTTACAGGAACAGGACGGACCGAAAGTCTCTGGGCTCTATGGAAGATTCAAGGTTCCTTCAAGGAGTTCTCTCCTTCCTCTACACACTCTCTCTCCTGGAGGGAGTCGTTCACAGGTCCAACAATCTGTTCTTCCAATATTCAACCACATCTCTCACCTGGAGAGAGTGTTGTACAAACTGGCCAACAAGCCACACAGGATCAAACACTACACGTCCACCACATTCCATGGGAATCCAGACACGAACACCCCAGGGCAGCTCCAAACAGGTGCAACAGTATAACCAGGCTTATCAGGGATGAGACACTTATGTTTTCTCAATTTGGCAACACAGAATAGACTCACACTCTGGATTCTCAGGGATGCGTGACGAGTGGTCCACGTAGGGGTCGATTTAGGCTCCCCGGTTTAGAACAAAGAAGAGGTATACCAAATTTCCAGAACAAACACAAACTCTTTTTCGAAATCCACTCAAGCTTCTCATTCAGGGAATATACACACAGGTTTTCTCAGGGCCAGACACAGACTTTTCGAATCACAGGGACGCACGAAGGTTCTCTGCAAGAGTTGTGTTGGTAGTACTATCCAGGGCTCCGTATGCGTTCAGACAATCGGGTAGAATGGGGGAGGAACCCTTCTCACGGCTCACCCTGGTCGTTTTATTCGCATGCGTTAGGGTTGACACTTGTCACCCATGAAACTGCATGCGTTCCACCAGCATGCATCTCCCTTGTATGTTCTCCCCTTTCCAGAAACCTAGGATAAAACATAAAATGCACATATCTTTTGGGATAATATTAAAATATTATTCCCAGTCTTAAGCCCCCCTAGGCTTAGCCCCTAGGCTCAACACTTAGCCCATTTTCCCACCTTCCAGCCCCTAATTCCTTGCCCACTCTATGGATTCTTAGTCCCCCTTCACTCATTCATCGTGGTCGGTCTGCACATGGTGGTGTTTATATTTTATTAATTGTTTTGTGTGATTACATATACAATAGCAGGCTCCTGGCCTTCAACACTCAGGCTCCCTGGCCTAACAAACACATAAGCCTCCAGCTTATAAAAACTTGGCTCACCAGCCTATAAAAAATAATTACAATTCATTTCAGAACATGGTTTACAACAGGGCTCGGCCTTGGGGACACTACAGTCACAGTCACATCATCTCCTATAAGGAGCTTACAGATAGGCTCATGGATAGGTTTGATAGGAAGGATCCCGAGATACAGTTCAAGGATCTAGCCCAGTTGCAAAAAACTAGCACAACAGAGGCGTTCATCACAGAGTTTCAACAGGTAGTCATGGAAGTGACAGATATATCAGAGCCCAGGTTGATCATGCTATTCACATAAGGACTCACAGAGCCTTTGAGAGGATGGGTGAAGACATACAGGCCTCCCACGTTGCAGGATGTCGTCCTTCGCACTCGAGATCTGGCAGAATCAGTGCCAAAGACTAAAAATTTCTCCAAACCATTTGTACCCTAGAGGGACCAAGACAGGAAGCCATTCCAGAGAGAATGGAAGGGAAAGGAGAAATTGGATGATGATACTAGGTGAGATCTTATGAGGAAGAAGCTTTGATTCAGCTACAGAGATCCTTGGGTCCCAAGCCACAGGTGCATGGTAAAAGGAGAGATTCATTATATTGAGGCAGCAGCAAACAACATGGACAGGGAGGAGGAGGAGAAAGACAGTGGATCCACTAGTTCAGAGGAGGAATCAGCACTAGCAAAGGAGTAGCCTCCCTGTAGACAACCGACACTGGCAAGATCCCATCCTCCAGTAGTCCCACAACTTCTAGAATAGGATAACAAGAGGAAACTAGAAAAGGGAGGTTTCATAGAGACCCTTTCTGGTGTTCCTAGGCATGATACCCTCTGTATCAGAGGGATTATTCAAGGGCAATAGGAAATCGCCCTGATACATGGTGGGGCCACCCACAACTTCATCGACGCTTCACTAGTATCAAGATGGGCACTTCAGACATGGGAGTTTGAGGGATTTGATGTTGTGGTAGCAGATGGCCACACAGTGGAGTGTCTAGACAGAGTTCCAAACTTAGAGATGAAGTTAGGAAACTACACAGTGAGAGACACATTTTATGTGGTTGACCTATCGGACACAAATGTGGTGTTAGGAGTTCAGTGGATGATTACCTTGGGAAAAATCACTACCAACTACCAAACCTTGGAAATGGGATTCAAAGATCGGGATGGGAAGAAGGTTGTTCTAAGAGGTATGTCGACAGGAGCACCTAGGACAGTTTCATCCAAGAGGATGGAGAGAATATTTAGACATGGGGAGGCAACATATGTCACAGAATGCTTGATCACTACTCAGAAGGATTTGGAAGGTCGACAACAATACCATACAGAGATCAAGAATTTATTGGGATGACATCAGCATGTCTTTGAGGCAATTCCACTAGGGATACCATCTGACAGGGGGTTTGAGCACACCATTGAGTTGGGGGAGGGGGACAAACCTATGATCACCCCCTCCTATCTTCATCCTAGAAGGTTCAAGGATGAGATAGAGAAGGCAATCAAGGAATTGCTAGCGATGGGACACATCATACTGAGCAGAAAACCATCAAGAACTGGCACCTTATCCCACGCATTTTCAAGTTGATGGATGAACTGCATGGGGCAATTTTCTTCTCAAAAATTGATCTACTCTCTGGATATCATCAGATCAGCATCTGAGAGCAAAACATAGAGAAGACAACATTTCGATGTAATTTTGGACACTTCGAGTTCCTGGTTATGCCATTTGGGCTAACCAATGCACCCACTACATTCCATTCTTGCATGAACCATATATTAAGGGATCAGTTAAGGAAATCAGTCTTGGTTTTCTTCGATGACATCTTGATCTATAGCCGGTCATGGAAAGAGCATACGAGGCACCTGGATGAGGTATTGAGCATCATGAAAGCACAGTCATTATATGCCAAAGAGTCCAAGTGCAATTTTGGTATGACAGAGCTGCTTTACTTAGGCCATGTCATCAGTGCACAGGGGGTACAGGTGCACCAAGAGAAGATCAGGGCCATTTTGGATTGGCCAACGCAAAAGAACGTGACAGAATTGAGGAGCTTCTTCGGGTTGTGTAGCTATTACAGGCGGTTCGTCTGGGGGTTTTCTCAGCTTGGAGCACCACTGACAGATATTACCAAGCATGGGGCCTTCATATGGACTAATAAATCACAGGAATCCTTTGATCACATGCAGGAAGTCGTGGGCACTTGTCTAGTGTTGGCACTACTAGAATTCACCTTGCCATTTGTACTAGAGTGTGACGCATCTGGCAAAGGGATCAGTGCAGTTTTGATGCAGGGAGGACACCCCATTTTATTCGAGAGCTGGAAGCTTAGTCAACCTGAGAGGTTGTACTCCATTTATGACAAGGAAATTTTGGCAATCATGCATGCCTTGACCAAGTTCAGACAATATTTGGTGGGTAGCAAATTCATGGTTAAGACCAATCACAACAGTTTGAAGTATTTCCTTGAGCAAAAGGACCTCAATGAGCACCAACAGAAATGGGTGATGAAGGTACATGCATTCGACTTTGACATAGAGTATGTCAAGGGGAAGAAGAACATTGTGGCCGATGCACTATCGAGGAGACCTATGACATGTTCTTTGATGGAGATTTCAGCAGATTGGAAATCCCACTTGTTAGTGGAATATTCCAAGAACAAGTTCACTTGTGAGGTGATGGATGGGTAGATACAGGATGACCAGTATAGGGTCATTGACAATGTCATATTTTACAAGGATAGAGTCTACTTGGTGCCAGATTCAGGGCTTAAGAAGAATATCCTCACCGCAGTTCATGATTCACCTCTAGCAGGCCATCAAGGGTTCTTCAAAACCTACAAACAGATCAGAGAGAGGTTCTCATGGAAGGGCCTCAAAAAAGATGTTATGAGACATGTTAGTAAGTGTGTAACTTTCCAGTAGAACAAGTCAGAGCATTCTCTTCCAGCAGGGGTACTTCAGCCACTCCCCATTCCAGAGCAGAAATGGGAGAGTATAACTATGGACTTCATCACAGGTCTACCCAAGGTCAAGGGTAAGGACTGTATCTATGTAGTGGTCGACAGATTGACCAAGTTTTCTCACTTCTACGCCATACCAACAAAGTACAGCGCAGTTCAGGTAGCCAAGATTTTCTTCAGGGAGGTCTTCAGACTTCATGGGTTGTTGAAGAACATCGTTAGTGACAGGGACAGTCAGTTCATAGGGACATTTTGGAGAGAGTTGTTTCAGTTGGTGGGGATAGAGTTGACACCTAGCACTAGTTATCACCCTTAGATAGATGGGCAGACCAAGATTGTCAACAAGTGGGTTGAAGGGTATTTGAGGAACTATGTAGGAGGACAACAGAGAATGTGGGTAAAGTGGTTACATTTAGGAGAACATTGCTACAACACCACCTTCCACATGTCCATTGGTATGACACCCTTCCAAGCATTGTATGGATATGATGCTCCCACTTTGGTAGACTTGGTCTTCGGGGAGAGAAGATCTCCCAAGGCCAAGGATTGGATCATAGAGAGTCAAGGGATTCTCAAGTTGTTGAAAGAGAACATGCAAATGACGCAAAACCGACAGAAGATAAGTGCATACAGGCACATGATAGAGCGTAGCTTTGAGGTTGGAGATTTGGTTTTCTTGAGACTCCAACCCTACAGACAGTCATCACTGAAGAAGAGTGGGGCAGAGAAGCTCAAACCCAGATTTTATGGTCCTTACAGGATCATGCACAGAGTAGGTGAGGTTGCTTACGAGCTAGAGCTTCCAGAGGGGAGAAAGATTCATAATGCGTTCCACATGTCTTGACTCAAAAAGGCAGTGGGACAATTCATTAGTACATCAGAGGAGCTTCCCCCATTGGATGAGGAGGGATAGTTGGAGTTAGTTCCAGAGGAGGTTTTGGAGTTATGGGAGTAGAAACTGAGGAGCAGGGTCATCAGAAAGTGTTTGATCATATGGAGAGGGCTTCCAGTAGAGGACGTGACTTGGGAGAGCGAGCAGGTGTTGCAACACCCTGGACTGGTATTGCTTGAGGACAAGCAATTTCGGGAAGGGAGGATTGTAATGTCCCTTTCCAAATAGGAGCTCTAGAGAGGAGGTTTAATGGTCTAAACTGCCCCATTAGACTATAGCCAGGGCCAAAGAGGGGTAAACAGGGTTACTAGAGGTCACTCCAGTCATAAGTGTTATATTTGGAAAGTGACATTGAGATAAAAAGGGTTAAAAGTGCTTTTAAGTCATTATGAGCTAAAAATAGAAGTCAATAGTGAATTAGGGTTTCAACATGATTTAGGGTTTTGGAAGTCAACAATGAATTAGGGTTTTAGCATGATTTAAGGTTTTGAAAAGCTATAAAGGAAGGGTCAGCAACCTAATTCATCATTATGCAGATTATGACTTTTCATTGAGGAGAAGAGGCGCATCTCAGGAGAGATAGTTCAGTGTATTCTAGGAGGAAGACACCAGTTGGTTGATTTTGGTGTTGAAAGACACACCCTAGTCACCGGGAAGATCATCCAGGTCTTCCATCATTCTTCATTGATTCCGCAATGCTCCCATCTTTCGGGTATTATCTTTTAGTTGCTTATTTGTATTCCGACTAAGATCCTTTTGTCTTTTGATCTAGTTGAGTGTTGTTATTTTATTCAGCCGCAATGCTTATTTATATTCCGGCTAAGATCCTTTGTATGTTGATCTAGTCGAGTATTGTCAGTTATTCAACCACATTCGGCCATTTTGTAATCCACAGAGATATCATAATACAAACTTTGTAGTCCTTTTTCGTGTTTATTATTTGTATGATCATTTATATGCTATAAACCTTTGATCCTACACACACATTAGCAGTGTTTCCTAGACTAGACAAGTCAGGAACATTGCACCTTGTGCCAAAAATATCTCTCCCTGTCTTTGCCACATTTCCAATCCTGGGAAGTAATGCATCAAGCCTAAGTCTTTCATCTCGAATTATGAGGTTATCTCCCTCTTACACTAGGATATTATCCCTTCATATCCAGTTAGAAAGAGATAATAAACATACAAGATTAGTATAACAGGTTGGTTACCTCTTACCAAGTACAGATTTGCATCAACATCACTTTTCTGAAATTCCAGGATTTTAAGAAATCCATCAATCTTGTCATACCAAAATCTGGGAGCCTGCTTAAGACCATACAAGGCCTTCCTTAGCTTGCATACATGATTTCCTTTGTTATGCAGTGCAAAACCATTTGGTTGTTCCACAAATACCTCATGTTCAATCTTTCCATTCAAGAATGTTGTGTTTACATCCATCTGATGTAGCTTCCAACCAAGAACAAAAGCTAAAGCAATAATAGTTCGAATGGAGGTATACCTGACTATAGGGGAAAAAGTCTCTTCATATTCAATTCCTTATTTCTGAGTGAAGCCTTTGGCTACAAATCTTTCTTTGAATTTTTCCACACTTCCATCAGTTGCATGTTTGATCTTATAGATCCATTTGGAAGAAACCATTGATTTGTCTTTTGGCCTCGGCACAATGTCCCAAACATTGTTCTTTATAATAGAATTGTATTCCTCAAGAATGGCATCCTTCCATACTTGTAATTTATCTGGTTCTTCAAATAAATAAGGTTTGGCATCACTAATGTTGCTCATCAGTGAAACATAGCCTCCAAACCTATGAGGCCTATTCCTTTCCCTGAAATTTCCTTTGGGAGAAGTTATCCTTTCTACTTCCTGCATTATTTCTTTAAGCCACCCTATCTTCATTTTGGCTGGAGGTTCTTCAAGAGTTCTTTATAACACTTCAACAGGTTCTAGGGGCTCATTACTTGGCCCTTCACGAGGTTCCTCCCTCTGATCATCCGAATCTTCATTTTTAGAAGAGGGTGAAGCTGGTTGAACTTCTTCTGGTTCCTGTTGAAACTCTCTGGATTTCTTAAATGTGGCTTCCTCATGGAAAGTCACATCTCTGCTTACCTCTATTTTCCTCTGACCTGGTACATAAATCCTGTAAGCCTTGGAGTTCTCACTGTACCCCACAAAAACCCTTTTCTTTCCTGATGATTCCATCTTTGTCCTCTTTTCCTTAGGGACATGAATATGCATAGGACATCCAAATATCTTTAGATTCCCTAATTCGGGTTTGATCCTTGAGAAGACCTCTTCAAGAGTCTTTTCCTTCAAGATAGCATGTGGACACTTGTTCTAAATATACATGGCAGTGGAGGTAACTTCTTCCCATAAAGAATTTGGCAGATCCTGGTCAAACATCATTGCTTTCGCTACCTCACAAATTGTCCTAGTTTTCCTCTCAAAAACTCCATTTTGCTAAGGGTTATATGGAACGGTCAATTGTCTCTTGATTCCTGCAGACTTGTAGAAATCCTCAAACTGAAGAGATTCAAACTCTCCTCCATTGTTTGTTCTAAGGATTCTGATGTGTTTCCCTGTCTGCTTTTCAATAAAGGATTTATACTCTTTGAATTTATCAAATGTGTCACTTTTAGCTTTAAGAAAATATATCCAACATTTCCATGAGTAATCATCAATAAAAATGACATAACACAAACAACCACTAAGTGAGGGAGATGACATGGGACCACATACATCAGAATGAACAAGATCTAATATGCCCTCAGCTCTGTTGTCACTACTAGGAAATGATTTATTTATATTTTACCTAGCATGCATCCCTTACAAATTTATTTTTTACTAAGAGAAATAGAGGGCATGCCACATACCATGTTATTTATATCTGGAAGAGCTTTGTAATGAATATGTCCAAGTCTTCTGTGCCACAACTCACTAGAGCTAGTCATGATCCAGATTATTTTCGGCACGAAATGAGATCAGAGATATAATAAAGAAATGCACAGAGATATCACACATATTCAATAATATAACAGAAATGTATCAGAGATGCAACCATAAACACAGATATACAATAATACACGATTTCTATTAATGAAAGAAATGTACAGAGACTGTAAAAATACAGAGTGAAAGACTCGCTAGAATGGTGGCAGCTTATCTCTTAGAAGAGATGTGACAGCTACTCGCATTCACAAGAAGATGATTACAATGAGGCTCTAAAAGCCTTTTTACAATAAAAAGGAATTTCAAAACCCCTATACATCCAAAAACCTAACCCTAGGAGATGAAGCGCCAAAAGTCATGTGGGCCCCATTTGGGTAAGTTAGTACATCAACTTCTCGGGGTCGTAACTTTTGCATATGATCTTCGTTTTAGGCGTATGATAGTTCGTTGGAAAGGTATCGTTGAGGAGATTCATTTTGGGGGCTCAATCATGCCTTTGAACATCATTGAGAACCTCTATCTCAAAAAACCTTCATTTAGGTCGTCAAAATGGCCTCGGAAGTTAAAACCTGCTAAAAATAGTAAATTGCCAAAATTGCCAGAAAATTGTTTTGAGCCAGTTGAAAAAGGTGGGTGGCCACTGATATTCACCTGGATCAATCCTCCCTCCTTAGGAAGCAATGTTATCCATTGCGTTGAGTTCCCGAGGGAGAGGGAAAAGCATTAGTTGGATCTGCATCTTGGTGAGCTACTTCTATTGTTGGAGACGTCGCGGTGCTTAGTTTGTGGAAGTCTGTCATGAACCTGTTGAAGCTGACGCTGTTCAAAAAGTTGAGCTACATGAGAGGAAGGTGTGCAGAAGGAATCTTTGTGCTTTGTTGCAACCTTGTTGACCTGCTTCTGTTGGATAGAAGGTGCAGGGGGCGAGGTTGTAGTGGTTGTAGTGTCCTTTTGTTCCCCTTTTGAACAGATTGTGAAGAAGCTAAATTTTTCAGTATGAGATACTACCTTGCGACACTTTTTAGGTGGAACAATAATTGGAACTACCTCTGGTATTCTGTAGAGATGACCCCCCAAAGTAAAAATGACACTATGGGGTCGAGACTCATAAACATCATGGTGTCTCCACATATTTGGTTGGCCCAAGAGAACATCATAGACATCCAGTGGGGAAACATCACATAATACCTCATCCTTGAAGGTTTGGATGTCGTATGACAATTGACACTGTTTGCTGACACGGATATCTCGTCCTTGCCGAAGCCACCCGATGTTGTATGGTTGCGGGTGTGGTGTTGTCGACAATCCCAACTGTTTGACGACCTTTGTTGAGATGAAGTTTTTTCTGGCTTTCACTATCAACAATAAAATGCAGCAGGGTCCCCTTCACCCACATCTGTGAATGAAAAAGGATTTCCCCCTCTTCAGGATCTGTTGGTTCTTCTGGTTTAATTGTTGCAGTCGCGACAATAGCAATGGGGTCTACGTCAATGATATTTCCTTTACCAGTATTTTCATAATCAGATTCTGAATCAGGGTTCGGCTCCTTGTCTTTGATCTCGGTGACCAATGAATTTTTTGAGCGAAATTCATCGGTGTTGTGCCAGGGGATTTTGTGGAAATCACAGCATTTTCCAGTGTCCTTATTTGTCTTCCCGTGACCCTTCTTTTCCTATGTCTTGGACTGGTTTTCGGGAGACTGTTTGTTAGGGCCGTCTTTGTCATACTTTGGTTGTTACAGATTTTCAGACCTGACTTCTCGTTTGTTCTAGTGCTTAAATTTATGCTCAATTTTAACAGCATATCAATAAGTAGCATCGAGTGATGAGATGTCCAGAAAATCCATTTCAGTCTGGATGTATTTATGTAGAGCCCCACGGTATTTTAGAACCAAATGTTTCTCGAAGTCTTTGATACCTAGCTTGGTGCACAAGGTATGGAAGGTATTGGTGAACTCCGGAACTTCTTGGCCGCTCTCTTTCCACAGTGTGGTCCATCTCATGTACTGGTCCTCATAGTTTCCAACAGGGTAATACTGTTCATTTACCACATCCACACAAAAATCCCAAGTGGGATCGGCCCCATATATTCCAGACTCCTATGTGGAACTTTGCTCCCAGTATGTTTCCCACCAATGTTTGACATGAGGGAGATATTTAAGGAGTGTGAAGGTGATCTTTTCTTTGTCAGAAAAATTGTGAACAGAGAAATAACCTTCTATCAAAGTTAACCATTTTTCTAGGGCTTCTGCATCTATCCGTCCTTCAAATACAAGAATATCAAAATTAACTTGTACCTTGAAAGGCGAGGAGCCTCCAAAGTGGTCGCTTGATGAAGATGTGCCTGATTCTATCGGCAGGCATTTAAGGATGTGGGAAAAATTCTCCATCATTTCGTTCCTCTATCACGTGAGAGCTTGCTCAAGCAATAGATTGATAGGATCGTCTGCTCCGTCGTTTTTCATTTCTTCCACCATTGAGGGTTTCTTGGGTGTGAAAGAGCGATTGTCTTCAAGAGAGACAAGCTCGAGACCCAACTTTCTATACTCTGACCTTGTAAGGGACATGCACTAAAAAAAACAATCAAGAGCAGCTTGCTCTGATACCACTGATCCAGATTATTTTCGACACAAAATGAGATCGGAGATATAATAAAGAAATGCACAGAGATATCACAGATATTCAATAATATAACATAAATGTATTAAAGATGCAACCATAAACACATATATACAATAATACATGATTTATATTAATGAAAGAAATGTACAAAGACTGTAAAAATACAGAGTGAAAGACTCGCTAGAATGGTGGCAGCTTATCTCTGAGAAGAGATGTGACAACTACTCTCATTTGCAAGAAGATGATTACAATGAGGATCTGAAGGCCTTTTTACAATAAACAGAAATTCCAAAAACCCTATACATCCAAAAACCTAACCCTAGGAGATGAAGCACCAAAAGTCATGTGGGCCCCATTTGGGTAAGTTAGTACATCAACTTCCCAGGGTCGTAACGTTTGCATACGATCTTTGTTTTAGGCGTATGATAGCTCATTGGAAAGGTATCATCAAGGAGATTCATTTTGGGTACTCAATCATGCCTTCAGCTATCATTTAGAATATCGATCTCGAAAAACCTTCATTTAGGCCCTCAAAATGGCCCCGGAAGTTAAAACCTGCTAAAAATAGTAAATTGCCAAAATTGCTAGAAAACTGTTTTGAGCCAGTGGAAAAAGGTGGGTGGCCACCAATATCCACCTGGATGAAGTTGCATCATGAGACAATGGCTGAACTGAAAGTCTTGACACGGTGTATATTCCTACACTGTGAGTTCCAATGGGTTATGTTGTACTTAAGTGGCTACCTTTATCCCATAGTAGTGCCTTCATGTCCTTGAATATCAGTATATCACCCAATATCCCTTGTCCTCAAGGGTTGAAACTGCTAGTATATTCTTCTTGAGTCCTGGAACATATAATACTTCATCAACATGAAGTCCAGCCCCAGATTCCAATCTGAAGGAGGTAGAGCCTACTCCCTCTATCTTGTAGCATTTGTCATCCCCAATCTCAACCTGCTCTACAAAATATTTTGTCTCAAAATCTGAGAGGATATCCTTGTACCCTGTCATGTGCTTTGATGCACCACTTCTACTAACTAAGTTTTATGCCCCGTGAAAACTGAACTGGATGAGGCATAAACCAAGTAATATTCTTTTCTATTTTCTTTCTCATTAGAAGGACTTTTCTTATTTCTTTTGGATTCATCATCCTCAGAAGTTGAGGCATGATGTTTCCCTTTCCTTGGATATTTCTTTCTAAACCAACAATATTTAGAAAAATGACCCAAATTATTACAACTAAAGCATTTAATTTTAGATGTATCAATATTCTTGCCTTTGAATGTACCTTTGGTGTTTGGCTTCCACTGAGAGCCTTTATGGAAAGTTCCTTTATTATTTCCCTTGAATCTTGATGCTAAAGCTGAGTGCTCTTCTTTCATTGGGTCATTCCTGGTAGCTGTGCGACTCTCCTCCTGGAAGCAATCATGCCACAACCTCTCAAACATGGGTTGAATCTCTCTCCCACTTACACTGGATAAGAAGGTATCCCATGAAGAGGGAAGACCGTAAAAAATGGCATGCACTAAATCATCATCGTCCACTGTCACCCCTGTGACCAAAAGATGATATTTGATCTGGGCTATCTTGGAACAGAAATATGCCACTGATTCACCTTTCTCTATATTTAGATAATTAATCTTGTGATTAAGTTTCCTCTTTTGACTTGGAGCCTTTTTCTCATATAGATTCACCAAGGTATCCATACAATCCTTGGAATTCATTAACAAAATCATTTCATGCATTATATTGTCTTTGACTAAGTCAAAGATGATTCAATTGGCCTTTTATTGACTCTTCCTGAAGGTCACTCTTCCTACATTAGTCATGGGTTCCTCCGCCACTGTGGTCACATACTGCTCAAGATCATGCTCCTACAATATATTTGTTATCTGGAGCTTCCACACTTTGAAGTTGGAAGCGCCTTCGAGCCTATCCTCGGCCCTCACTGAAATGTAGGATGCCATGGACCTCACACTGGAAACTTAATCAAGCTAGATTGGATATGTGTGTACCTACTTCTACACTTCAACACGTTTAACACACCCTAAGCTTTGATACCATGTTAAATTATAAGCTTGATTTCTTATGTGGATTAATTCTTTTATTTTCTTCAACACTTTGATTCAAGCTTAATACACTTCAACGATACGAAATCATAATTGAATAAAAATAACTATGTAGATGAGTAAGCATGCACATCAACAACACATATACCCTGGGGAAACCCTGTACAGGGAGAAAAACCCCAACAAACGATATTCCTTTATTGCATTAATAATGTAATATCACTTACAAATATCCACCATGAATTTTCTACTCTTAAAGATCTTGCCAAGATGACTCTGACTTGATAAATACCTAAAATACCTAGTTGAAATACACCTCTGATATGTTTCCTCTATTGTTGATATACAACATTGAAATGTTGCTTTGGTATGATGCCTCTTTATCACTGGTGTGTGCCTCTATTGCTTCACCCTTAACCTGCATCTCAAAACTGTAGTGAAGAGAGGGGCCAACCTCTACTTATATAGGTTGAAGAGGAGAAGAGGAGAAGCTCGAAATAGTAACCTGTTTGCATGAGTTAATCATAACTCAGCTTCATACTTTAGTTTGAAATTTAGAACTAGACTTGAGACTGGTATACTCTAGTTTGAAAATAGAACTAGACTTTGAGACTGGTATACTCTAGTTCGAAAATAGAACTAGACTTGAGAATTTAGTTACAACTCAACATTACACTTTTAGTTCTAAAATAGAACTAGACTTAAGACTTTAGTTGCAACTCAACATTACACTTTAGTTCTAAAATAGAACTAGACTTAATACTTTAGTTGCAACTCAACATTACACTTTAATTCTAAAATAGAAATATACTTAAGAATTTAGTTGCAACTCAACATTACACTTTAGTTCTGAAATAGAACTAGAGTTAAGACTTCAGTTGCAACTCAACATTACACTTTAGTTCTAAAATAGAACTAGACTTAAGAATTTAGTTGCAACTCAACATTACACTTTAGTTCTAAAATAGAACTAGACTTAAGACTTCGGTTACAACTTGACTCTTTACAAGGAAATTCAAAATTCTCTTCATGGTGGATAATGCTACATGTGCCAATGCACTAGATCAATACATCTATATCATTTTCAATATTAGGAATATCATTTGTTTCTAGCTCATAGGAATTTTATACTCAACCTAACTTTTGCTAGATGCCTTGACTTTTTCTCATGGCTCACAAGGTTTGACTAGGCTCACAGAGGTTGTATGTTCCCCCTGACTTTTTCAATAGTATGTCCATTCTCATAGAGGTTGTACGTTCCCCCTGACTTTTGCACTAGACTGTCTATGCTCACAGAGGTTGTACATTCCCCTTGAATTTTTCATTAGACTCACATATCATTTGGTTCATCCTGAATTTTATTTTGACTCGCAGAGGTTGTACATTCCCCCTGGATTTTTTCAATACCTCACAAGACTGGTTGATTCTCCAAATCTCCCTGGCTAACCTCAGGGTGGCCCATATGGCCTCTCATTGGAGAATGATTGTCGATGCTGCCAAATTTAACAACCGTTTCAATATCACAAGCATAAGGGATAAAAATATATCTCAGAAAGTGGAACTTGGAGACAATCACTCTTATGTAGTCAAAGGCATTGGGGAAGCATCTATTGAGCTAGAATCCGGTAACAATGTACATCTCAACAATGTTCTATATGTACCAGGTTTGAAAAAGAATTTAGTTTCCATTTATTGTTTAGAAGATAAATGTGACAGAATATCATTTGTTGATGGGAAATTACTTGTATGGCCTAAAGGTTCAAGTATAGATAATGCTAGAGTTATTGGAATTCATGAAGGAATATTGTATAAACGCATAGGTCAAAATTCTCAAGCACTTGTTCATGATGAAATCAATCCTTGTGAGATATGTCATAGAATATATTCTCATCTTCATTATCAATCCTTTCCTTCACTAAATCAAATGGTGTTAGGTGTTCCTGAATTGCAACCAACAAATGTAGGCATATGTAAAGGATGTGCACTTAGAAAAAGTGTTAAGAAGTCATTCCCAAGAAATGAAAATAGATCCAAGGAAATATTGAACTTGATTCAATCTTATGTATGTGGTCCTATGCCTATGAAGTCTCTAGGAGGCTCTCTATATTATGGAACATTCATTGATGACTTCTCGCACAAGACATGGATGTACCTCTTCAAGTCAAAAGATGAAGTATTTGACAAGTTCTGAGAATTCAAGGATGAAGTGGAGAACTTGACAGGAAACAAGATCAAGACCTTGAGATAAGATAATGGAGGAGAATACAACTCTAAAGAACTCATTACCTTTTATAAAGAAGATGGTATTAAGAGGGATCTGATAGTCCCACATAATCCTCAACAAAATGGTATAGAAGAAAGAAAGAATAGATCCATTGAAGACTTTGTTAAGGCAATGTTGAATGATCAAAGTCTATCTATGTTCATATGGGGAGAAGAATCTATGAAATATTTTTATGTTCATAACCGAAGTCCTCATCATATATTAAAATATATGACTCCAGAAGAAGCCTTCCCTGGAAAGAAACCAAGTGTTGAAAACTTGAGGATTTTTTGTTGTCCCGTTTACATTCATGTCCCTAAGGATAAGAGAAAAAAGTTAGATCCTTCTGGAAAGAAGAGAATATTTGTTGGTTACAGGGAATCATCAAAATCTTATAGAATCTACATTCCAGAGTAGCAAAAGGTTGAAGTTAGTCAGGATGTCACTTTTGATGAGAAACTTGCCTATTCGAAATCTACAAAATATCCCATGGACTTCAACAATGAAGAAGAGCATGAAGTTTCCAAGGAATAAAATCCAAAGCATCTTGATGAAGAGCCAGAAGGACCTCTTGAGCATGTAGAACTAGTTACAGTTACTAAAATCATAAAAGTGCCATTATGGATGAAATCCACCTTGCTAGAAGTTGAAGGACACTCAGCTCCAGTGGGCACCTTCAGGGAAAGTAAGAGACCTAAAATATTCTCTAGTTATGTGGCTCTTATGACCAATCTTGTTAATGCAAAACCTTCCACCTTTGAAGAAGCAGTTGAAAAGAAAGAATGGAAAGATGTTGTGATGGAAGAGTATCAATCCATCATGAAAAATGATGTATGGGAAATTGTGCCAAGACTTGGAGGAAAATATGTAGTGACTTCAAAATGGATTTACAAAATTAAGCATGCAATGGATGGAAGTATTGACAAATACAAGGCAAGATTTGTGGCTAGAGGTTTCTCCCGGAAAGAAGGAGAAGACTATGATGAAACATTTGCACATGTTTCCAAATACACTTCTATTAGATCCATTATCTCTCTTGTAGCCTCTATGGGTTGGAGTCTACGTCAGATGGATGTACAGACTGCTTTTCTTAATGGAGTTATCGAAGAAGAAGTGTATATAGAAAAACCTCAAGGTTTTTAGGTAGACAAGAAGGAAACTCATGTCTGCAGATTAAAGAAGGCCTTGTATGGACTCAAGCAATATCTAAGATCTTGGTATGCTCGAATTGATATCTACTTGAAAATGCTTGGATTTTCCAAGAGCCATCTTGACCCAAACCTTTATTACAAAGTTGTGAAGAATGCATCTGTGATTTTACTATTATATGTTGATGAATTGTTTCTGACAAGTGCAGAGCCTCTCATTATTCAGTGTAAGAGGGAGTTGGCCTCTGAATTCAATATGAAGGATATTGGTCTGATGCATTACTATTTGGAACTAGAAGTATGGAAAAATCCTAATGAAATCCTCCTTGTTCAAGGAAAGTATATAGTAAAGATCCTTTAGAAGTTTGGGATGATGGATTGTAAATCCATGCCTACTCCCATGATAACAATATTAAAGAAATTGAGAGACTCTGATTTTGATTTGATAGAGCCATCTATCTACTGGTAATTGATTGGCTCACTGATGTATCTGGTTAATACCAGGCCGTACATTTTCTTTGTTGTGAACACATTGGGCCAGTTCCAGGTGGAACTGAGACATGAACATTGGATAATCGCAAAATACATTTTGAGATATTTGAGTGACACACTAAATTATGGTTTGAGATATGTCTCAAACAATGACTTATAGTTGCAAGGATATACATATTCTAATTGGGCAGGGAATGCAAATGACAGAAAGGGCACTTCGGGAACATGCTTCAGTTTGAGCTCTGCTATGATCTCTTGGGCTAGCATGAAGCATAAATATGTCACACTCACCACTGAAGAGGAAGAGTACATTTCAGCTCATGATGTGTATACGGAAGAATTATGGCTCTGTAAGTTGGTTTATGGACTGTTTGATCAAGTGTTGGAATCAACCGTAATATACTGTGACAATCAAAGTTGTGTAAATATTTCATAGAACCTTGTGTTTCATGATAGGCCAAATCATATTAATATCAAGTACTACTACCTCTGTGATAAAGTCTAGAAGGAAGAAATAAATCTCCAGTATATCTCCACCAATGAGAAAACAACTAATATTTTAACAAAGCCTCTATCCAGAACTAAGTTTGTATACTTCAGGGACAAGTTGGGACTTGTGGAGATCACTCCTCTCACTGAGAGGGAGTGCTTATGGAAAAACATTCTCTCTATGTCACAGGGAGTGACTAGATTAGAGAGAGTGTTCCAAGTTGGTGACATGGATGGACATTCTACTTGTGTCACATGTAGTGACCAGATTAGAGATGAATGGTCCAGGACAAACATTCTTCATGTTTCACAGGTAGTGACCAAATTAGGAAGAATGGTATTTCTCCATGTGTCATGGAAAGTGATCAGAATAGGGAGAATGGTACAGGGAAGTCACTCTTCTTATGTCATAGATAGTGACCAAATTAGGAAGAGAGGTCCTTTTCCCTGTGTCACAGGAAGCGACCAGATTAGGGAGAATGGAGTAGGAAAATCATTCTTCTTGTATCATAGGTAGTGACCAGATTAATAAGAATGGTCCTTGTTTCCTAGAGTCACTCAGTTTAGTCTGTGGATTTCAACACTTGATACCTGCAGCATCATGCCCAGATTACTCAAATAGAGTGTGTCTCAAACAGTTGATTATGCGTCATGACAGATGATGATTTGATATAACCCTTTTAATAAATAAATTTGTCAACTTGAGAACATTTAGATGGTCATTATGAATACCTCCCTAGTTAAGAGGGAATGATGAATTTTTGTAACTATGGTCAGTCTTCATAATGTATTTGTAAATTATATTTGTATGCTTGAGAAAAATGAAAATTATTTTTGAGTCAAGTCCTCTTTCAAAATTTGAAGTGAGATTTTAAATTTGTAAAAATGAAATTTTGGCTCCAATTGTACAAGTCGGCCCTAAGAGAATTAAGAATTCGACCCCAAAATGAGTGATGAATTAGTATAAATATAGCCCTGAGCTCTTCATTTGAAAACATAGCAATTCACCTTTTCACAAGAACAACTTCAACTACTATAGGTTCGTTGATTCTTGAAGAAACTAGGCATCTCAAGTGAAGTCTTCTTGGCATCTTGTCTTTCGTCTTTTTCTCTCTTCATCTCCAGTTTGCACATGTGTAGTCTCTCTCACTCTCATGTGTGCATATTTTCTGTGTAGTTGCAGCAACTACTATTGGATTTTCTAAGGCCAAAATTTCTAGGGTTTGTCTTGAACACCAGAGACCAAGTTATAAGGGTTTCTCTTGTTGTACAAAGAATTTATCTATTAAAAAGGGTTGGTGGGTTTTTCCCCTTTGTGGGTTTTCCCAAGGTAAACCTTGTGTCTTTATGTGATCTCTATTGTTCTACCATTATATTTTTCTACTTCATTTATATGGTTGAATTTATGAAGTGTAATTTATTAATGATATATTGAAATGTGAAAAGGAAGTTTAGCATCATTAGAAGTAATTATCAGTTTTTCAGAAATATTGTTCCTAGATCTATTGTACTAGGAATTTCAACACTAAGGAGATGATTTCTCAAGGCTAGAATATTCCAGACATGGAGTGTCGAGAGTTGGATGAGAGGACAAAGCCCCTCCTCTTACCACACATCACTATTGATTGGAAGCGACAATGTCCACCACACCAGCTTGGCCCACACAGGACAACAGGTCTTGCTCCATGAGGTAACAAGTCCAGTCTCATGGTAAGTGTCATTTTAATAATTGAATCATTTGAACATGTTGCAAAGGGTCATTTCTTAATTTTGAAAGTGTTTTCTTGGAAATTGTGTCTTTTGCCTCATTTCACCTTGGTGGTTGACATGTTGTCCTAGTAAGTGAGTCACCCTCGAGAAAAGGGTTTCTACTAGGGGGTCTCATTGAAGGGTCATTGTGCCATTCCCACACATACTTATCATTTTCCACTCTTCTTCCCTTCATTTCCTCATCTTTTAGGTCTTCGGGCATATTGACCCATGAAGGGATTTTACCTCATTTCATGGGAAGAAGGGGCTGAAGGCCCAGAGGCTTGTATATGGAAAAATACAAGAGCCATAAAATATCCTCTATATCCTCTCCCTAAGGTCCTAAGAGCAATTAAATGTTTCTCCATAAAAATCAAGGCCTGTAAAATAAAACACATAAATAATAATTGTCCCACTTGTTGAGGGAATGCATTTTACGTCCCACTTGTTGAGGGAATGCATTTTATGGTGCCTTTTACTTTCCTTGCATGTGACACTCTATGTTTTACTAAATTCACTTTCCATTTCACATAGCACTCAATGATTTGGACCCTAATCAATTAATGGAAAATACAGGGCTTGGAAAAAGGTTGCATTGCAAACAAGGATGTAGCACACCCTCTACAAAGGCACCCATAAATGAGACAATATGAGCCCTTGTATGTCAAGAAACCCCATTCCCAAAAATCACATCCCCATCCACTTCATACTCTTTTACATGAATTAAATAGGGTCTTCTTGGGAAACACTCCTTGACTTGGGGAATGACCTACTCAATAGGTCACCATGACAACCCTCCCATACTTAAATTTGGCAAGTTGTATAAGGTCTTTAAGAATTTTTTTATTTTGAAAACGGGTGATTTAATGCACATGTTTAGCTGGTTATTTTATTATATATGGATTACTTGGCATGATACATGTGACTTGTGGACCCTTGGAGGGTGTACTTATTTGTCTTTGCAGGACCTTGCTAGGTGAAAGCTTTTCCATGGAGGAACTAGGTCACTTGGACCTTCATAGGGGATTGAAGCCCATAGGTTGGATGATGTGCCCCCACTCATTGCACACTTGGGAAGATGAATGTTTACTTTGGAGGAAATTAGACAACATGATATGATCACATCATGGCCCCTTGCACCTAAGCGTTGGCCTTGGGAGATCTATGACATCATATCCTAGCCCTTGAAATCACCTTTTCTTGATGAGGTTTTGATGGGGTTTGATGATGATGATGGTGATGTGATGTGATTTGATGGATGAAGGATCAGATCCTATCACTGAGAGGGTGGGGGGTGAATCAGTGACACAACAATTTTATCAATTTTCTTTTATTTATGCAAACAAAATTTTGACACAATATTTATTGTGGAACCCAAATGGGAAAAACCACAAACACTTTTCTATTAACTGCAAAATTTGTTTTACATGTTACATAGAAGGAAGATATTCTTCCTTTTCGATCAGCACCAACTGATCAGGATGCACCCACACCCTTATTCACCAGCACCAACTGGTAGGAGGCTACAACCCCTTGTTTAGTTAGCTACAACTGACAAGGAAGAACCAACTCCCTCTACAGGGACCAACCTGCCCTTGCACCACCCAACCACCCTTGATTTTCTGAATATGGAAAAAATTATGTTTCAAGTCTTTTACTACATATCTCTCTACTTCTCTGATTTAATATATTCTTTGTTTTGGACTGCAGATACACACTTTCATCTCACCACTCTTTCTCGTTTATATATTCTTCAAAACGGCGTGAGTGTTATACACTATGTCCCTTTATTTGGAGCATCGCACCTCTTTGTTTAACTTAACCATAAACATTGTTTTAACAATTTTATCGTGAAGGATTTTCATAAATTGATCAAAAATATGGATCAATTTCATCCTTTAAACTCAATCTCGAATCTCTATTATTTTCATAGAAACCAAATTCTGTGGAGGCGCTTCCTTCAAACCATTAAATGTGATCGAGCATTACAGAACCACAGGTTTACCAGTTACAACAATGTATTATATTTTATTTAAATATCTTATATCACATGACCAACGGCGGTGAACAGATGCTAGGCTTAACGATATCTTGAGCGCTTATCAATTCAATGGTCACGATTCAATATTCTGATGAGATGGACGGCTGACAAACTTCTCCCTTTGAAACTTCGGGTTTTCAACTTTTCAAACCTTCGAATCAGATCAGACGGTTTATTTCATGGAAACAAATCAATGGTCATATTTGATCCTTACACTCATCCTTTCATTGTTCAATCTAATGACTCGAACTTAATCAAACATTGAGATGGACGACTGTCGGAACTTCTCCCTTCAGAACTTCAGGATTTCAAATTTTCAAACTTACACTATCCTTCCACTGTACTATGATCAATGGTTGAGAATACACCCGAAGTGATATTTCAGATCAGACGACTCGTATCCTAGCTGACGTGGTTTGTTGATGTGGTCTACCACATGTCCTTGCTGACGTGGTCTGCCACATATCATTACTAACATGGTTTATTGATGTGATCTCCCATATGTCCTTTGATGACATAGTCCGCCACATGTCCTTGTCAATGTGGTCTTCCACATGTCCTTGCTGACAAGGTCTGCTGACATAATCTGCCATATGTCTTTGTTGACGTGGTCTACCACCGTGGTCTGTCACATGTCCTCTTGAATCGGACGATTGAGGCTTACTTTAGATGAACCGGTGATCGAGAATTTATTTCTTCTCGCTGGGTCTCCAGGCTTCGGGAATTTCAAATCTCAAACTGGAAATTTGAAGTGATATTTTCCCGGAGCGTAACCTCCTCGCATCTTTAGACCTAAAGTGAAAGATGTTCATTCAATTGGGATCTTGGATCAATGGCTCGATCTGTCTATTGTGCTTCTCTTATATCTTATCATGTCCTTCCACTTAGAATGATCCAATGGCTGACAAAAATTTGCATAAATGAAATCTCATATCTTACCTCACTTATCCTATCCTTCCACTCGAAAATGATCCGACGGTTAACGGGAATTCGGGTTTGATCCGACGGCTGATGGGTATTTGGATAATCAAATTCTCAACCCTTTATCCCTTCTTATCCTATCCTTCCACTTTAAGATAATCCGACGATCACGATCCTCCAACGGTCCTCAATCCCACAGTCACTCATATGACCGATGTCCGTAATATTTAGACGATCAACACAATCAATTTCTTGATCAGACAACTGTTGAGGCTTCTCACTCTAATCGAATGGTTTTTTAGGATTCTCACCCTGAGCTTACACTTTTCCTTCCAAGATTTGATTTCTGCATTTGCTATTCTATTGGCAGCCCCACATGATTTTGATATTTGAACAAGAAATTGCATTTTCTGTAGCCGCCCTCCCCTCGATTTCGTAAACGTTTTTGAGAATTTTGAGATAATTACTAGGCTAAGAAATATTTTGATTAATCTCTTATTGTCTACGCTTTTGTTTTGTTTTATGTTTGATTCATGACTGTAAACATGAATCAAACATAAAACCTAGCTTGGATTTATAATTTGTATGCCTTAGAATGCATTCTTTTAAAGGTCATTATGCTTATATCAAATCTAAATCCAATGTTTGAGTGACCTGTTTTTCAATGTTTTGAGTTTTGATATAGTTATTATATGGTTTGATTATTTGTATTCAATTTATGAAGAACCTTTTTGATATGTTTGATAAACCTCTTGCAAATTCAATAGTCGTGTTAGTAGTCATGATGATCAATGCACATGTGTTGTACTATGTCCTTACCTCACCTCGTTGGCACAACGTATTAACGAGCCATTCATTGCACTCAAGGTTTCAGTACTTTGTATGTCTGGTTCTCATTACATGGAATGGTAAAGCATATACGATCAAACCCTTGGTGTTTTCTCCCACGACCTTTGATAGGATAACACACAATATTTGTTATGGTCTTTTCTCCACTATCCATTCAGATTTGTTCCTATCGCTCCTACCATCCAAACCTAAAACTATTGTGAGTTATCCATGTTACATTCTGGTTGCACTTGTCATGGCTCATGTCGTTCTCTTTGAGCAGAATGGTTGTCAGGCATTACTCTCTCACAATGATGAAATCGAGGACTTAAAAGGCCAAGGCTGGGATGCTTTCCTTAAAATATTTGAAGGCTATAACCTTCAGGTGGCGAAGGCTTTTGCACAGACCTTCGATGGTTGTAGAGCGAAAATTGGGGATACACAGTTGAAGTTAACCAAGGGGTTTGTAAGTGAATCAATAGGGCTTCCATTGACAAGAGAGAAATGGTTCAAAAACTCACGAATTGAATGAGTTCCATGGATCCTGTTTGTGACGTCTCAAAAAATCAATTGTTGTGAAAAAGGTATTCCCATCTCCTTGGTTAAACCTAGGTGGCATAGCCTGCTAATGATCCTCAAACAATTCGTGACCTATGAGGGTTGATATGGATTAATATTACTCTACCATATTCTCTTACTTATGCATTTCATTGGTTTTGAATTAGGCATTCCATTCTATCTGTTGAGAAGTCTCTATAAAATGTCTAAGAGACATAAAAGACAAAGTGTTGATTCAATCTTGTTCCATCATGGTTTGGTTAAGATTTTGTTGATACATAACTTGTCCACCATGGGTGACTATTGGGAAAATTTATTGATAAGGAACCGTTTTGCCCAGACTCTTCCTACGACAAGCCCTAGATTAGATGAGCCATTGATTAAAAACCAGTCTGATTTTTCAATTGATATGCCAGACTCTACCAACAGAAACCCTCTAGACGTCGAGATGTCAAGTAAGTATTTACCTACAGGATTTTCTAAGTAAGGGAATGATAAGTTGAAGGTTATTAATCCTTTTGTTCCTAAAATTGAAGTTAGCCCAACTATTATTATTAACCCAGATGTTGAAAAACCTCATGAAGGAATAACAAATTAGAAATGCACAGACTTAGGGTTCAAAAACAAAAGGGCAGGTCGCCAAATTTTGAGAAATATTAGGAACCGATCCAACACTCGTTTGAGCTCGATCAGTCCAATCAAGATCGATGAGTTTTTGGACACTGAGATCGAAGAGTTCCTCACTCTTGAAGAACTAGATTTGCAGGGTTACAGGAAGAAATTCATTGCTCCTACTGAATCCTACGACTTTGTGACAAATTTTCCACCGTGCCTCAAGGGTAAGGAGGGGTTCTCTGGTATCAGGTATGATCAGAAGTAGATAATAGATAAGGTGGATACACCCATGTTTGACAGTGCACTCCATAGACCTGTCATTCCTCCTGTACATGTCTATCCTTTGGTGTTGCTTGGAATCTATCCACCATCCCAACAACTTGCTTGACATCAGGTCTGGAAACTGTTACATAGAGAAAACTCTCAATCATTGATTTGTAGTGTTTTGGATCTACAACTTTACTCATCATACTTTCTTAGTTTGCATCCAACTATCATAGGTGTACTAATAGGTTTGCAATCCTCTAACTAGAATCTCTTAAGCATATCTTTAACATACTTAGACTTATGGATAAAGACTCCTCTTTTGAACTGTATTATTTGTAACCCAAGAAAGAAATTCAGTTCACCAAGCAAAGACATTTCAAATTCTTATTGCATCATCCTAGAAAAGTCCTTACTCATTTTTTCATCATCATTGCCAAATATAATATCCTCAACATATACTTCTGAAATAATCATGTTATTACCATCAATTTTACAGTAAATATTGTTGTCTGTTGATCCCCTAATAGGCCTTGTTTTTGTAAGTAAGAATCTAGCCTTGCATACCATGCTCTGGGTGCTTGTTTTAGCCCATAGAGTGATTTCTTTAATTTAAAAGCATAGTCTCCTTTGTTAGTTAATTTAAACCCTTATGGTTTCTCAATATAGACTTCCTCTTCTAAGTTTTCGCTGAGAAATGTTGATTTGACATCCATTTGGTACACTTTAAATTTTTTGTAGCTGGAGAAAGCTAGGAACATCCTAATTGCCTCCAATCTGGCCACAGGTGCAAAGGTTTCTTCATAGTCTACCCCTTAAACCTGAGCATACCCTTTATAGACCAATCTAGCTTTGTTCCTGATTACTTGCCCATTCTCATTCATTTTGATTTTATACACCCATTTAGTTCCAATGACATTTTTGTTTTTTGGTCTTAGAACTAGTTCCCAAGTTTGATTTTTTTTCAATTTGGTCCAATTATTCATTCATAGATTTGACCCAACTCTCATATTTACATGCATATTTGATTGAGATGGGTTCAATATGTGATAACAATGCTATTTTTGTTTGATACAATAGTTGTCTTCTTGTGTGCACTCCATCATTCATATCTCCAATAATCAGTTCTTCAGGATGATTCTTTTGAGTCATTCTTGAGGGTGTCTTTGTGTCTCTTCTTGGGAATTCCTCTCTTATCTCTTCTTGAATATCTTCTTTGTCTTCACTCATATGCATATCATCATCTTCCCTTTATTTATTCTCTTCTACTTCTTCTACTTGTGTGTCAATTGTCTCATCATCATCTTCATCTTCACTTTCAAGTATAGTCTCTTGATTTTTTATTCTTAATGTTTTTAGGTCATCCACCTTGACATTTGCACTCTCAACAATATTATGTGATCTAATATTGTATCAACTATATTCCTTTTTGTTAGATTCATATCCAATAAAAATACCTTCATCGGATCTGGCATCAAATTTTCCAAGATTCTAATCAAGTCTTTTGATGTAGCATTTACTTCCAAAGACCTTGAAGTATTTTACCAATGGAGCTCTTCCAAACCATAGTTCATAAGGAGTCTTATCACTATTAACACTGAGCTGACCTTTGTTCAATATCTATACTGTTGTGTTTACAACTTCCCTCCAATATCCATCAGACAATTTTTCTTCATTGAGCATAGTCCTTGCAGCCTCCTGAACTGTTCTATTCTTTCTCTCAGCAATCCCGTTTTGTTGAGGTGTTTGTTTGATCTAGGTGGATATCGGGGGCCACCCACCTTTTCCAAATGGCTCAAAACAATTTTCTAGCCATTTTGGCAATTTACTATTTTTAGCAGGTTTTAACTTCCGGGGCCATTTTGAGGGCCTAAATGAAGTTTTTTTGAGATCAAGGTTCTCAATGATAGCCAAAGGCATGATTGAGGCCCAAAAATTAATCTCCTCGACGATACCTTTCCAACGAGCTATCACACGCCTAAAACGGAGATCGTATGCAAAAGTTACGACCCCGGGAAGTTGATGCACCAACTTACCCAAATGGGGCCCACATGACTTTTGGCGCTTC